>OX336898.1:22374825-22764825 GCA_946959425.1 Argyrosomus regius | reverse complement strand
GTGAACTACATTTATAGTTTATGAGTCATTCACTGCAGACGTGTACATATGAATATACTGCACATAACCTCCCACTGTGTGGATATAATTAACCTCTTACAGTCCACGTTCAGTCTTTATTCCAGCTCTCTGTGTGCGCTCTCATATTTGTATCCTCGTTCTTTGTCGTCTTTGTGTTGGATGAAAATGACTTTCCTTTATGCAATCAAACATTTGCATATTTTCTAAATATGAAACGTCACAACACTTTTCATACCTGTGCTTTTTATTCAAGTGTTTGTTGTTAGTTTTAGAACAGTTAGTTAGTTAGTTAGTTAGTTAGTTAGTTAGTTAGTTAGTTAGAACAGTTTTTTCCTGTCTGCTGCCAGCCTTATCAACAAGGCCCGGAGCGCCCCTTGACACTCTTCACACTTCACCTCTGCCTCTACTTGTCACATTGACATTGCATCCACAACTCTATGCGTCACATTAACGCTCAGCTCGGACTTCCTTGTTTTGTAATATAGTTGCATATTTAAAATACCCCACATACTGTGAACATTTGCACATTTGTGAACATTTGACTGGTACTTACTATCACTGCACAGCTGTACTGCTCTTTTTATTTTTATTTTAAAAACATATTGTGTATATATATTTATATTGTTATATTTTTAATACTTGATTGTCTTTATCTTTCTTATGTTTGGAGAATGTTTGGTTGGGCTGGCTATAATGGCTGTACTATATTATATTATACTCTTATATTATATGATATGATATTATATGATATATGATATGATATTATATTATATTATATTATACTATATTATATTATATATTTAGCCTTTTCATGTAGATTTTATGTTCATATTTTATTTTGTAAACAGTCTGAGTTGGCTAAAAAGAAAAAAACTAGTCTGTGCCATTACGCATGCGCGTCAAAGAAGGAAGTACATGACATCACATTATTTCTCTCTTTCGTAATAAATGTTGAACTGTCGTTAAACTCCCGGTGTCGTATCAAGAAACTACAATCTGAGACACGACTGTGTAGTTTGTTTTTGTTTATTGTTTGTTGTTTATTCTCTGTGAGTGAAATAAGACAAAAAAAAGACGTTTTGGCGCGCATACGACTTAAAGAGCAAAACAGGAAGTACGTGTGGGATTGTCCTCTCTGCGCCTGCGCACTCCTCTTGTCGCCTCCCCCTAAAGAATGGCCGCCGCTGCAGCAGCAGGAATAAACAAGCAGGGCGCCGTAGCGACGATGGAGCCGTGTATCCGACACGGGAGAGGAGCTCACGGCGGCAGCACGGTCAAGGTCGGAATAATGTCACTAAACCTCACCAGCTAGCTCACAATGGCGGTTATTATTGACGTGGTTTGGTTACTTTACACACGAAGCTAGGCTAGCATCCGTGGCTGCTGCTGCTGCTGCGTTGGCGTCGGTGCCGCTGGATGCCAAACGGTCATCCAGACTGTCGATGAAAGTTGTGTCAGCAGACGGTTATTGCGCACTTTGTGTCACACTGAGATACATTTATGCATAATAATAATCAAAGATAATGTTTGTGTGTGCGACATGCTTACAGTGCTGGAGGCTAGCGAGCTTTGGATTTAGGTTGACTGCAGCACGGACGTTAATGCTGTGTTTTCTCTAAAGACGACCGTTAGAAGTCAGGTGGGTTAACTATCTGACACACTGAGAGTCAAGGTGACTTGATGTCACACTGTGGAGCTTTAAAATCACACAAACTGCGAGCTGGCTGTCACATTATACATTAGTGATGGGAAGTTCGGTTCTTTTTAGGGAGTCGGTTCGTTTGACTCAGCTCACCAAGAAGAGCTTTCAGCTCTTTTGGCTGCTTGTTGTTTTGGTCTGGCAGCACCGCTTGGGCAGGAGGGAGCAGCGGTGTTGAGGTGATGATACAGCGGACACAAGGCTGCTCCTGTTTACCTGGTTAACATCGTGAGGCATACAGTAGTGATGGGAAGTTTGGTTCTTTTTAGGGAGTCGGATCATTTGACTCAGCTCACCAAGAAGAGCTGGCTCTTTCAGCTCCAAAACGGCTCTTCATGTTACCACCTTTCATAATTCAGCCAAATTTAGCTAAACTATAAATAGAATATGACACAGGGTGTGTAATCAAGCTGTGTGTGTGTGTCCATTCACAGGTACTGGAGTGTGGTGTGTGCGAGGATGTCTTCTCCCTCCAAGGGGACAAGGTCCCCCGTCTGTTGCTCTGTGGTCACACGGTGTGCCACGACTGTCTGACCCGGTTACCCCTCCATGGCAGAGCGGTGCGATGCCCCTTCGACAGACAGGTCACCGAGCTGGGTGAGTATCTGACAGGGATCCAAGACCGTTTTACCCCCTCGTCTGAAGGCAAAGTCATCTTTGTTTGGGATCTACGGCCAACTTGTGGCTACAGTTTGTGGTCATGATGTATTTGGTCGTCACCTTTTGTCTTTTGTGTTCAGGGGATTCTGGAGTTTGGGGTCTGAAGAAGAACTTTGCTCTTCTTGAACTCCTCGAGCGGCTCCAGAATGGAGCCACAAACCAGTCGGGGATGGCGGAGGACGCCCTGAAGGGCATGGGAGAAGTAAGAGCACTCTGCTTTCACTGTTTTAGCACCCTCACATCAGCTGCCGCCTCCCGTTCACAAACCTTCTCTCTCCGACTCAGTGCATTATCCGCTGCGACGAGGACGAGAGCCACACGGCGTCCATGTACTGCACCGTGTGCGCCACCCACCTGTGCGCCGAGTGCTCCCAGCTCACGCACTCCACCCGCACACTGGCCAAACACCGCCGCGTGCCGCTGGCCGACAAGCCTCACGAGAAGACGCTGTGCCCACAGCATCAGGTCCACGCCATCGAGTTTGTCTGCCTGGAGGAGGCCTGCCAGCCCGGGCCACTCATGTGCTGCGTGTGCAAGGAGTACGGCAAGCACCAGGGTCACAAGGTAGATAAAAGAGATACAGTTATGGAGCGTTCACACCAGACGAGAGGCCAATTTTAGCTCGAGTTTACTAGTGTTACTGCAGCGATATGAACCCAAACTGAACAGATGTTTCCGCGATAAACGCTCTAAAAGTTGTCGAAATAAGAACGTCATGATCAGACAAGAATCCAGAGAGTTTGCGTCTTTTCGTTGACCTCCTACGTATCCTCACCCAGAGAGTCACTCACGTGTTTTCCCCCATCTTTCTCTCCAGCACGCCGTCCTCGAGACCGAAGCCAACCAGATCCGTGCATCCATTTTGGACATGGCCCACTGCATCCGCACCTTCACGGACGAAGTGTCCGAGTACTCGAGGAAGCTGGTGGGCATCGTGCAACAGATAGAAGGCGGAGAGCAGATCGTGGAGGACGGAGTCGGCATGGCGCACACCGAACACGTAAGACTGGACTTCTTCTTCGTCTCAAACGTGAACGGTCATGCTTTTTCTTCTCGCTCGTCTAAACCTTTTTCTTTTTTAGGTTCCCGGCACGGCGGAGAGCGCACGCTCCTGCGTCCGAGCTTACTTTGCGGACCTCCATGAGACTCTGTGTCGGCAGGAGGAGATGGCGCTGAGCGTGGTGGACGCCCACGTCAGAGAGAGGCTGATCTGGCTGAGGCAGCAGCAGGAGGACATGACCATCCTGCTGTCTCAGGTGTCCACCGCCTGCCTGCACTGCGAGAAGACGCTTCAACAGGTAAGAGACGAGTTTGGATCCAGATCCAGATTAATTTCCCGTGTCCGGTGATTCACGCTCCTTGCTTCCCGTCGTAGGACGACTGCAGAGTCGTGCTGGCGAAGCAGGAGATCAACTGTCTGCTGGAGACACTCCAGAAGCAGCAGCACCAGTTCACGGAGCTGGCCGATCACATCCAGCTGGACGCCGGCATCCCCGTCACCTTCACGAAGGTACACGGCGCTCCCCCCCGCCTCACAGCTGTTCTTCAACCCTGTCGCTAAAGCTAAGCTCATGGTTTGTTTGTGTTTTACGCTTTCAGGACAACCGGGTCCACATCGGTCCAAAGATGGAGATCCGGGTCGTGACTCTCGGTCTGGACGGAGCCGGAAAAACCACCATCCTCTTCAAGCTGAAACAAGACGAGTTCATGCAGCCCATCCCGACCATCGGTAAAGCCAGCTTACGTATCCCGTGACGACACATGAACACACGTGTCTCTTCAGTGTTGTAGTAACGTTTGTTTTCTGTTCTTTAAAGGTTTCAACGTGGAGACAGTCGAGTATAAGAACTTGAAATTCACCATCTGGGACGTGGGCGGGAAACACAAACTCAGACCGCTCTGGAAACACTATTATCTGAACACTCAAGGTACCCGTCTGTCCGCGCTGCTCTGCTTTTTCACTGTTTTATGTCGTCTAAATCAAACTGCTGGTGGTATGCCACCGCCCTCTAGTGGTACGTGAAGGAACCTCTGAAAATCTGGGATCGCAAGTTTTTCATTTCTTAGAATATCGTTCATGCACATATCGCGTGCATACATCTGTGATTAGTTATGAGCTAAAATGTGACGGCAAGATTGAAAGAGGAAGTTAAAGCTACACCTCTCTTCTTTCTCTTCGTGGATACCAGCGGTGGTGTTCGTGATTGACAGCTGCCACAGAGACCGACTGATGGAGGCTCACAGCGAACTGGCCAAACTACTGACGGAGAAGGAGCTGAGAGACGCCCTGCTGCTCATCTTCGCGAACAAACAGGTAACTGGAATCGTAACGGTAATATCGTAAAGAAGCTCCGTCTCGAGCTCGAGTTGATCATCTGCCTTTTTTTTTTTCCGTTCGCAGGACGTTCCCGGCGTTGTGTCCGTGGAGGAGATGACGGAGCTGCTGAGCCTCCACAAGCTGTGCTGCGGGAGGAGCTGGCACATCCAGGGCTGCGACGCCCGCAGCGGGATGGGCCTCCACGAGGGGCTGGATTGGCTCTCCAGACAGCTGGTGGCTGCCGGTGTCCTGGACGTGGCCTAAACGTCGCCTCCTTCCCCTTCTTCTTTATCATCATCGCTCTTTTAACGACTGAACCCAGACCAGCCTCGCCGGGTTCCCCCCCCAAAAAAAACACTAACTTCTGAGCCGAGACTGCGGCTTTAAGCCTCCTCCATCTTTCCTTCTTTGCGTGCGAAGAAAACAAAGATGTAAATCTCTAGCTTCACTAAAGTCTGTCACACACTCACAGAAATAAACTCAAAGTTAAGACTACAAATACTCCCATCATGCTTCAGTTCTAAGGCAGCTTAACACGGTCTAACACACTATAAAATGCTCCTCACGCTCTGCCAGATCTGTATTTTCTATCTCGCGTGACTCATCGTAACCACAGCTATACGTAACTAAATGCAGAGTCGTCTGTAACGTAACTCCGAAATGACACCGGTCACGGTGCTGTTTTGGTCCGTTCTGCACGCGACTTCAAACCCCACCGGGAGCGTTTCAGAAGCCCGCCAGACTTTGGTTACTTTCTCATATTTGGTCATTTTCCTGGTTTGTGTGCTTCTTCGTGTCTAAATATGTTACGTAGCTACTTTGTTTCTCTTTTGTCTGTTTTTATGACCGGCAATTTGCACAATTTGGGTGTTTTATCTTGAAAAATCGACCAGATTCTCTATGCTGTTTCTGCCTCTTGAAACCAGAAACTGTGTTTTGTGTCTGGCTTCCTGTCAGCTCGAGGTGCTCGCTGCGTCCGTGAAAAATAGGACAGCCGCGTCGAATTCAACGCGGAGCTGAGTGGAGGCCCGCTTCTGGTTACGCTTCGGGTGGGGGTTTAAAAACATCGACTAGAACGGCGCACACGCAACGCGGCGTGTCCGCGCCCAGTGGAATCTGGGGGTCAGCGGTATTTTTGTCGACACGTCGGATAATTTAGCTATTCTTCGGTTGTTTTTCTGTCTCTCTGATGTTAAGCAATAGCGTGCAACGTTTCACGGCGGTCTTTATTAAATTATGTTTTGTATTTAATGCCACAGCTGGTCTTGAAATGGCGCCACCTGTAGAGTTTTGAATGTTTTCTGTTACAGAACAAACTTTTTTTTTGTTGTTTACTGAACTTTATTTATGAGCGAGGAGAGCGGACGTTACTTCGACACGAGGACGAGTCCTCCGTTACTTTATTTTTTTTGGTGAAGTGTTTCGCACGCAGAATTCGTGTCACGGCCTCGTTCGCTGCCTCACTACGACGTTAACTATCTGCTGTTTGTTGAGTCGACTCTTGAATATTAATCAAAAAAAAAACGAGTTGCGTTGGATCTGTCCGCAGGAGAGCAGGTACACCTTTTAATCAGCAGCCTTCAGTGATGTAATGTGAAACTTAGTGAAGCATTATTAACCCTAACACTGACACTTCTCGTCTTATTAAAATAAACTAAAAAAAAAAAAAAACATGGTTTGACTTTGATTTGAATCTTTACTCATTGCTATGTAATGTTTACGACTTGTATCTATGTATAAAAATACAAAAAAAAAAAAAAAATGCACGTGTGAAACGCCTTTCCAGACGTCTGCGACGACATTTCCATGTTTTCTTTCAAACGTAGAAGCACAACGCGTGTCGAAACCTTTGTTACCAGTGGACTTGATAATGGCTTTTTGTAAATTATTCATAATGTGATGCTGTAAAATAAAATAAACTTATTGACCTCACATGTGCGGCTTCTTTTTCTTCAGACGACACACGACAAACCATCGTACTCAAATCCTCCTTTAATATTTCATTCTGGTAAAAAAACAAACACTGTACAGGACACGATGATGAGGACGTGTTCACTTTATGGTGATGTTGATGATGCTGATGTCCTCGTACGGTTTGTCTGTCTTGGGGTTGACCTTCATGTTGGAGATCCTCTGGACGGCCTCCATGCCTTTTGTGCATCTTCCGAACACGGTGTGCTTGTTGTCGAGCCAAGGCTGCAGAGAGAGAGAGAGAGAGAGAGAGGCAACAGCACATCGAAGAGTTAAGAGAATATATTTTTATTATTATTATTATCTAAGACTGATGGTGGCTTATTTGAAATCCATTTCAGCAGCACAGCTTTACGTGCAGCATGTGTTGAAACATCCCAAACATTTTTGACAATGAGATCCTTTTATTTGTGTGTGTGGTAATCCCAACAACAGACACACTACACAGGTCCAACTCTATTATGGAAAACCAAATTGAATTTCAAAGCCACTTCTACCCAGAAATCCTGGATATGTACACAGGTCCATACAGTATGTATAAAGCTACCAACGTCCTTATTACACTCGATACACGGAGCTGATTTCTTTGGGTTCATCTTACGTCTGAGTTCAGGTGATATCTGAAGGCGATGCAGTAACTTAAATTGTGATTCCTTTGCTCTGTTACACATGGATATGTTGTTAGCATGCTCCCATATGTCCGTCTCCGTGGCTTCATCTATTACCACCCCAAGGTCCTGAGCCCATGTTTGCATAATTGTATTGTTAGCCTTATTGGACTTATTGCTATGTATTTTGTATAGTAGTTGTTCAGTTGGTGACATTTCCAGAGTAAATCTATGCAAATAAGTCTTTCAAGTATTTCTTAAATGTCAAACTTTCTCTTGTTTGTGTGTGTTTTTAATGTGCTAACTTACAGTGGGTACGACGGTGATGAAGAACTGTGACCCGTTGGTGCCGGGGCCTCCGTTCGCCATGCTCAGTGTGTACGGCCGGTCGTGTCTCAGCGTGGCGTGGAACTCGTCCTCGAACTCTCCTCCCCAGATGCTCTCTCCGCCCATGCCGGTGCCCGTCGGGTCTCCTGTCTGAATCATGAAGCCCTGCACGCGACAAAGACACGAGTCAGACGACCGATTATTACCTGAATGTTCCTCGCTAACCTGACGAGAACGCTTACCTTGATCACTCTGTGGAATATGTGACCGTTGTAGTATCCGTTCCTGCTGTGCACGCAGAAGTTCTCCACAGTTTTGGGACATCTAAACACAGAATAATATATTTTATTGTTACTGTAAAGTGTGAAGCAGACTTTCAGTACAAAGCCGTGATGTTACGTGATGAACGTACTCGACGGGGAAGAGCTTGATGTGGATGTCTCCCATGGTGGTGTGGATGATGGCGCTGTCCGACACTCTCTTGGGGCCCTCGGCCTGCGTGGCCGCCATCACCTCTTCCTTCGAGGGCTTCTCGTTAAAGATGTCTCTGTCCGAGTCGGCGCTCTTTGTGTCCTCCGGTTCTCTCTTTGTGAACTAAAGTTACAAAATTATGAAGCGTTACAACAGAAAGCAGTGCAACGAATAAGTCTTTATTAAGGTATGATAAGCTTTGGTAAGGTGAGGTATGTTACGGTAAGGTACGCTACGCTGAGGTAAGGTAAGACATGCTACAGTACAGCATGCTACCTTCAGGGTTTCTCACCATGTAGAAGCGGTTCTTCTTAAACGCGGTGCAGAAAATGGTCGGGTCGGGCTCCACGTTCTCTAAGGCGGGGTTGTCGGACGCCTTCATCTCCACGGTGGGCGCCACGTGCATCGCCTTCGCGACCCCCTGAAACAGACTCAGCTGGACCACGCGGATGTTCTCCAGCTTCCCGAGGATCCGCACACATCTGAGGGACGAGACCAAGACCCAGACACGTTTATACATCAGATTTTAATTAACAAATCGACAATTAAAGCTTCTCGTGAACGCACCTGTTGGTCTCCACGTTGATGACCTTGATGCCCAGCATGGTCCCGTAAAGCACGAAGTGTCCGGTCTCATCAAAGATGATATTTGTCAGTCGGATGCCGTCCACCTTCTCCAGTTCTCTCTCCACAGCCATCCGCCTCCCGAACTCCATGTCGGGCAGCTGCTGCCTCATCTGCTGCAGCTCTGTGAACATCTGACATGCAAATCAGGCGAGATGATGAGCGCGAGAATTAACCCCCGTTATTAAATATTCGGGCTGAACGACGTGTGAGAAACTCACCGTTAGCGATTCGTCGAACACTCGCATCAGTTTTCCCGTCAGGAAGCGGAAGATTCGGACTTTCCTGTCAGACGCGATGGTGGCCATTTTGGCTCCGTCAGGAGAAAACGCCAGACTGGTGGGATACGTTTTGTGTTTGGCGAATTCATACAAGTCTGTGTCTGTTTTGTATTCCCAGTGTACGTGCTTGGGGAACTTGAATTCATTCGGGAGGCCGGTCCAGTACTCCAGCATGCCCGCTTTGTCGGCGGAGACGATGACTCTGAATTTGGGGTTCAGGCGGATTTGCGACAGCGGAGAGGAGTGCATCTTGTCGAAGACGTGGAGCGGCTGGTTGCTTCCTCTTCCGTCGTAGACGAAGATCTTCCCCGTGGATTTTTCTGAGCAGGCCACTGTGGAAATGGCATCGCCGGGGTTGTAGATCCACTCGCTCTGACCCGGGTGGAAGCTGCGCAGAGGGGAAAAAAAGAAAGGTGTCACTTCATCTTTGTAAAAAAAACAAAAAACAATCTGTCCTTCACGTGTACGCGCTTTGTAATTGAGACTCACCCCAACTTCAGCATGTTGATCATGTCAAAGTTGACGACGTCGAACACTTTCATGGCCTGATCGTCGCCGACAGAACAGAAGAGAGCGCCTTCAGCGCTGACCGCGATGCTTTCTACCACGCCTGCAGAAAATACAACGTCAGATTTATCTTTTTAAAATACAAAAATATGAAATGACCTCTGCTGTTAATGTCTGAAAACATCCATAGCGTGCACCCTGAGTCAATATAAATTGCATTGTTGTGCTGATGTGATGGAAGCCGAACGATTAATCCGACTCGTACCGAGATGACTTCGAAAGTGTTTGACAAACTCGATTCCCTCCTCCTCTTTCTTCTTCCAAAACTTGACGTGTCCGTCCTGACTGGCTGTGATGATGAAGTCCGTCCTGGAAAATAAATAAATATATAAATAAATATAAATATGTATATTTGCTTTCAAAGAAACAAAAAGGTCAAATAAAGTCAACTTGTTCAAATAAGTGAGGGTGTGGTCATCAGTATCAAGGAGGGGACTTTGACAGGTTTATATTAACACAGGCACATAAAGTGCACACTTCTACAGACACTCATTTTTAATATTCATTTTCCGCAGTCATATAGTGATAAACATAACATACTAGAACACAACCTAGTACAAAACCAGTGCCATGACGAGAACACACACACACACACACACACACACATATACACACATCCTCTTCCCCCACTAAGTGACCCGCCCTCCACTTCCTACCCCCATACACACATAAGGTATGTAAGAGATAAAATAAAGTCTTATGAAAGAGCTGTAGGCTGCCTCTAATGGTGCATGAATTAACTTCATTAATCCGTCGAGTGACACTGGGAGGATCTTCAAGATTAGTTGTGATCCATCTTTTGGCAGCTGTAATGGCCAAACTCACAAAACCTTTTTACCCTTTGAGAGCCGAAGCCTCAAATCGGACCTCAAAGCCCCCCCAGCATGATGATCACAGATGTTGAAGAAATGTCCCGCGACGGCACTTTTCCAGGAATATTGTCAACTTCAGACCACCGCTGTCTAAGCTTAGGATAAGACCACACCATGTGTACGAGGGTGCCCGTTTCTAATTTACATCGCAGGCACAGAGGGGATAGATCAGTCTTAAAGTGACTCAGTCTCTCAGGTGTAAAATATAATATAAATATTTGATTAATCTGTAATTACAAACCTATACCTGGTATTAATACAGATTCTCTGTGACTGTTCATTTATCTCACTCCCATCAAGTGCTGCTGTGTTAGCTTTGAATACTTCAACAGCAGGCTGTTACATCACTGTGACTCTGCAAGCCTGCTCTGTTAGTTAAGCGTGCTAATGCTCTTTGAGTGTATGGCAGCTGCACAAACTGTGTTAAAATGACTCACTTGGAGCAAACTATGTGTGTGATGACGTCTCTGTGCATGTAGCTCCGTTCATACATGGCGGCTGAAGGCAGGTTGTCCAGATAGACGCGTTCAAACTCGAGCACTGAGAGAAAAACAACAACAACAACATGCAGAGAGTTTAGCGGGAGTTCAGGTTAGCACGGTTAGCATCGTCTAGCCCGGGTCACGGTGACGTCTCTGACGCGACAGGAAACGAACCTTTCCTTTTCTTGGCCTTCGTGGCCTCGCTCGGCATGGGTCCGACCCACTCCTCGCCCTCTCCGTCCTCCTCTTCGGCCTGCTCATCTTCAGCTTTCCGCTTCAGCTCCACATTGTTTTCTGCCGCCGCCATCGCTGCAAACCGTCCGTGTGTGGTCCCTCCAGGATTACGGTCCTTCCGGTCTGCGCCGGAACCTGCTAGTGATGGGAAGTTCAGTTTTTTTAGGGAGTCAGATCATTTGACTCTAGTGTTGGGAAGTTCGAGTCTTTTAACTGACTCTGATCACTGACTCTCGGACGGTAAAATGAACTAAATTTTTTTGAGTCATTTCGTTCATTTCATTCATTTCGTTCATTCACTAGTGCAGCGCTGTAGCCCTCTAGTGGCCGATGTAAATGTGACAAATGAACAAAAGACCATTCTGTATGAATGTACTGCTGTGGGTACTGCTCGTCACACAGCCTGAACGGCCATGCAGCTGCCTTGTGTCGAGGGAACGTACTGCATCAAAATGAACGAATCACTCACTGAGACTACTCATTACTCCCGAGTCATATAAAAGATAAGTTCAAATTGAATGATACGTTCATGACCGACACACCACTATTGGTTGCACAACATGCACATGACATTCAGTCACTGCATGCATGGAGCACTCGTAGCGCACTGTATTACTTTACAAAAAAATGAAAAAGAAATGGCTCGAGGACGAGAGCTGGCTCCCATAGTTCACTTAAAAGAGCTGGCTCTTTGAACCGACTCGTTCATAACTGACACATTACTAGAACCTATCTATATATCTAAATTCCCTCTTACAAGCAGTTTAACCTCAATATACCGCCATATTTTTGTTAAACTTACATATTATTTTATACATTAATTCTTTTGAATGTTGTATTTCAGGCTGGCTATATTTTAAGCAATAAAAATAGGCTATTTATTCTCTATAAACCCATGTATAGGAGCAAAACGGTCCACCGCTTCGAATGTTTTAAACACTGATCCCAAAATAAATCAGCTTTAATTAATACAGTCTAATAAGTATTTTTTAAGAATGTCTTTATCCGATTTTAACCATTAAAACTGACGTATATAAACAAGGTTATCTGTGGTGGAACAAAAACGACTGCGCTGTTTCCGAGGGTGTATTGTATTGTGGAACACTTGGGTCAAACCAAATGTCAACTTTTAGGTAGGGGGGGGAGCAGTACAAAATACAAAATTGCTTGTAATTGTTCAGTCACCAGCACATTTGCAGGTAATATTCGTGTAAATTAATTATTTAAGAAATTAAAACGAAATTAAATGTGCGAATTTTAATGTTAATATTAAAATAACTAACACCTTTATTGAGCGCCACCCCCACCCCGCGTACTTGGAAGTAAACAAGAAGCTCACATGTATATGGCCCAAGATGGCTGTAGACAGTGAAGTATAAATATTCGTCAGCGGTGATTGAACCTGATTTAACAAACGTTATCTTCAGTTTTATGTTTTCAAGCATCAAACAGCGACAAAAATTCAAGTTTCCCGCGTTCAAAGGAGCCAAACCTCAGCGGCAGGATGAGTAATATTTACATTCAAGAGCCGCCAACAAATGGAAAGGTGAGCGCCACAAATTTAACTTGTTTATTTCCAACCACAGCCTTTAAAAATACTTTAATTTTAACATTTACAACGATGCTGAGGGCGTTTAGCTACGTAGCATGTTTCTCTGACACTATTTAAAAGCAACATGCAATGTGACGTCTTCTTACGCAAACAGCTCCAAAAGTTTCAAATATAAACTATAAAATGTGTAAATAAATGTAGAGTGTGCCTGACATACATTATTATTGACACTGCAGTAGCACAGAGACTTCAATACAGTTAGTCAAAGGCAGGCTTGAGGTTGCCAAGCAACCAGGGTCAGCTGCAGGTCAGAGCAATTAACTGCAGCTGTGCTCTGTCTGTGTGTGAGTGACTGCTGAGAGACACAGAAAATCTCTAAATGAACCCCCTCCAACTAGTGGACACTAATGCCAAACGGTAGGTCGTATCAAAAAGCCCAAATGACCGTGAGCATCCTCATCTTGTCGACCATGTGAATGCCGAATTTCAGTGTCTAAAGTTAAAAAATGTGACCTGGGGAGAGAGAGAAAGAACAGGTGCCCCGTGCTCCTTTGGGAAATTTCTCCTCTCCAGTTTACATGGGAGTAGATGGGGCTGTCGTTGGGTGATCCTGGCGCATCAGTGCGTCTCCCGCCAAAACTATAAGTCTGACAGATTCAGCAGTGATATCGCTGCATAGCCCACAAATTTTCCTACGTTTCTATGTATGAATTTTTTCTGAAAGTGACATTTGTAGCCATGAGAGCCGTTTGCGAATTTATTTTTTGACAAATGTTTCTCTCCCTCTCCACTCTAGCGATGATGTCACCCACTCTAGCGCTGGAACATTCTACCAATACACACCCATTGTAAAATTTTGGCGTGGTTTTTGGCGATTTTTGGCGAAACTGTTTGGTGAAACGTTTAGAAAAGTCACAGCACATTATTCCTGGCCGAGCCGGTTGTTTTGATACCTTTTTTGTGTATGTGCGACCAAAGCTGCAGGAGGAGTAGCACTCCGAAATTCCAGGAATACGTAAGAATAATAAGTATGGGGAATAGTGTGCCATGCAGGCACACTCAATAAAATGTCTTTTCTGTATGTAAATGTGAAAATCTGTTTATAATGTCTGATTTTAAAATATCTTTTCTCACACAGGTCTTGTTGAAGACTTCAGCAGGTGACATTGACATCGAGCTGTGGTCCAAAGAGGCTCCTAAAGCATGCAGGAACTTTGTGCAGCTGTGCATGGAAGGTAAAACTGCAAAGACATAAAGCATGCAAACGTATGAGTCCAGAAAAATGTGCATCCATGTTGACATTTATGGGAGGGGTCAGAGTGCAGCCAATCACCTTCTCAGCATGCTGCAGTCTGCTCTTGTCGTTGGCGGTGTCAGCAGTGTATCAGATGGTGATGGAGGTGTAGAAGTGCACCGTCATCGTGTTTGGCAGGTTGAATTTCTTCAGCTGCTGCAGGAAGTTCATCCTCTGCTGGGCTCTCTTGATGTTCAGCTGGGTGATCATGGTTCCCAGGTGTTGATTGGGGAGTCACACAGGCTGATGTGGGAAACATAAACACGTTATAATATGTGTTTATCACTCTGATGTGATGGTGCAACAATAAAGACATAAAGGAAAGCCTGCATGATGTTACATTACATTTTTAAATAATGATGATCAAAACAAAACATAAAATCAACGTTAATATGACGTGAACAGCTGCTAAAATAAACAAAGTGACAACATACAGCGATTGCTGTGGGTGTAAAGGAATTCTGGACCTTGAAAGTGCTTGAAAAGTTCTTGAATTTTACCATTAAATAGCTGATTTAATGATATCAGACTCCATTCATCTCACATAAAAACGCAGCTTTGCTTTTTTCTGTCTTGACATTAATTGTCCGTCACGTTTTATTTCATTTTCCTGGAATTAACTCTGTAATTTGCTCCTGATTATATGCAAATAATTAATGTTGTTGAATGAAAATTTAATATTAATTTATCATTAGGCACTTCCGTGCATGTTGACTTTTGTGCTCGCCTGCAGACAAACGACCGTCTGTGCACTGACTGGAAGTGAACCAATCCATTACTGTCTCTGTTTTCTTTGTAATTACTTCCAATTTACTTCGTTATTTCCAGGAAACTTTCTGGAAATGATGAAGTAAATAGCTGAGAAATTACAGGCTTGTCTAATATATTTCTCCGTCCTGCAGGTTACTACGACGGCACGATGTTTCACCGAGTGGTGCGTGACTTCATCGTCCAGGGAGGAGATCCCACCGGAACAGGAGCAGGCGGAGAGTCCGTCTACGGCCGGCCGTTCAAGGTCAGACTGCCTCTCTCTGTTCTGTGTAATTAATGCTCAAACTGACAGAATCAAAACTATGAATGATGAACGAGCCCCTATTTTTTTTATTTTTAAACTTTCAGGACGAGTTTCACTCCAGGCTGCGCTTCAATCGGAGAGGTTTGGTCGCCATGGCGAATGCCGGGCCGCACGACAACGGCAGTCAGTTTTTCTTCACCTTGGGACGAGCGGACGAGCTCAACAATAAACACACCATATTCGGCAAGGTGAACGTGACACACACACACACGTGCGTCGCTGTCTGTGCGTGGACTCAGATCAGCGTAACGTTTGAACTGTTCGTGTCAAAGTGTGCTAAACTGTAACAATCCCTGCTGCAGGTCACGGGAGACACCGTTTATAACATGCTCAGATTAGCAGAAGTCGAATGTGACGATGAGGAGAGACCTTTGAATGCCCACAAGATAAAAACGACAGAGGTATCTTCTTCTTCTTCTTTTTTAGTTTCTTGTTTTGGGTTTTTTATCATCTCTTTATTGATTAAAACATTTTTTTTGTCTGTTTCAGGTGCTTCACTCTCCATTTGATGACATCATCCCTCGAGAATTAAAGAAAGCCAAAAAGGAAAAAGACAAAGAGGAAGGAAAGAAGTCGCAGTCCAAAGCCACAAAGTGAGCGTTCAGACTTCATCACTGATGTTTTTTGGCCTTTTTCAAGCTGAAGAAGTGACAGGAATGTGGGGAGAGAGAGATGGGGAATGACATGCGGGAAAGAGCCACACCCTGGGCCGCCGCGGCCTTTGTACATGGGGCGGTTGCTCTACCAACTGAGCTAAATGACACCCCATCACTGATGTTTTTTGAGACTTATTTTTTAGGCATATGAAGTATTGCAACTGCTCTTAAAGAGCATCAGAGATTCTTTCAAATTCAAATTGTCAGGGGACCCGGGTAGCTTCCTTGAGGAACGCCCTGGGGTAAAAAGTTTGTCATTTGTTTTCATTGACAGAGGTTGACACAAATAGATGGAGTGATAGTCCTCTGTAAAGTTTTGACAACGTTGTAACAGAAGTTGTAACTTCTTAAATCTCATCACAGATTGATGATTTTTGAGTTGAAAGTAACAGCTCCTGTTTGACTTCCCTCTGTCATGTAGTACAGTGTGATAGAGCTGTGGTACAGGAAACTATTTTTGTAATCTTTAAAGTCGTTTTCTATCATATGAAACTGAATATTTTTGGAGTTTTGGACATTTAAAGATTTAAAGAAGACATTTTTTATTATTTACTGACATTTTAGAGACCTTAAAAAGATATTGTGATCTTCTTCTTCTTTTGCTTCACGTCATCTTCTCTCTCTTCGGGCTTCAGAGGCTTTTGTTTTTCATTCCTGCACAGCTACATGTGTTTATGTGTTTATGTGTTGTTGTTATTGATGCTTCAGTGCCAACAGTGTGTTCATGTTTGCAGGAACTTCAGTCTGTTGTCGTTCGGAGAGGAAGCTGAAGAGGAAGAGGAGATGGTGAATCAAGTGAGCCAGGTACCGAAGCATGAAATGAGTCTCTCTGCGGTTAAATAGTGATGAAGTTACGACTTACTCACACTTTGAAAATGCCCAATAACCTCAGTCTGTTGCTGAAGGAGCTGTTAAGGCCTCCACAGTCTCATGCAGGAGATGAGAGGAGTCGTTCATGACGATGTTTGTTTGGTACAGAGGCCAACAAATGTCGCATCGTCCTGATTTTAATCGTTTTTTTCAGTGGAAATTAGTTTTGATGCCAAAATATTCGTTTCCACTAATTGTGAATCATGTCGCAATCGTAATCTGTCAGAAATAATCTCAATACGATGAAGTTTATCTTATTTAAGCTGTTTGAATCGTGTGTTCAGACTTTAAAGGGAAAGAGCAAAAGCAGCCACGACCTCCTGAAAGACGACCCCAGACTGAGCTCTGTTCCAGCAGTCGATAAGTACGTACAATGACTCATTTATTAATAATTATTAACACCTCGTCCCTTCACAACATTAACCCGTGTCCTACTTTAACAGGAAAAAGAAGAAGGGGGCATCAGGAGACGGAGCTGAGGTAAGATAACAGACGTAATGTTAAAGATGCTCCTAAAATACCTGCAGTCGATTTTCTCTGATGGTAAATTTATTTTTTCTTCCAGTCGGACGAAGAAGTCGAAGGCGACGTCGAAGACGACCCGGACGCGGACGAAGAGTACGACCCGGAGAAGAGAGAGAAGATGCGAGAGCTCGTCAGCAAAAAGCTCCAGAAGGAAAAAGGCGGCGAGAAAACGACGGAGCCCGGCGAGGAGGAGGATCGAGGGAAAAAGGCGAGCCGCAGGTACGATGCCGACGAGTTTCTGAAATATGAAGGTGGCAGGTTTATAAAGTGGTCTTTGCTTCAGCAGCATGTTAGTTTGTTGTGATGCAGCATGACGACCTGCTGGGGGCGCAGTTGTACTGTGTGATACAGATGGAGGCGATGAACCGCTTTGAACTCTTCTTCTGTTCAATGAACTCAGTTAGACGAGGAAACATCCAAGCACAAGGTGACTTCTTCAGCGCCTTTAGTCTCTCCAGTCATCCAAAAAAAACACCAAATTATTCCATCTGCTCTCATTTATGACAAGTGTAAGTATCAAATCTTCACATTTAAGAACCTGGAACAGGAAGTGTTTGACATGAAAAGGATGTGACAGTTATCAAATATCAATTTTCTGTCCATGTTTCCAGCTCTGCATCGGGTTAATCTCGAAACATCACGACCACAAAGACAGATCCAGTGATTCATGTAATATTTAGACACTCTAAAGGCCCACGCAGACTAAAAACAGTCATTAACGTGTATTAATTACCGCCTCTGTGCAACAGCAAATCCATCCACAACAGTTTGCCGCCGGTTTCTCTTTTTTTAGGTCGTGGTTGGATGTTTGTTTCACGTGTTATTCGAAACAAGCGCTCGAGTTGAGCATATTTTTCTGTTTACAGCCAGTCAAACTGTAAAAACTTTCCAAAATGAAGCAAAATATTCCTTTAATCATCATCTAAAACACTGAGAAGCAGCAAATCTTCAGATTCTAGAAGCTGGAAACAGATTTTGCTTTAAAAAAAAGACCTGAATGATGAATGAGTTGTCAAAATAGTTGCTGATTAATGTTTGGTTGATCAGTTTAATTAACTAACCGTTGCAGCGCTCGTCCAGAGCCGCAGAAGACTAGAGCTGCAACAATTAGTCGATTAGTTGTCACCTGTTACATTAATCGACAAACTATTTAGATAACTCATTGGTCAGTTTTCTGCACTTGTCACCGCCCGGCTAATCTAAAAACGGGCAAAGACGGGCTGAATGACGCCTTGTTGCTCTAATAAGACACCTGTAATGACACCCACCTGTCAATCAAAGCGTCCACGCTCTTAATCCTGCATAACTTTAAGCCTTAATATAATCTGAACAGGTGAGTTGTATATAAATTCACCCTCAGTACAGTTGTCATGAACGGGGAAATTAGCTATAGAAACCAAAACTGTTTTTTGTACCAGGCTGTAAACATGTTTATTTCTGCTGTGAAGTTGGACATTTGAACATGGGGACTTATGGAGACTGACTCACTTCTGGAGCCAGCCTCGAGTGGACGTTTGAGGAACTGCGGTTTTTGGCTTTACTTTACAGACACGGAGGTCGCCGTTTGGTCAAAAACGACCTGATTATCAGCAACATCTTGATTTGACGAACACGTTGCTGATGAACGTAGCTCCAGCGCCTCCTCCTCCTCCTCCTCGCTCCTCTCGTCATCGACATATCTTCCACCTCTGTTCCACGTTCACTTTCACGCATGCACACACATCCCCACTCTCCCTCCTCCTTCCATATCTCAGTTGTAGCTCACTGGACCAACATCAGTGGACCTGCTATTTGCAACAGGAATGTTGGCACTCGAAGCAAATTACTTACTGCGCTGAAGTAGAAGCAAACACGACGTGTGTGCGAGCCGACGGCGCGAGTGAAACGAAGGCGAGACGACATTAAGCACGAGAGCGACCCATCTTTCATCTCCGCTCAGTTATCTCTCCTCCATATCCTCTTAACGGGTAGCCCTCAACACACATAATCAACATACCCTTCTCTCATTAGCGCTAATGGGATAAGAAGTGGGCCCCATGTGTATGTGTGTGTGTGCATATATATATGTGTGTGTGTGTGTGTGTGTCCTGACTGACAGCCAGCCCAATGCAGGCCGACTGTAGTATATTAAACACAAGCGCAGATTGTTTTGCTACAAGAACTGTAACCCAACACAGTGGTTTGTCTTGGCAGGGAATCAAAGAGCAGGCTGGTAGGTACAGTGTTAGTCCGGGACAAAGGGGGCATTGTTGCAGGGGGTGAGCTCTGCTGCTCTCCCACTGTTGGCTTTTTCAGTTTTTTAAAGCTGCTCCGTGTGCAACCAGGAACACCGAGTGTGCTATCTGGTCACCTTGGAGGAGGGAGGGAGAGAGAGGATGTTGAAGTCAAAGCCACAGATGCAGGACGGGTGCAGCGTGTGTGTGCACGCTCAGGCCTCAGAAAAATCCACAAAGCTGATTGTATCTCGAGTCAAAGTCGAAGGCTTGCTGAGACAACCTTGAAATTAGGAGTCTCCCTGAAACCAAAATAGTTTTTACATCAGGTCAAAACTATCTTACGCCGCTCTCCAGCAGCAGCCAGATGATATTCCACTGCAATATTCCATGATTGCAAAACGCTTGGACTTGTTCACAAGTCACGAGCGACGTTGCCAAATAACGGCGCAGCGTACCTGAACCGAGAAAACTTTGAAAGATGAGTCACGATCGATCAGATCGGAGCAGATCTGCAGCTCGCAGTCTGACACTTCTTCTGTGTTGCTATTGAACAACTCTGGTTTTGAAGAAGAGGAAGAGAAGAGGGGGTTGTTTTATAAAAGACACTGCTGACTGAAGTCCCGAAAGCAGTGTATGTGGTAGTGGCCACTTTTGTTAAACCCGACTGGGGGAAGCAAAACGCTTCCATATGGCTGTGGGACACGGAGCGAGCTGCTTCTGCCAGCAGAGGCCTGCCTGCCTGGCTCCCTCTGCTGTCTCTGCTAATCGCTTCACTGCAGCCTGAAGATAATGACAGCAGTGCGCTTCCTGTTATTTATATCACTTGTTATCACATACTCACGTATGGTGTGTAAAGTATGAACTGAATTACTTTAATAGAGTCTGTAAAAAAAAAAAAATCAAGGTGCTGTTAAGATTATCACGTCGTCCACATGGTGGCCCCTTTACAGTGTGTCGTTAAAATAACAACTAAATAACTCAGGAGTGTGTGTGTGTGTGTGTTTATGGGTGTGTGTGATATAGTTGATTGAAATTGATTGTTACACCCGAACAAAACCTGAAGATCCTCAAAGATATCATAAAAGACATGAACAGAAAACAGTAACGGCTGCATGGATGCCAACTGGCAACCGACTCGTGGCTTTCGCAACCACGTTGTAACAAGCAACAGCAAAACGTGCACCATGAAATGAACTTATATTATATATAAATATTTGTTGCATTAGCGATATTTAAATATTTCTGCACATGCGTTGGTGTCATGAACAGTATAAAACCTGGGCATAGTCTCCATGACGTCACCCATAAACCGTCCTAATCCAAAAAATGGGCAAAGAGGTGGAGGCCGGCTGAATGAAGCCGGCCTCAGTCCACGCTCTTAATCCTGCATAACTTTAAGCCTTAATATAATCTGAACAGGTGAGTTGTATATAAATTCACCCTCAGTACAGTTGTCATGAACGGGGAAATTAGCTATAGAGACCAAAACTGTTTTTTGTACCAGGCTGTAAACATGTTTATTTCTGCTGTGAAGTTGGACATTTGAACATGGGGACTTATGGAGACTGACTCACTTCTGGAGCCAGCCTCAAGTGGACGTTTGAGGAACTGCAGTTTTTTTGGTACTTCCTATTGTTGGCTTCACTTCAGTCACCACTCGTCTTCAGATAAAACACAAAGTAGACAAACAAATAATTTTGTTCTGTTGCTGTAATTAAACTTTTAAACACGTTTAGCCGCAGAGTATCTTAATTACTCCAAATATCACCAAATATCAGGTGATTTAAAATCATATTTTCAGGTTGCCTGGTTTCCAACCTGGCAACCACTTTTAAAAGGAAGTGTTGAGATGTGGAAAACCAGCAAATATTCACATTTGAAGAGGTGGAACCAGCGACTTTGTTGCACTTTGGCTTAAAGAATGACCAACTGATCATTTAGGCTGCATAAGTCTGTTAGTTTTTAATATAATTTGCTCTAAATTATTTATTTGTACACACAAATTTGTGGAATGATGTCTTGTATCATCGTGACATGATCGATAAACAGTAATATGGAGTTATCACCCAGATTTCTGTGTGAATAAAGCTTCATTACTCTGTCAAAGAATCAGTTTGTGTTTCTTCTGGCACTCTGCCACACAAGTGTGTGTTTTAATTAGAGCTGCCACTAATAATTATATTCATTACTGATTACTCTGATCATTATTTTTTACATTTAACAGTCCCCGAGATCAGTCTTGGTCTAGAGACTTCTCGAAGGTCTCGGTCTCGTCTTGGTATTGATTTTTACTCAGTAAACTGCTTGTGCATTGTCTGATTTATTTGTTAATATCATTACTGCGATCGGACGTAAAACTACCAGCTTGGAGACGTCAGATAAATCTTCTGTAATAAAATTTGGCGAGTTCAGAAGAAAAACGCAGCAGTCTGCAATGCAACGTTTACTCAGACGGCCTCACCCAAAGAGCTTTGGAGAATATTAGCTACCTAAGTAAGCTACACTGCCAGGGCGATCCAAACTTTTCTCGTCTGTTGTTCGCCGTTGGTGGAACGTCCTACCAGTTCCTTCCAGATCAGGGGCGTCCCTCTCTACCTTCACAAACCTCCTGAAGACCTCCGGCTCTTCAGAGAGGACCTCCTCTCCAACACTACCAACAACTGGACCTTGATTCTTTGGAGTTATTGCTGCACTAACACGTCCTCATCGCTCTGTACCTTCGGATAAAAGCTAAATAACTAAATGTAAATAAAGCAGCCGTCAACTAATTGATTAACTAGTTGTTGCAGGTGTAGTCTTCGTCTTCCTGGGTTTGGCCTTGTGCCACGTTGCTCTAGCCGTGCGGACAGTGTAACTTAAACGGGACCATCAGACACTAATTGTCCCGCCCGAGTGGCCGTACCCCGGACACTGCGTCACTCTGTATTAATTGGCTGCACCTGTCTCTTGTCATCGGTCATAACCCAACGCGTTCGCGCAGGGGGGAAAAGGTTGCAGAGATCAAAAAAAAAAAAAAAAAAAAAAAAGCATTCGCCGCTGCTGCTTTTGTGCAGAAAACTGCTTGAGATAATCCAGTTCTTGGCAGCGGCGTTGTGTATGTTTTGGAACTGCCAGGTTTACACATCTCTGGCCCACTGTAGCATGTCTGCCCCCATATGGGGCACTTGCTCGCTGGAAACAGTTCCAGACAGCAATGCATGTCTAGGAACGAAGGGGGTTAAGACTTAAAAAAATGAATAAGAACACTGCTTGGACTGTGATCAAAGTCAACATCTGACAATGTGCACATTCACTCTCAAACAAGCAAAATATTTAAAATTCACGACCAGAAACCGCTTGATATTCCTCCACGACGGACTCGACAGAAGGTCGGAGGATCCAGTCGATAATTGCGAGGGCAGATAAGCCGCTCTTAAAAAAGAGGAACCTTGGTCCACTGCGTGGGTAATGTGTTGGTCCAGATCTAGCTCTGCAAAATCATGCAAATTCCTGTGTTGAGGTTGGATTCCTCCACTCCAGCTCACAGTTCTCCTTGGCTTTTGACCAAGCCATGGAGTGCCCCCTGAGGGGAATTCACCCAACCATCTTGTTATTCTAGCACATTCATCCACATCACTTGCTCAGTCGTTAGACTGGTTCGAGTCCACCATAGCAGGGAGAAGCTGCTGCTGCTGCTGCTGCTGCCATCCCTGTGGTGAACTTACTCTAAATTAAGACTTGAGGTGTTCAATTAAACTTTGAAATATACATTTGTTTGGTCAGTAATTACTTAAAGTCACCTGAACGCTGGAAAATGAGAATACAGAGAAATCCAAAAAAGGCAAGTACGCCTGCCTGTTTGTACATTTTGGAAAACGATTGAATTTTTGATGAACCATACAGTCATCGCTGGACTATTTTTAAGTTTGTCGAAATTCCTGTGTCAGCCTCAGACTCCTGCCAGACACCGGAGTATTAAATGCAAGGTTCTGAATCATGAGAGAGAGTTCTTGGTCTCCTGCCAATCACTTCATATGCTTTCTTTATGAAAAGTTAATCATCCGCAGCTTTTCTGAAAGAGTGACAGTAGCTGGCAGCCCCCCATGTAGACCCAGACCACTGAGACTGGTGGAGATCCACAGAAAGGATTCAGACTGTATCTACATTTGGACATTTGGGTTTGTTTGTCTGGCAACGCGTGACTAAAGGCTTTTCAATGTCTGCTGGATGGATGGATGGATTCCTTTCGTCCTTCAGGTGTTGAACCTTAGTCATGACTTTTAACTGCTCTTGTAAAATAGTTTCTGAAAACACGTGAAAAGACTTTGAACGATATATTACTGAAATGTGGAGTTAGAGGTTCAAACAGTTTTTCAGTCTCAGGATTTTGTGGGCGGTCCTTAAAGGGTGGCTCGATGACACGCTGAGGCCACCCTGAGCAGAGAGATAGAGATGAATTCATCTCAGCTCAGAGTGTTTCAAAGTCAGTCATGTTCATTTTCTGAACTCATCTGACACGTTTCAGTTCCTTCAAAATGGCCGCTCGACTGCTCCCACGAGTGGGCGTGGCTTCAGCGCATTCAGAGGACACGCCCCCACAGTCCTGGAGCTGAGAGTTCATTTTTACCTGATTTTAACACCTGATTTCATAAACTTGTTGATATTTTTAATCATTCAAATTTGGCTGGGTGGTTAATAACACTTTCTTCTTTGGTCTGACAAACTCAGAACACATATTTATTCTGACTTTACACGGACTTTAAAGTCTTGTTGCATCATGAAAAATGAGTTAGTTGCTACAAAACAAATGTAGCGCCATCCAATAAGCAACTGTATAAACAGGAAGTCGCTGTGGCATTACAAGCTGCACCCAAGCCAACACTTAAAGCTGCCAAAAAAACTGCAGTTCCTCTTGTCGTCCACTTGAGGCTGGCTCCAGAAGTGAGTCAGTCTCCATAAGTCCCCATGTTCAAATGTCCAACTTCACAGCAGAAATAAACATGTTTACAGCCTGGTACAAAAAACAGTTTTGGTCTCTATAGCTGATTTCCCCGCCAACTGAAGGTGAATTTTTATACAACTCACCTGTTCAGATTATATTAAGTTAACTCTTAAAGGTAATTTTTTGCCCATTTCTTGACTTCAACTGGAAAAAAAAAACAAATCTAAGAGGTCCTTATCAGAAATGTTTGTTTATGTTAAGTGTTTGATATAAAACGAACGATCATTGGCCGATATGTTGTGATCTGATTTTTAAAAATCTCACTATCAAAAGCTCAGAAAATACTGTGGATATACTTCAACAAATTGTGATTTATCCAGCCTCGTTAAAAATCTGCTTCTCACGTGTGTAGAAACAAAATAATTTGTAGTGTTGTGATGTGTGAGGGTCTTGAGTGGAATTTGCTGAGCCCCCAAGGTGTGTCTTAACAGGTGTTGTTGGGTCTTTTCCTGTCCTCTCTGGCCTCTTTCTCTTTATTGGCAACCGGGGCTGTGGAGCCAATTGTTTGGCTGTTGCCGTGGATACGTCTCTTGTTTTCCGAATGGCAGCATGTCAAGGCAGGCAGAAAATGATCACTCAGTCCAGAGTGTTCCTCTCCTGTAGAATATATGCATAAAAAAACCCTCACCTCTTCAGACCTGGAGAAGACGCTGCTGGACTGTGTTCAAGTCGAGAGTCTTGCGTCATACTTGCATACAGAAGTCATGTCAAGAAGGCCTCTCTAAACCAGACAAGTAGATAAAACAGAAACACTGTATGTTAACCATAAAATGAAATCTAATGCAGTAGCCCTGTAATAGATACTACAAGTATCAAGCGTCTATATATTTTTAGTTTTTAGTTTTGAGGTTTGTGTTAAATAATTCTTTTTGGGACTTGACTTACTTATTTTGGGATTTGACTCACTTATTTTGGGACTTGACTGACTTGTTTTGGGACTTGACTCACTTATTTTGGGACTTGACTCTTGTTTTGGGAAGAAGAAAGGAAATGGCACTGGTTTGTCTTGACTTGGGAGATGTTGTTCTTAACTTTAGACCTGCTTTTATTGACTTTGGACTTTATTTGGGACGTGGTCTTAAACTGTGACTTGACTTGTAAATTGTGACTCTCCTGACTTATTACTTGTCTTTCTTGTCTTGACTTGCAACTTGTCTTTCTTGACTTGGGTTGATCTTGACTTGAGATTTCATTTCAAACTTGTATCTCTTGATGGACTTGTTGGTCTTGACTTGGTCCTTCACCTAGGACTTGTAAATCTTGACTTAATTTGGGACTTGTCTCTCTTGTTTTGGGACTTGAAACTGGATCATATTTTATGGAGAAAATGTTTTCTGGTTTTCCCTCTGATGTCCTCCGGCTGCTCCGCCTCAACTCTCTGTGATTTACAGAGTTTCCTGATGGACAGTGAAGTAAACTGCTGACAACTGTAGCTGCTGTTAGCTGATGTTAGCTCAGTTTGGTAGCCGGGGCTGTCCGGACTGTGAGCTCAGAGCACCCGGGGGAGTGTTAGTGTTTGTACCACAGGCGTTTTGGACCACCGGGAAGAAGAAGAAGAAGAAGAGGAGGTTTACAGGCACAAGGGAATGCTTACGGGCAGTGGAGCCGGTGTTGTGCCAGAACTGGTGCTGGCAGAGCAGGCAATGTAACCGGGCCTGGGGTCAAAAAACTATGACTAGTTTTCTTGAGTCTTCCTTCTTGATCCAAAGAGAGTTCATGTAGTTTAGTAAAAGATAACAGTCTTTAAATGTAGACAATCACTGACTTGACAGACTTAATTTTGCCCCCTTACTGTTCTCATTAAACACGTCTATGTTTACTTTTCATGGATGTCCGTCAAGGTTTACCTCTAATGGCAGCTAGAGTCTTTGAATTATTCTTTTATTTGGCCCACCTCTCGTTTGTCACATCTGAATGCATTACCATACTGTATATAAATAGCGCGTCTCAGAAAAGAGGTTTGTTGTCATTGCTCCTAGACGGAGCTAAGCAGGCCACTTCACTTCACACAGGCCAAGTCTGACTCTGCCAACCAGTTCTGCTCCTGGCAACTCCGTTTGGCTTCTTCTGCAACATTTTTTTCTTCAGGAAAAGAGAGGACTAACAACTGTATGTCTGACTGATTCCTCATGTGTGTCCTCGGGAGCAGCGGGGGGAAAACTAACGAGGAAGAGACATCGAGTCAACCACAGCTCTTAATATTTGAACGCACTCACAGTTAAAATATCACTTGATCAGTTCGATGCCTCGATACGGACAATGTCAAAGAATTAAACAAAGGTAACATGAGTGTTGGAAGGCTTGAAACAGAAGAATGAAAGTTCCAGATAAAAGGGAAGAAAAGGATATAAATGAATGTCAGTCCGGAGAAGCAGATGTAAGAAACAAAGGCAGCCATTGTTTGGTCTGGAGATGCCTCACATGTTTCTAGGCCAGGGGCCCAGACTGTGCAGCTTACCTGTGCTTTGTGGCTCCGCAAGAGAATGGGACAAAAACAGAGCTGTCAGGCAGTACAAAAATATTATCATTTCCTAACATATCTGCTCTGCAACTGGCAGTAGTCTCAAGCATGTGAAGGGGAACAATAATCAGCATTGCTGGCCCCGGTTCAGACCTCTAGCATTTAGCCTTGCATGAGCTGGGCTTCGGGCCACCTAACAAAAAGGACACTACCTTGAGTCGAGGAAGCAAGGATGTGCTTTGGCCTGCCTCCGTCATCCAGTTAAAGCTTTTATAAGGGTTGCTGGACATGAGCTGTGCCTGTAATACTTAATGTTGTGCCACTTGAGGGAAGGAAGTATAAAGTTTTTCATTACTTGTACCGCAGACAGCAGTTGACAGTCGTTGTATTTCATGTGTCACTCGACATTTATGAAGTTTGTTGCACACAGCGTGAAATAATATCACATGGCCTTCATCCAAAGTGTTGTGCTCTGCTTTATGTGCACGTTCACTGTGCGCTCATGCAGAGACTCGTGACTCGAGACCGACTTAAATTTTGCATCTGATGGCTGTAGACTTAGAAAGGAAATGGCACTTAACTTGCCTTGACTTGAGACCTGCCTCTAATGACTTGGAACTTGTTTTGGACTCTGGACTTTGGACTTGATTTGGGACTTGGTGGTCTTAAATTGGGACTTCACTTCAGGTACTTGTTGGTCTTGACTTGAGATTCATCCAAAACTTGTATCTCTTGATGGACTTGTTGGTCCTTCACCTAGGACATGTTCATCTTGAATTAATTTGGGATTTGACTCCTGTTTTGGGACTTGACTCACTTGTTTTGGGACTTGACTTACTTATTTTGGGACTTGACTTGCTTGTTTTGGGACTTGACTCGCTTGTTTTGGGACTTGACTTGCTTGTTTTAGGATTTGACTCCCTTTTTTGGGACTTGTCTGTCTCTTGTTTTGCAACTTGTTGGTCTTGACTTGACATTTCATTCTGAATTTGTCTCTTTTGATTCAAGGATTTGTTAGTTTTGACTTGTTCCTTCACCCAGGACTTGACTTCACTTGGGACCCGTCTCTCTTGTTTTGGGACTTGACTTGAGACTTCATTGCTAAGATTATAGACTTGTGACACACTTGTGTGTTAATAATATCTTCCCCACCTCTGTGTTTATGCACAGCTAATCAAAATTAGTATTTAAAAGCCTCAGACGGTATGTATTTTATAAATATAAGTATGAAATCTACAGATTTGTGTTTATTACCACTAAAACTCACAGCATTAATAAGTGAATGACACTCACCTCAAAACAAGAAGCACATTAAAGTTTTCCTCTCTGGAGTCTGCTCGACCTCGACAGCACTCCTTCCAGTGCTTTCCAGGAGCCTGGAAGGGAGAACAATTACTTTATTAAGGCTCCATCAACTTTATTGGAGTAACACAAGCCTTTTAATGTACATTCTTCATTCTGACACTTGCACAGAGTGTTTTATGTTTGTTTTATATACCCACATAATTAGCCGTGAGCATTAACTTTTGAGAAGTTTCTGAACAATTGATGTTTGTTTGTGAAGACCAGTAAAGTTCAGGGTATTGATGTCATTTTTCTAAATGATGTATATGTTTATTTTACAGCCGGCAGAGCCAAAAGCCTCCTTCAGACCATTCACTGTACATTTCTTTGTCTGTGAACCTGTTGCTCTGTCATCGTTCTTGTCTTGTTACAGGTGTAATCCTTTATAACACGTTATATATGTTGACTTTAAATTCTTCGACCCCGTTTCTCGTCTCGCAGTGACGAATTACGGAAAGAGGCGCGGCAGTTGAAGAAGGATCTTCTGGCCATAAAGCAAAGGAGAGAAGAAAGTTTAAAACCCGCCGTGGAAGAAGTCAAGGAGGGTACGTGAGCATGTTTATCGCTGTTATTCATCATACTGTGAATTTATTGGTGGACGATAATGTACTGTATATGAATGTTACCACAACTTTAGGGGAAGTCTTCCACCGCGGAGCTCTAAGTGTGAACAAAGTCTCTAAGAGGGTGGTCCGAGCTACATTCTCCGCTAATGGACACTAAGACAGGCAACCCTCTGATTTTGTCAATTAGTTGCAGACGCCCCCCACAAGGGTCTGCATTTTTGTGTTAAAGCTCACAGAAAATTGCGTGGGTGCAGCAAATTGTTGCGTGGCCTGCCATAGTTGCACATCAAAACTCCCCTTTTGTGTTGTGTTTCTCCTCGGGTCTTCACCACACTGCAGTCTGTCATGACGCCGTCAATCTTTGGATTTTTTTTTTATTTATTTATTTTTGTGCTGATGCTGAAACACATTTTTGAAAATTACCAAGAACCGCTTAGGCACGGAGGTTAGCTCGAGGCTGTGTGTGTGTGTGTGTGTGTGTATATATATTCTTGTGCAACAATAAAAACAAAATAGTTCACGGGGGGTTCTGCAGGGACCGTCAGGGGCCTAACTGTGGGATTATCACCAGCCAAAATTTACTGAAGCCCCGCGTGACGGGCTTTTTTGTTGCTCAAACATTGTTTTTGTCTCCACAAACACTGATGGTTTTATGTTTTTGAGCCCACTCTCGACTTTTGCTGCGGATTGGTTCAAGATTTTAGGTGAAAGAGCACAAAATACAATCATTACATTGTACTTTAGTGCTGCTAATAGTGATATCTGCATAAAGTTAAGCAGTTTTCTATAAACATACGAAGCAGAAAGAGGCATTCTCTTAATGGATCCAGTTATAAACTCAAGTGTTGAGTCAGTAACAGCCCTGCATTGTTATACCGAGTGGCAACTAGCCTAAGCTCCTCCATTATCTTACAAGGTATTTAAACTCTGCCAGGGACCTTTGTTTTGTGCGTCTCTGGCAGCTTAGCCAGAGGCAGGAGTTTCTTTTAAAGAGTTCCTCATTACATTTCTGTGTTGGAAGCAAAAGTTAATTCCATTAGATGGAATTCTTAGATGTCATGGGCCAATGGCCACTGCAGGGGAGACGGATGTCTGCTCAAATGCTGTAAATCTTGAAACTCAGCTCAGCCACAGAGGAACACTGTGGCGAGGGCTCGTTTTATCTCATCCCGCTGGAGAAGCCGCTCAGCAGTTAGAGCTACACACACACACACACACACACACGTATTAAAGCTCACACTGACGTCCTTTAAAGCTTAAATCATTCTCCTGGATCTTGGTCTGACCCCTTTTTGTGAAGGTCAGCCTCTGGTCTCATTTCACTCGCATGCTTCTCAAAGCGGTCAGTGTAGGTTCAGTCTGGTGATAGAGGTTTGAGCTTAAAGATGTTAGGGCTGCAGATAACATTAATTTATCCGTCTTTATCTCCAGTTTTATTTGATATAGAAACATTGACGTTGTAGGTAACGTTCAAAATCCAAATATATTCAGTTTACTGTCACATGAGACCGAGAAAATCAGCCAATCTTCTAATTAAGACATCGGAACAAGAGAATACCAGAGTTTAGTAGTTTGATGGATTTTCTTTCAACTCATATTAACTTTATTTTATTTATATAGCGCCAAATTATAACAGAAGTTATATAATGACACTTTCCATATAGAGCAGGTCTAGACTGTACGCTCGAGACTTAACAGTTCCCACCGTGAGCAAACACTCGGTGACAGTGGCAAGGAAACACTTCCTTTAAGAGGCAGAAACCTCGACTCATGGTGGACAAACGTCTGCTGCCATGAGCAAAGTTTGAAGTTTGAATCAAGTCAAGTTGTTTCAAAGATATTAAGATCCTAAAACTTTCAACAAATATGATTTTTAATAACGAACCAAGTGGGTTGATCTACGATCCTTCCTAGGTTAAATACTCAGAACCCCACCAGTCAGTCAGAACTGAAGAAGCCTCTTGGACGAGAGGCGAAACGTCTTCACAGATCCCCAGTTGCCCCAGATTTAACCTTTTTGAAGAAAGATGACCTGGATGACTGAGAAGCTTCAGACTGATTAAATACCAAGTACTAAGTCCACCTCCATGATCCCTCTTGTATGCACCAAATCAAAATGAATGTGGCAATAAAGCAGCTACAGTCCCAGTGGGATCATATACATCTGACAATAATGTCATGATACTTTCCATACAGCAGGTCTAGACCGTTCTCTTTATACGTATATATATATACAGAGACCCAAACAGTTCCCACCATGGGCAAACACTTGGAGACAGTTGCAAAGAAACACTTCCTTTAAGAGCAGAAACTTCAAGCAGAACCCGACTCATGGTGGACGGACGTCTACTGCCGACGTCGTTTCAAAGATATTAACCATTAAATATCAAGTCCACCTCCATGACTGCTCTTGCATGCACCAAATTGAACTGAATTTGACGATGAAGCAGCTACAAGAGTAAGAGTGTATACAAAGAGACTCAACAGTTCCCACCATGAGCAAACACTTGGCGACAGTGGCAAGGAAAAACTTCCTATAAGAGGCCGAAACCTCAAGCAGAACCGACTCATGGTGGACGGACGTCTACTGCCGACGTCGTTTCAAAGATATTAACCATTAAATATCAAGTCCACCTCCATGACTGCTCTGAATTTGACGATGAAGCAGCTACAAGAGTAAGAGTGTATATAAAGAGACTCAACAGTTCCCACCATGAGCAAACACTTGGCGACAGTGGCGAGGAAAAACTTCCTATAAGAACCCGACTCATGGTGGACGCTCGTGTTACCCCGCTGGCCATCGAGCTCCACTGGCTACCTGTAGCCGCCCACATTAGATTCACATCCCTAATGCTGACTACCTCCTCCAATGAACGACGCCTGGGTCTGCCACCTGTACGCTCAGGGCAATCCAAACTTTTCGAGTCTGTTGGCGCCTAAAAACATCACCGCATATTTAATGATCACCTTCATTCATGATCACTACTCACATTCATTCTTTCTGGTGAAAAGGCTTCAAGTAACGTACCGAGAAAGTCTATGATCATTTAGTGGATTTGGATATTTGATCGGTTAATCCCATTTCCTGCAATCCCAGCAATCACAAAGACTATTATCATATTATCAACTGAGAGACAGCTTGTTCAAACTGGTATTTCATCTTGTGACTCAGTGGTTGAGACTCATACCAAATATCCCCCCAGCTAGGAACCTTTTGTTGCTCTCCTGATGTTTCCCATTCATGTTTACACTGTCGGCTGTCCAATAGAGCCAAAATGACAAAACAAAAGTATAAAGATGTCGATGACACAGTGACAAGTACCAATTTTGTTTTTCATGGTGCTTAAATAATATCTCTTCTCAGTGAAACCAGACAGATCTTGACAGATTTTGTCGTAATAGCTGCCATAATGTTTTTGTTTTTGTTCTTTTTCGCTCTGTGGTTTTAAATTAAGGTTAGAGCTCAAGATGATGTTTGTATATTTATGTCAGTGCAGACTGGTTGCTATTTGTTTTTGCCATTATTCTGCAAGTGTAAACCCGCCGTGACGTCACTTGTTGGTTTTGTGGATAACCGTTTTGAAGCCTCGAGTTTGACATTTGGGACGTCGCCATCTTGTTTTTGGAGCCAGAAGTGATCATATTTTGACGAGAGCGTGTGGAGCTGGTGGGTGACGCACTGCGAGCGGGGGCCTCACTTGGTTTTTTAACTCGTCCTGGAGGTCCGGCCTGGTCACAAACATTCTCGTATTCCAGCAGAAACTTAAATCGGTTGTGAAACATCTGAGGAGAGAAACAGTCGATGCAGGAACAGAATCTGGATTCAGATTTGATCAGTTTGATATTAGCACACCCTGCTGTATCGTCTATTTTACTCTAAATGGGACCATCGTTTACTAAATGAACATCGTGCTGTGTGGAAGAAGACTTGAAACTAGAGACTGAGACCATGAACTCATGAAGAAACTGTTTACTGGGGTCATAAATCAACTAAAAGTCAACTCATTTCCCCATAAGACTCAATACAACCAGACTTCTTTTTGCAACCAATGGAGTCGCCGCCTGCTGGACACTAGAAAGAATGCAGGTTTAAGACATTTCACAGGCCCAGAAGCTTTGTGCACTATTTAGTGTACGCCAAGCGTCAACCTCCGTCTCTGTGAAGTGAAGCCAATGCGACAAAAACTGCAGTTCCTCTTGTCGTCTACTTGAGGCTGGCTCCAGAAGCGAGTCAGTCTCCATAAGTCCCCATGTTCAAACGTCCAACTTCACAGCAGAAATAAACATGTTTACAGCCTGGTACAAAAAACAGTTTTGGTCTCTATAGCTAATTTCCCCGTTCATGACAACTGTACTGAGGGTGAATTTATATACAACTCACCTGTTCACATTATATTAAGGCTTCAAGTTATGCAGGATTAAGAGCGTGGACGCTTTGATTGACATTAATTCAGTCTTCTATTGTTCCCAGCTCATGGATGCATAAAATAAACACTTAGAAGACACCAAATAGAGTCTCATAAGAGCTTTCACTGCAATGGTTTAGTCTTTCTACCTGTACAGTTCTACATTAAGCCCATTCCTCACGTCCACCTACATGACGTTACACTTGATTGGAGTGAAAAGCTAAATTGTCTCTTCAGAAGTTAAAGAAGTTAAAGTCATCGCTTCACATAAATGATAGCGTGTTCCTGTAAGTAGTCTGCTTCTCTCTCTCTCTCCGTCTTGGCATTGACCGTCGTGAATCAGAGCCAAAAATAAGAGAGGCATTCAGAAACCACTGTCCATTCAATACCCGCCCCCCCAAACGATGTGGCAGCGGTCTTTATCCCACGTAGATATTATACAGGTTATGTGCTCTCGGTGTTTTATTACGCCGGTGCCCGTTGCGTTATTGTTGACTTTGAATGAATGTTGCAGCGGGGTGATATTTGAAACGCCAATTATACCTGCGATCAAGATTAGCTCGCCGCTTGTCTGCTCCGTGCACCGCCTGACGGTTACTGGTGAAACTCGAAGCCTTTGTTGTTGCATAATTGAAGATGGATAGTTAGCGTTGACCTCCTGAAAATCATTTTTGATTGATGATCAAGCACTAATGTTGCCTCACAGCTCAGACTCCTCTTTGAAAGCTGTTGATTGTTTAACGGAGAACTTTCTTTAAGAGGCGTTTGTCGTCCCACAACAGCCCGTCGGTTGCTACAACATCAGCGGCTTGATTTGTAGCTCTCTTGAGCCCAGGTGACAGGAGAGGGGAGGAATGTAGTTAGAAAGGCCATCAAACTCAAAGATGGTAGTTAGTGACAACAGCTGGAGAAGGTGATGTGTGTTCCTCATGTAGGACCTCCTCGGGGCATCATCAGTCAGCATCCAGCATGTCACAGGCTGCAGAGCAGGAGAGAGGAGAGGTGACTGGGTGGAGGTGGAGGTGGAGGTGGAGGTGGAGGGGGATCACTTGTTTAGGTCTCATAAATCAAGAGAAAGAGGTTTGGCCCTCGAGCAGCAGAGCAGACTTCCATGTTGACACTGTGAGAAGTTTGGAAAGTGTGGCACTTAGATTTCCAGGGCTGTGTTTGCTCAGTGTTTGTCGTTTAGTTTTTGTATTTCTAATCTTTAATTTAGTGGAAGCAGAATAACAGACGGTCCGTATAAAACATGCTCTGTCCAAAGTTTTATTTATGAATTATTTAAATCCACATTAATTATGTTTTTGTGGTCGAATCTGTGCAGACTGAGTGACCTCAGGTTAGTTTAGGTATGTTGGGTCTTTCTAAGAAGTTCTTCTGTGTCTACATCTTTATTTTTCACATTACATCTGTAGTTTAGTGTTTATTAATAGATCTTAGTAAGTCCTCTAAGGCCGGCCGGGCACCAGACGACTTTTCAAATGATTTAAAAAATTTCAAATTTCGTTAGAAAATCCTGAAAGTTTTGCTCGAGTTGTGGCGCTCCATCGTTTGGTGTCAAGTCATAAAAGTCAGTCTGAGCTGTCTTAAGTCAGTCTTTTTCTTGTCTTAACGTTCCGATAAAATCAAATATATATATATATATATATATATATATATATATATGCATATATACTGTATATTATAGATAGTCTTGTAACTAGTGACCCTGTGAGATCCTCAGTCTTTGCAAAATCCCTAAAAACTCTGTGACTTTTGACAAACTGTCTTTAAGACTGTGAATAAATAAACACAGGTTCACAGAAACGTTGCAGCTGTCAGCGGTGGACTTCAGTGTTTTCTCTGTTACGTCATTTATTTGGTGCGGTTGAATGTGTCACGGCGTCCAGTCAGAAGCAGCGAAGCGGCTCGTCCGGCGAAGGTGACGCCGCCCTGCGGCTCACCGTGTGTGTGTGTGTGTGTGTGTGTGTGTGTGTGTGTGTGTGTGTGTGTGTGTGTGTGTGTCTGTGTGACACCGCATTTTGTTGTGGAAAGAAAGCTCTCCGGCAGCCAGCAGACTGTGCTCACCGTCTGCCACTCTGTGACTTCACAGCCCTGCATGTCTGAGCCGGGAGCTTTACAGAAGCACATTAACTGCATGAGACACCGAAGTCAGCATGCTGATTGTCTCTCCTTTCATTCATGATGAGAGGCTACATCACACACACTGCAGAGGTGGAAAATTATTCCCAGAGTCGCTGTCAGCTTGACTTTCCTCTCTGCTGCCTGGGTTTGATAACACATGCAGATCATAGCTCTTTATTTGTAGCTGCTGTAGTGTCCTGTTTTACATTTAAGGCCCTTGTGATCCGATTAGAGCTGCACACAACGATTATTTTTATTCTCAATTTAATCCACAAAATACGAGAAAGTGGCGAAAATATCCATCAGAGTTTCCCCAGAGTCCACGGTGACGTCTTCAAATGTCTCGTTTCATCCGAGCAACAGCGTAAAACCACAAAGATATTCAGTTTAGTATCAGACGGGATGAAGGAAACCAGAAAATACTCAGTTAAGAAGCTGGAACAAGTGAATTTTTGTCCACAAACCAAAGATGTTCAGATATGAAGCAGAGAGTGACGCTGGAAACAGTTTGTTTGGAGTTTAAAAAAATGACTGTATTGATAGTTAAAACAGCCTGTGATTAATTATCCTTTAAGCAATTAAGTTACTAATTGAATTTATGTGAATATATTTGCAGCTCTTGTTCCTGTGTAGGACTGTAGAGCTGCAACGATGAGTCGATTTATCGATTATTTGGATTGTTTGAGTCATTTTTTAAAGACAGACTCTGATTTCAACTTCTCAAATGTGAAAACTTTCTCGTTTCGTCGAATTAACTTTAAAAACCGCAAAAATATTCAGTTTACTGTCAGACAGGATGAAGAAAACCAGAAAATACTCACTCAGACTTTTAAAGAGAAAAACGTCTCAAACGTTTCAATATTTTCTGTGACAGTAAACTGATTTTCTTTTACTGCTTTTATCAGGCGGTAACCTCTGCAAAACTGCAGTTCCTCAAACGTCCACTTGAGGCTGGCTCCAGAAGTGAGTCAGTCTCCATAAGTCCCCATGTTCAAATGTCCAACTTCACAGCAGAAATAAACATGTTTACAGCCTGGTACAAAAAACAGTTTTGGTCTCTATAGCTAATTTCCCTAGATTTTCTGTTACTGACCAAACTAAAATTACAAGACTACAAATACAGTCTTCCTCCGGCAGCTAACTATGTAACAAAATCCTGAATTCGAGTCAGAAGTTCCCCTGATGCTACAAGTTGACAACATTTGGCGAGAAGAGAAACCACCTCTCCGCATGCTCGCTGGCATTTGACAGACGAGGAGCTGAAATAAATGTGCCGAACATGATCAGAGAGAAAAGATAAAAGGAAGTGAAGCTCGTCCAGCTGTGTGTCCAGTCGCTGCCGTACATGATAATCAGAGAGGTGAAGAGCTGAGGCAGCACAGGGCACGGCGCTCTCATCTCAGGCTGACACGCTCTGCATGGATCCAAACTGCTGCCAACCTTCACGAAGATGTAGTGGACTCGAGCCCCGGCCTGCTGACCCCTCACTTTATCTTTCTCAGATATGACCTACATTCCCCGCTGCTACCGTACACCCAGACCTGATGTAATTGATTGTTCCCAGGCGAGGAAAGACCCCTTTAATCCTGAACAGAGGCAGGACACACGAGCATATGTGGACTCGCTCGGCCGGAGGAAAGAAAAAAAACAAAGTCTATATTAGCAAAAAGACCTATGTGTCCTGAACTAACGGTTATTTTCATTATCGATTCATCTGTCGATCATTCCCTCGATGAGTCGATGAGTTGTTTGGCTCAGAAAAGGGTGAAAAATATTGATCAAAGCTCAACGTGACACCCTCAAATGTCCACAACCTGAAGATATTCAGTTTCCTGTCAGAGGACTTGATGGTGATTTAATAGCTCTTCCACCAAATATGGAGATTTCCTGCTTTTTTTCTGTTCTATAGAACATTACACACACACATATGAGAGCACAATGCAGCTTTAAAAGTGTCACAGCCGTGTAAGATTTGGATAAAGTCAATAAAGAGTCTCTCTTTTGTCTCTCCAGAGGATAAAAAGCCGTCGAATGAGGCCGTGGCTGAATATCTGGAGGGACGAAAGAAGTACGAAGAGCTCCGCAAACAAAAGAAGAAGAAAGGCTCCACCAGAGAAGAACAGGTAAAGTCAGCTCTGTCCTTGTTAGGTTTGTCCTTTGGTCTGTAGACTTTATAATCATGTCTGATCTTTTTTTTTTTTTTATAGACGCTGGCTCTGCTCAATCGTTTCAAGTCCAAGCTGTCTTCAGCGATCACTGAAGCTCCAGAGGAGGACGTGGAGGAGCTGGAAGAAGATGACGACAAAGGATGGTCAGTGAGCTTTGATACAAGTGGAATGTTCTTTTTATTTCCTCGGTTTCTGTGGTCATCTATCATTCTGGAATCAAAACATTCTTAAGTTTGTTTGAATTTATTTGCCGTGGCCCGGCCGTTCCTCTCTCTGCTCTCGTCTTTACAGAACATCAACTTCAATTTGGGGCTGACAGAAATATGCATGCAACGTTTTTGGGGTTTTTCACTTGAAGCCAGATCGTGAATGACGGAGAGAAGAAGAGAACACGGCACCTTGTTCAGACTCGGGCTGTCCTCGTCAACGTCATTATCACTGTTTATTACGGTATTTGTTTATCGTTTGGCACGGCGGCACGCGCTGAACCAAATCCTGCACTCAGGACTGTGATAAGTCCTCATGACAAGGACGTAAACAGCACTCTGCTCCCTGTTTCATGGGGATTTTAAAGCTGCTCTGCTGCGCATTTTAGCCTCTTTCAGCTCATTGTTTTGGTTTTACAACACGCAACTTTACTCACCGGTTCAGTGTCGCTCACATCAACATCAGTTTCAGTCCCAAACAGCAGACTAACACAGTAAGAGACCAGCTGGTGAACAGCATGGACGGATATTTCCATCAGGAGTCGGTGGAGACCAAAAAAAAAGAGCTAAAAGAGAGTTAATATTGGACTTAAAATCATCAAAAACGTGGCTACAAATTGTTCGCTAGTGTCCAAATTTAAATGATTTATTGTAGATCAGCAGATTTATAATAAGACTGCACCTGCACATCGTCTGCTCACTAATGAAGTGCACAGATAAATGAAATACAGGGCTACTGTTCAGATATAACTTAATTAACTGAGTATAAGATCATCAGGTCAGAATTCTGGCCTCAGTTGTCTGTTATTGTTATTTCATACCAGCCTGAGTCTCTGGGACGTTTTGTTTTATGATAAACGTCTCTGGAAAAGAAATACTGCAGCAGACAGGATGAAATAGGTGCCGTGGAAGCAGTCGCGCTCAGCTTTAAATCACCGACACTATTCACTGCAGCAAATATTCTTAGCAGCAACGCGAGCACACACACACCGGAGCCCCGAGTCCTGTCGGAGAGTTCGAGAAGCAGTTTGTTTGGCACGCAAGTTCAAGCGTGACGAGTTGGCACCGAAATCCGCTTCTGCTGAGCTTAAATTGTTTTACTCTTATTGATCCGCTCACGGTGAACAATGAGCTGTAAGAGTTTATTATAAAAGTTTCTTTGGCAGCTGGGTCACATTTAGTTTCGCAAAACGAAAAGTCATTTTAGTCGACGTGTTTTCTATTATTGAGTGGAAAATATTGATTTGTTGATTTTGTAAATGTCTGGTAGCCCAACTCTATTCTTTACAAATATATGTAATGGAGGCCGGATGTTTTACAGTTTAACAACAGCCTTCAGTCCAAATGACCACAGACTGTATAAAGAATGGACGTCGTATCCGTGACGTCACCCACAGGTTTCTCAGTGTGGTCGCTCCTGACAAAGACGTATACAGCCGACCTGAGGCGGGCTGAATGACACCTTGTTGCTCATGTAACGACACCCACCTGTCAATCAAAGCGTCCACGCTCTTAATCCTGCATAACTTTAAGCCTTAATATAGTCTGAACAGGTGAGTTGTATATAAATTCACCCTCAGTACAGTTGTCATGAACGGGGAAATTAGCTACAGAGACCAAAACTGTTTTTTGTACCAGGCTGTAAACATGTTTATTTCTGCTGTGAAGTTGGACATTTGAACATGGGGACTTATGGAGACTGACTCACTTCTGGAGCCAGCCTCAAGTGGACGACAAGAGGAACTGCAGTTTGTGGCTTCACTTCATCAGCCAGCTTCTACAAAACATAGTTTTTATTATCAATGATAAATATTCTCAGCTCATCATGAAAAAAGCTTGTTGCCAAACGCACCGCGGCGTCCTGAGCGAGACACTTCGATGCAGAAAATCCTTCTTTGCACCATGAATGATGAAACTGACCTTTTTAAGGATCCAGAGCTCGCTTCAGGTTCTGATAAATGTGTGTGAAAGTTCAAGTTGTACGTGTGTGTGTGTGTGTGTGTGTGTGTGTGTGTGTGTGTGTGTGTGTGTGTGCGTCAAGTTGGGATTTTCAACCCGCTAGCCACCAGATTGGCCATCAGGAAATCAGCCCTGACGCTGTGTTTTCCTCTCATATTCTGTTTTTCACCAAAGATCTCAAAGTCTAACTACACCGAGTGAGGGAAGTTTGAAATGAATACCATGTGTTTGAATTTGAGCAAAGTGTCCGTGTGTGTGTGAGAGATTTTTAGAATAACAAAATCTGTAGTTGCTATTAGTCTCGAGAAACCCCCTTGAAGTGTAGTCTGTCTCTGTGTGTGTTGGAGGAGGTGGAGGTGGTGGTGGTGGTGGGGGCCCTAATGAATTTGAGAGAAGCCTTGGCCGGCGTTTGGAGCCTCTCCCGGCTGCAGACACCTCACTGTGACGCCCCCGCCAGGTATGGCGAAGCAGGGGAGGGACAGCGGCGGCGGTAGCATAGCAGTCCTAGAAAAACACCAGTGGGAAGTCTGTGCCACTCTAGGAGCGCTGCGAACAGAATGTGGGTTACAACAGGTCAGGCATTGGAAGTCAAGTCTGGGCCAGAGGAGGTAAACTATTCCATCTGTGTCTGTGTCTACAAATCCTGACTCTCCCTCTTCAGCCCCCGCCTCTCCGCTAACACACAGTCTCAATGCAAAGAGTCCTCCTGTACTCCTTAACTCCCACCCCCTGCTCGAGCCAACAAAAAAAAGGCAAGAAAAATAAATAGAGGAAAGGCTTCTGTAGCCTCGCATCACGGCAGCATTTTGATAAGAACCCGAACAGCAGCGTTCTCCGAGCTGCAGGCCGTACGGGGCCGGCGTGGCTGTCATCACCGAGACTGCTAGACAAATTATCAGAGGCGGCCCGCTCACGCTGCAGGAGTCCTTCAGAGTCTGCCAGAGTCTAGCCATGACATTCTAGATGAGCTGTCACAACTCCTGCCGATTTCAAATGAGAGAGTCTCTGCACACCGACAGAGAGAGAGAGAGAGAGAGAGAGAGAGAGCGACACGCTACCGCAGCCGAAACTCAGCCAGAGACACATACCACACGCTACACACAGCAGAGCACGCATCGGTACGCTGAAGACAACCCAAAGAAACCAGAATAAAAGCAGAATTTAAAATCTATATTCAGCTGAACAGAACACAAAGAGGTGTTTTATTCTTGACTGCCTCGTGGTGAACAAAAGGTTGGATCGGTTAGATGGACGTCAAAATTCCACGGGGCATGTATGCGATGCGTTTGCGACGTGATGTGATCTAAACGCGGTCGTTCTAGTCGATGTTTCAAACCCCACCAGAAGCGCCGCGGTCAAAAGTGTCCAAGAAGCAGCCCACGTAAATCTGCACAGAGCAGCTCGAGCTGACAGGAAGTCAGACACCGGAAACGGCATAGAGAATCCGGTGGATTTTCAAAATAAAACACCCCGTGCACAACCTGTAGAAGCACATAAACCAAGAAAATGACCAAATCTGAGCAAGTTAACAAAGTCTGGCGGATAAACTGAAGCGCCTGGTGGAGTTTGAAGTCAAGTTTTAGCCGAGATGTTTTCTCTTATTGCGGCGAAATATTGATGATTTTTTTGAATGTCTGGTAACTCTAATATTTCCATCCTGTCTTATCTCTTCAACAAAATTAAAACATTTTTGTAGCCAACAAAAGAGAGAGTAGAGAAAATGATGATATTGATATATTTTGGCTGACATCAAACACTTTAACTTTAAACTTTATTGTCCAAAATCACATCAGAGAACTGAAACAGTAAACTTCTTGAGAAAAACAAGTAATAAATCATGAAACAATCCACAGACTGTCTAAAACCTGGACATAGTCTCCGTGACGTCCCCACAGACTGTCTAAAACCTGGACGTAGTCTCCGTGACGTCCCCTCAGACTGTCTAAAACCTGGACGTAGTCTCTGTGACGTCCCCTCAGACTGTCTAAAACCTGGACGTAGTCTCCGTGACGTCCCCACAGACTGTCTAAAACCTGGACGTAGTCTCCGTGACGTCCCCTCAGACTGTCTAAAACCTGGACGTAGTCTCTGTGACGTCCCCTCAGACTGTCTAAAACCTGGACGTAGTCTCTGTGACGTCCCCTCAGACTTATATTTAAAAAGAAAGTTTGTCAACAAACATTGACTGTCCGTAACCTTTGTTGACGGTGGAGGATGATGGAGGATTGTGGGTAATGTTAGCGGTGAGGAGGCGGGTCAAAAGCCGGCAATCTTAGATGGTAAATACGCGGAAGACGCTGCACATTTTCAGGATGGATTTTCTTGCGTTGCACTCGGTTGTTGACGTGAAAAGTGACAGAAATGTTGGACGCAGATAAAATCATCCACCACAAAGTGTTTTGGAGAGCTTCTGAAGCTCCTCGACCGTCCGACGAGTGCTTCTGTTAAAGCTTAGTCAGTTTAACAGCCATGCTTGGAGTCAAGATGCTAACATGATTGTGTTTACCCAATTTCATGCCAATCCATCTTTTAGTTCATGAGATATTTCTCTCTCATTGTGGCGCTCGAAGAAAACTCAGAAGATCACCACAGTCATTAGGATTCATCCTCTGGGGATCACGAATGTCTGTAAAACAATTCACGGCGGTCCAGCAAAGTTGTTGAGATTTCAATCTGGTCCAAAGTGGCCGGACACACTGCGAGCATGACTAAAACGTTTCCTCTGTCTGTCCACAACAGAGCGCTTGTCTCTGAGACTCGATGCTCTCCACTCAGACATGAACGTGGGAGGATGGAGCTGCTCAACGACACAGTTTTTTAGCCCGTGGCGCGGCTAAAAGAAAGAAAAACGGATGCTTGCAATTGATTAGTCACTGCAGCTTTGTTGTTTAGATTTACAGATAGCATTCATACAGCAGCTGAAGAAATCCTGTCAGTGAGAGAAAATGTGTTTTATCTGTGAAGTGCCTGACACTGATATCTCCCGTGAGGAATGTCCTGATTCTTTAATCTGTCTTTGGGGGAAGAGAAACTGACTGGGGAAATGAAAGACACATGAGCGTCTGTTCTCCGGGGATCAGGACTTTCTTTCTGTTTCTTTTCTTTCAGGATTTTTGTACCGCTAAGATGTCTCCAAAATATGAAGCCTAAAACCTCTACCTACACTTTTTACTGAGAGAAACCTTTAAATACTCCAAGTCATGTTTTAAACTTTGTCCGGCCGCTCCGGTGTCTTTAAATTCCAACGAGGCTTAAAATCTGTGTGACCAAAGCTTAACATGGCTGATTATCGGCTTCCCACAGACAGCAGAACACAAGATATTAGAAATATTTGGGGGGGTTAATCTGTTTTCTTTGTTTTATTGGTGAAATAGTGTGACACAAATAACCTCCATGGCTGTGAAGTGAAGCCACAAACTGCAGTTCCTCTTCTCGTCCACTTGAGGCTGGCTCCAGAAGTGAGTCAGTCTCCATAAGTCCCCATGTTCAAATGTCCAACTTCACAGCAGAAATAAACATGTTTACAGCCTGGTACAAAAAACAGTTTTGGTCTCTATAGCTAATTTCCCCGTTCATGACAACTGTACTGAGGGTGAATTTATATACAACTCACCTGTTCAGATTATATTAAGGCTTAAAGTTATGCAGGATTAAGAGCGTGGATGCTTTGATTGACAGGTGGGTGTGGTCACATGTGGCTTGTTTGAGCAATGAGGCTTTATTCAACCCGCCTCAGATCCGGTGACGATCCACTTCTTTGCGGATTTGTTAGAGCCTCCACCACACTGAGCTTCAAAACGGCTATTCAGAAACCTGTGGGTGACGTCACGGACATGACATCCATTCTTTATGCAGTCTATGGTTTGAACAATCAAAATGACATTACATATCAGTGAGGAGCGAGGCCAAGTCCCCTCAGCAACGCTAGCGGAAACCCCAGCAGGAGGAACCCACGTTAGGGTCAGTGCGTCCAGAGGAGGGCCTAAATGTAGGAGGGCTTTAATCTAAAGCCGAGTCATCCACTTGGAGCTGCTCCCCGTCCAGCGGTGTCACCGCAGACAGACAAAGTTAACGTAGTTCACAGTTCACAATTTCGAATTTTAAACCAGTTGACAGTTCCCCCCCAAAAAAATGAACTAGTTCACCTTCACTTGTTGAGAAAGTTCAGACCTTTAGGTCACAAATATTTTCCTTGAATGCCTCCTTCAGCAGTGTCTGTACCTGCCTGGACGGCTGCAAACCGCTAACTAATCTGACACACGATGACTTCTCGACCTTGCTCAAAGGCTGCAGATCTCCCACATATGTAGTCGAGTACAAGTCTGTCGACTTGTTTTTGGGAAGCAAAGATAAGATTGATTCGGGCGGAGGAACTTTGGAGGTGTTGGCTCGTGGTCTTAGAGATTTAGGGAGCAGAAATTTAAGCAAGCACTTGGCGACGGTGGCAAGAGGCAGAAACCTTGAGCAGAACCCGGATCGTGGTGGACTTGTTCTTAGTTTGTGTCTCGGCCAGGACTCCCTCGTCCCTCAATGGGACGTTTCCTGGTTAAATAAACATGATATTCATGAGCAGCAGCTGAAATCAGAATAATAGATTTTTTGATATTAAAATCAAACCGCTCGAACCAAAGCAGAGCCCGTCCTCTCAGTAGAAGTTCTGCAGAGTTGTGATTTAGTGGATCCTCTGCTGCCGTTCTTTGAACTCTCTCCACCTCTCTCTCTCTCCGTCTGATTTAGGATGGCCCACGTTCTGCAGTTTGATGAGCAAACCAGAAAAGTCAAGGATGCCAACATGCACGACGAGGACACTTTCGAGATCTACGACCCGCGCAACCCCGTCAACAAACGGAGGCGAGAGGAGAGCAAGAAGATCATGAAGGAGAAGAAGGCCAAGAGGTGAGGTCACGAGGGTCGGAGGTCAGAGTCCAGCCCAAAGCCATGTGGGACGAACAAACCGCTCACCCAGCCTGTCCACTTTTCCACCACTTCAGACCCACTTCGAACTTTGTCTCCTGGCTCGAACATCTGGATTGAGGATGCTGACCTGAGCGCGTACGATCCCTGTAATCTGTGACGGAAAGGCTTCTCCGGTCAGAACAGCTGCTCCTGGACTCATGAGGATTAAAACTGTGGTCATAGTAACGATGATTTGATGACGTGTAATGTTGCTAACTTTTCTACGCTGTTCTTTTTCTGTTCCTGTCGTCTAGAGCTTAAATGTGAGACTGCCAGAAAAAATAAAGTCCGTTTGTAAACAGTCTGAAATGATTCTGTTTGATTTGTCTGTAGTTTACTCTTGTCCGGAGGCTTCTTGCTCGCTCACTCTCTCATTTTCTCTTCTTAGCTTCCTCCGTCAACGTCCTCTTCGCTCTCTCCTCCTCTGCCATTATGTCCATAGAGGCTGCTGAGCACGGTTACATTGCTAATGCTTGCATAGCTCCGGTTCTGGCACAACACTGTCAGCCCCGGGCCTGAAAACCTCCTCCTCTTCTTTACCGGTGGTCCTAATCACCTGAGGTCCAAACACTAACACTCCCCCGGTGCTCTGAGCTCACAGTCCGGCTAACAAACTGAGCTAACATTAGCTAACAGCAGCTACAGTTGTCAGCAGTTTACTTCACTGTCCATCATAAACTCTGTAAATCACAGAGAGTTGAGGCGGAGCAGCCGGAGGACATCAGAGGGAAAACCAGAAAACATTTTCTCCATAAAATATGATCCAGTTTCACCAAAATCAGTGAAATAGTTGGTGGTGTGTGACTTAGTGCCGTAAAGCGTTACGTACTTCTCCCGACCCGGAGCCCAAAGTTACATAGTGTGAGAACAGACGTACGAATGACAGAGACACCATTCACCTGATCACAGGTCAGTGCAGATCAACAGGAGGTAACAGACGTTAGATTATCAGAGAAAAGTTCTAAAATGTTGCTTTAAAAACACAGACGTGTAAAGAACAGTGGAGTTGTATTGGACTGCATTAAACTGTACAGGTGGATATTAAGTCAAAAATCCTGAGCCGTGTCCAAAATCACCCACTCATATTTGACATAATAACAATAATTTGAGACAGTAAATTGAGATTTTGGACGTTTTGTGAATCATCATCACTTTGCACCATAAATAACTGCTGTTATTAATTGTATCATTCACGTACGAGTGTCCAACCAAAAAATACAGCTGCAGTGGTGAAACATCTGTCAGACGAGGACATAAATTCTTACATATAAGACTTTATTCCCAGACTCTATAAATAAAATCTGCCACAAAAATAAAAAAAGATTCTCTTCCTAAAACACAAAGTTCCTTATAATCACCCAACCAGTGTAGCTCTTAAATCACCGCGCGAGCAATAAAACTCATTGAAATCAGACTGCAAAACAACTCAGCGTTATTTCTACAGCAGTTTAACACACAACACAGGTTTACAGGCCGCACAGAGGAAAACAAACGAGGGAAATGAGCACAAGAGGAGTGACGATAAGACGACAACGCATCCAAAAAAAGTTGTTTTATAGAATATAAATTTCCGACATTGTAAATCACGGTGCAGGAAAGGACAAATACGGCGTCCGGACGTGCAGAAAACAGCAATCAGGAAATCCAAATATGGAAGGACCGAAGTGAAAAGTGCTGACGCTGTTATTTCTACGTTCATGCTTTGGACCTTTTGAGACTTCCGTAGATCTTCTGCTGTGGTTACGTGTTCGAAAAGAGGTCCAGGTTTATTCGTTTGAGCATTCTGTTTACATTTTTTTTACACAGTGTCCCAACTTTTGTTGTTGGAATAATTTAAGCCTTGATATATGACCGCCGCCAGGCTGTAAACATGTTTATTTCTGCTTTGAAGTTGTGACATTTAAACATGGGGACTTATGGAGACTGACTCACTTCTGGAGCCAGCCTCAAGTGGACATTTGAAGAACTGATGTCTGGCGTTGGCTTAACTTCACAGACACGGAGGTTGCCGCTTGGTGGCACTACATGGAGGGCGCTTTCACACCAGCTTTTTAAAAAGCTGCTGTGAAAGCGCCCTCCATGTACTTTGTTTCCTCGGATAGTCCGGTTCGTTGAAAGATCAGAAAGCCAATCGATGAGCCGGGTTTTCTTCTTCCTGGTCAGTGCTCCTTTTGGGCAGTAGCGCCCCCAAACGAGCAGCTGTTGTAACTGCATGACGTTGTCCAAAGTGCAGTGTGAAAGTCCCACCGGACTATCCTGGTGTGAGAGCAACATAAGAATCATTAGGAATCATCCTCTGGGCACCACGAATCTCTTTTATTAATATGACTGCACGTGTACTTTGACTATACGTCCAGATTTAGTCCAAACCACACGATGGCCTCTCACCAAAACTCGATATCATACTTCATACTTTCTCTAATAATCTCCCCCCAACATGGAATAAATCACAGAGACCTTAAATGGAAATATTTAGGAGGTCAGATAACGACTGCCTTCGTAACTCGCTGCTCGTATTATTTCAGTTTGAGGTAAAAGTATTTCTGAGGTTTGCTTTTTTGAGTCTAACCTTGGTCTTAGTTGTAGTCCTGGGCTAAATTTATTGTTTAAACTGTAGTTTCCTTCTGTGTGTTCAGTTTCAGAGAAATAGCGTTCATTCCCCGATCGGTCCTGTCCAATTGCTGTGGTGTTGGAAATTTCACGGCCTTGCTTTGGACCTCATGTTTGGCAACACGTAGAGGAATGAATATGTTATTGTTAACGTCTCTCTGCCTCGCTTTCTTCTTCTTCTTCTTCTTCTTCTTCTCTCTCTGCACTGACATGTCATTTTCAAGGTGTGTCCGAGTCGCCTTAACTCTGATCCACAAACATTAGAGCAACAAAAGCAGCGCAGCAGCAGTCAGACAAAGTCTGCTTTGTATGACTTCATCCTTCATTTGAAGAGGTTGACACCCACTGCCAATAATATTGATGTTATTATTACCAATATTATTGTTACTATTATTGTTGCTGTGGATCTCTCTCTCTCTCTAAACTCAGCTGATCCTGGCAGATGGCTGCACACTAACGACACTAAGTCACACACACCAACTATTTCACTGATTCTGGTGAGAAAACCCGGAGGACACCTGCACCACAGACCTCTCTCTCTGCTCTGTCCTTGGACGTCTTGCGACTGACCGACCATTAACCGTGAAAAACCTGCAGCGCCTGTCCAACACGTCTCCTCTCTTTGATCTCACGAGCTCATCAATATCTTTTCCTACGAATGCACGCTAACTTACAGAGGACCTCTCTTCTTCTTCTTCTGCACATTCGTGTCCATCACTCTCCGGGGAGTGATAGTTCAGGGAGGGTCAAACAAGTGGGTCATCTCTGCTGCAACAGAGGACCACTAAAAACATGATTTTTGTGCAACAAGAAGAGGGAAAGATGAGTGTTGGTTGAATTTCTAAGACATGAGGAGGATTATCTGGCTATTTTAAGCCCTCCCCCACAAAGGGCAGAGGGAGATAGTGGTTGTAGAATAGCATGATAATGCTATTACCATTCCATCTCATCCCTGGCGGTCACGTGATCAGCAGCACAGAGTGGTATTTCCTGCTCCGAGCTGGGCACAGTGACACCGGGGGTGGATGTTAAGTATTCTCCTGGCGGTGCTGGAGAGGAATTACACTTGTCTTGTCCTTCCCGTTAAACATAAATCATCTCATTTATGTGACAGGAAACGTTGAATTTCTCCGAGCACTTTGTGCATCTTCACGAACAGAAATATCTTCAGCATTTCAACCTGACCTGGACCCAGAAAGCACGAGAGTCAAGTTCAGATCACCTGTTTTAGATTTAGCGGCAGCTCGGGCCGAGCCGGCCTCATAATGTAACATTAACTCTCCTTCCTGTTCCATATGAAAATTTAAGCATAATCCCAGAAGTGCAGTAAAAAAAAAAAAAAAGAGTGCGCTGGCCAAATGCAGCTCCTGGTCACACACATGGCAGTGGCAGATCGTTTACCCCCAAAAAACCACCACAGTGAGGTAAAGTCTTTGGTTTAAACAGTTCCTTTTTACAAGCTCTGAATGCTCCAGTGGTGACCTGAGCGCAACGGCGTGCCAAATATTTAAAGAAAAAGAAAAAATGCAGCCGGGTGGTTAGACCATCACTGCTTCAGAGTTAAAGGAAAAGTTCAACGTTTCTGAAAGTTAGGTGAGACAACCTGCAGTTCCTCAAACGTCCACTTGAGGCTGGCTCCAGAAGTGAGTCAGTCTCCATAAGTCCCCATGTTCAAATGTCCAACTTCACAGCAGAAATAAACATGTTTACAGCCTGGTACAAAAAACAGTTTTGGTCTCTAATTTCTCTAATTTAGCTAATTTCCCCGTTCATGACAACTGTACTGAGGGTGAATTTATATACAACTCACCTGTTCAGATTATATTAAGGCTTAAAGTTATGCAGGATTAAGAGCGTGGACGCTTTGATTGACAGGTGGGTGCCGTCACAGGTGGCTTGTTTGAACACAAAGGTGTCATTTGACCCACCTCAGGGCCAGGACTGGTCGGTGACGTCACAGATGTCTCCAGATCGAATGTTTCATGGTCACGATTCGTCTCAGCTCCAGCCTTAAACCTCTTTATATAAAGATTATCTGAAACATCCAGAATGGTCACTATGGAGAGTCACTAATTAGCACATTTAATTTTGGAACGAGATGAAAGGTGCATCAACAAAGCTGCAATTCATCCTGAGGGGAGCATGAATGTCTGCAGGTACAGCCCTTGTGTTGTCTTTCATGATACAGGATGTCAGTAATTCACAATTTCTGCGCTGAGCGTCGCAACGATTACACTCTTTTGAAAGATATCATAGAAAATAAAGATTTCCCCTCACTAACAAGTGGATGTTCATGCTAAATGTCCCAGTTATCTAATGATTTAAGTGTCACACGTCTGTAATTTAACATCTGCGCTGCATGTTGGAACGATTAGGCAAAGTAACATACTCGCTGTGGACAGTTTTTGTTCCGCTGTGGGGATTTTTGAGGGCGCTACACAGTGCAGAAACTTTCCACTCGGTCACATCCGGCGGGCTCGTGGGTTAAGATGCACACCAGACGAACTTTACTGTCCTCGGTCACGTCGTACCTGCACGAAGAAGAAGAACTCGGACAACTCGTAAAATCAAATGCACCAGCTCGTAATCTGCTGTACTGAACTCTGCTGCTGTGTCACTGCATTTATTTAAAGTCCTCTTCACACTGTGCACATTCATCAGCCCTGTATTAAGTTTAGATAAAAGTGGCATTAAACTAATTATAGACAACAGGAAGTTAATGAATAGCCTGCTTCATCCTCGCGGCCTCACAATAGCAGTTTTTACCAGATTAAAGGAAGAATTGTGGGAAATCTAAGACGGCGCTAATTCTCTCATGCTCAGACGAGAAGATCAATAAACCGCCTCATGTCTGTTATGAAATATGAAGGTATTAGATATCTGCATATGAACGAACAATCTGAAGGTAAGTGTTCTGTTTGTAGTCCGATTAGTGTTGACCAATCACGTCTGAGCGGGCTTTGGTTGCATACACAGTTAACAGTTAAGTACAGTTGTCATGAACGGGGAAATTAGCTACAGAGACCAAAAACTGTTTTTTGTACCAGGCTGTAAACATGTTTATTTCTGCTGTGAAGTTGGACATTTGAACATGGGGACTTATGGAGACTGACTCACTTCTGGAGCCAGCCTCAAGTGGACGACAAGAGGAACTGCAGCTTGGGGGTTGACTTCGCTTCACAGCTACGGAGGTTGCCGCTTGTGCAGGACTAAGTTTGGATCACCGTTATTAATATTTAAATAAATCCTCGCTGCATCATGATTACATTTGGTTTTCTCAGATCTCAGAAGATTCAAGATTGAGCTTATCGTAAGTCCTTGATTAACGCCTGATGAACCTGATTTTCACTTCCAGAAGCTCATTTTTGATCTCTACAACTCATCTTTGGTGGTTTTTTTGGCGTTGTTCAGGTTTTATTTCACGTAGAACAGTCGTAATATTCTGATGACTCCTCTGGTTCCATGTGTGTCGTGGTTCAGCAGGTAGCTGGGTCACCTTTAAAGAGATGCATCTTTGTTCCTATGCTGTCCTCTGTCAGCAGGAACGACAGCAGGTAAATGGATTAAGTGTATAAAGAATCAATAGCCAATCACTTAGGCCAATGGAGTAAAGCCAAGAGCTTTTGCTTGGTTGTGGATGAGACTGAATAATATCGTGTGTGTTGGGTTAGATGGTGCTCTTGAACAGCGCTCCTCTACGTACGACGTGCTTAAGGACATCCTCGCTCTCGAGAACATTATGAAATCCATCAGGGATGAATTATGTCGTGATTTAGCCTCTTCTGCTCCGACCGCCCACAACTAATAAATGACAGCAAGCTAATGAGGACAAATGATAATGGGGCTGTAGTCACAGCACAGAAGAAGCTACGAGGCTTCATGGTTATTACTCGGGATCAGTTACATTGTAATGCTGCTTCTGTCTCCGCTTCATAGCCCGCATGTCCTTCACTCTCCACGAGGAAAAGGTGAATCTTTGTATAATGCACGGACACACCGAGGACGTCCGGTGGAGCCACGCTGAAGGTTTGACAGCCACCTCCATGCTCCGCCGTACCCCGGAGCTTGTAACTGTAATTATGTTCCGAGGTAACAATGTGTTTTATGGAGGAATAAGTCATCCTGCTTTACAGTGTGTGTTAGTTGTCCTTAATACAATCTCTCTGTGCTCTCATTACAATGAAAAAGTGGCTGTAAAGACGAAATGATCTGCTTGCGAGCAATTTTATTAATTGAGTCGAGATTCATCGATCAGTCGTACTCCGAAGAGAACGAAGTCTTATTTCAAGGAGTCGTCCTTAAAGATATTAAAACAGCACAGTCACAGTGGTACCACTCAGCTTTAAAGTCTCATAGTGTAACTTTTTCTCATAAACTCTCTCTCTTGGGCTCCGGGCCGGGAGAAGTGCGTAAGAGCCAGTGTCGTGCCAGAACCGGAGCTGGACAATATGTAATATGGGTCATGTTAGCTGCTCATTTGGTAAGCAGTAAATAACTTATTTTGGACATTTTTACATTTTGGACCACTGGGAGGAAGAAGACATTTTTTAGGAATGCTGATGGGAAGTGGAGCTGGTGTCGTGCCAGAACAGGAGCTGGACAAGCGTGCAACGTAACCGGGCTCAGCAGCCTCTATGGACATAATGGCAGATGACGGAGGAAGCTAAGAAGAGAAAAGGAGAGAGTGAGCGAGCAAGAAGCCGCCGGACAAGAGTAAATCTGGGACTGACTTTTAGTGGTTGGTGAGAGCTTGGTGAAATAAAAGGCTGAAAGACAGACGCCGAGCTGGGCTGACTGCTGTTGGACTAGTCAGTAATATGGCTGCTATGTCTGCTGTTGTTGACCTTGTTGATGTTGTCAACTCGCTAGTTTTTGATTTACCACAGTGGGATTACACTCTGAAACTGGAGGCAACAAGTCACAACAAATACCAACTTTCTGCACAATGTTGCAAAGTATTTAAAGAAACTAACACGAGAGCTGCATCAATTTTTAACAGCAAAAGGTGAACTGCACTTCACCGAACATAAAAGCAAAGCATGCAATCAAGTTTGCTTGTTTTTGGATACCCAATGACAGAGAGCTAGCCACTTGTTCCCTGACTATGAACCTCTTTGAACTCCTCTACCTGGGGCTCTGAGGTTACATGCCTCAGATGCTGCTGTGGACTGGACAGCAGTAGAAATAATGACTCCAGATACGTGCCCTTTGCACTCAAACAAACATCTACAGCTCACTGAAAGCTCATTTGCATTTTGGAGGAATTTGTTGATCCACCAAAACTGTGGAAGGTCAGAGAGTACGTTACGCCATGTGGGTATTGAGGATTTGTCTATTTGTGTTGGTGCATGGAAATATGGCACAATGGTTATTTTACATCCTCTGTGGGGTAACTTGAAGATTTAAATCCAGCGTTCAGGAGAGCAGAATGGGAAAGTTTTGCACTTTTTCAAACAATAATCACGTAAAACTGATGAAACTTGTTCAACTAAGACGTGTCATCAAACTGTGCAGGAAGAACGATCTTGACGAAAACCGTTGAAGTCAACAGAGCGGGATGTTTCTGCAGAAGCTCTACGATCTGGTAATCTAGGTTTTTCTTTTAAAGGATGAAGCCGACATCCTTCAGATACGGTATTCCTGCACAGCAGAGGAGTGTCATGTGTCATCGGGTCGTGTTGAAGGTCATTGTCATGAGTCGGATCCTGTCTGAACCGGTGAAAATGTTTCTGACATTCCCGAGGTTCAGGTCAAGGGTTTCGGTTAAGACCTTTGAGTGTTTGCCATTTCTAGAAAGCAGAATCTGTAAGCACTTGTTCAGAAATAAGACAAATTATTGAACTGAAACCAAAGAGTAAGAGTTAACTTATCATTTGTCCATTTTCTGACACAACCAAGCCTCCAGGAAGAGCGTCAGCATCTGAGAAAATGTTTCCTTCTGATGTCCTCCAGCTGCTCCACCTCAACTCTCTGTGATTTACAGAGTTTCCTGATGGACAGTGAAGTAAACTGCTGCCAACTGTAGCTGCTGTTAGCTAATGTTAGCTCAGTTTGGACTGTGAGCTCAGAGCACCGGGGGAGTGTTAGTGTTTGTACCACAGGTGTTTTGGACCACCGGGAAGAAGAAGAGGAGGTTTACAGGGAATGCTGACAGGAGTGGAGCCGGTGTCGTGCCAGAACCGGAGCTAGGCAAGCGGGCAATGTAACCGGACTCAGCAACCTCTATGTACATAATTGCAGAGGAGAAGAGACCGAAGAGGACGTTGAAGGAGGAAGCTAAGAGCGAGCAAGAAGCTGCCAGACAAGAGTAAATCTGGGACTGACTTTTAGTGGTTGGTGAGAGCTTGGTGAAATAAAAGGCTGAAAGACAGACGCCAAGCTGGGCTGACTGCTGTTGGACTAGTAAGTAATATTAGCTGGCTGCTATGTCTTGTGTTGTTGCACTTGTTTGATGTATGTTTGGCTCTTGTATCTGTATGCACGATAGTGTGTTTGGTTCATAGCCGATAAGGAAAGCGCAGAGCTCCAGACATTGAAAGAAAACAGCTTTGAAAGAGGCCGCGGTGCACAGCTGAAGCATTTCTCTTCACGTCTTTGAAGGTGTGAAGGAAAAAACACATCCTCCTGGTATATGTGATGGGATGCCTGTTGCCCTCTCCTCTGCAGCCAGTGCCCTTCAGGGCTTTGATCTTGTCCACGGCAGTTCATTCTGGGCCTCAGCTGTGGGAAAGAGCAGCAGGGCTTAACAGTACAGAGCCCAAACAGAGCCCATTAGATAGCAGGTGCTGGAGCCGTGACCTTCCCATCCCAGGCCAGCATTCCTGCCTGTCAGACCCCCCCCAGGTCCATGCATGCAATGTCTCCAGCCACACCATCTGGAGCTGTTTGTCCTGCTGCAATGTGTTCAAATGGGAGAGTGGGAAGAGTGTCCAAAACGCTTCAAGCACTCATCGGCGACACAGCAACTTTGATTAAGAACGATAAACTCTTAGACAGCTATGTTTGTTGCTACGCTAATCCTCACACCTCCCAGTTGGAGAATAAACACACAAACAGCCACTGTCTTTATGATATGTCCTCAGGTCTGTTGGGTTTCAACCACCAAGGGGAGGCGGATGATTACCACCAGAGAGATTCAAACTATTTTTGAGCACGAAGGCATTTTATATAAGTTTTGGTGCACCCTTGCAATTGCTGGGACCTCATCGCTGCCGTGCTCATTGCACAGATTTGTTTGGTCGAGCAGCTTGTGAGGAATATTTAAATGGCGATAAGCAACGGCAATGGCTTCTCTCACTGTCAGTAGTTTCCATTTGAAGTGCAGAATCCCGGAGAAGAGGAGAAATCTGTTCCTCATCCTCTCCACACCTCTTATTATAAGCAGCTACCCGATGGACTGGGAAATCACCTTGTCACTTGTTGAAATACGTACGGTACACGTCAGGGAGACTAATATTATCCCCTCGACTAATAAAGTCAACAGACTGGAAGAAGAGTTAAACAGTACTTTTCTCTAGTCTTCATTTTGTAGTAAACAGACATGCTGACAGAGCCTTACTGTGCAGGGAAGTCTAAAGTCCTGCTGCACACAGCAGCAAAAACTTCGGTGAAAACTGAAGTTTGCCGATGATGAGGGAGGAACTGATGATCTATGAATATGCCATCGCGTCTCTTTCTCTGTGTTTGTTTGCATCATCCATCTATGTGAATTTTGACGTCCTCTTTCCAGGTCTCCATTGTTGAGAGGCTGAAGCTGCTCGACGTCCTCCTGGATCCATACTCTTCACTTAAGTTTTACATTCTGTATAAATTTGTATTATTGCCACCAGAATTTGTTGATCTGTTCTGTAGACATGATACTGCATGTTCCCTTCACGAGGTTTCTTCCATTTTTTCCCTGTTCAGAGTTCTTTTGGGGAGTTTTGAACGTGTCCGAATCGATGAACAGACTGTGTTGTATGATGTACGGATTGTAAAGCTACTTGAAGAAAATTGGTATTTGGGATCTCGACTCTCAACTTGAAACTACCAAGTCATTTTTATAGAATGAAATAATGTGCAATGGTTACCAAAATACCAGAAACAGAACAGCAGAGACGAAACAGAGACCCTGGGAGTGTTATCTTGACGTCACCAAGTAACCAAACATTTAGCACTTATTTAACACCTGCAGATTAACTTCACTGTACGACTTTGTGATGTAACCAAGACAAACAAAAACAACATGTGCTGTCTTGAACTCATTATCTGGAGGCCTCTTGGCCGTGTGTACATGCACTGTGTCCAGTGAGCGGCTTACGCTTCTCAAGAGAAACCTTCTGTACGTTTAATTAAGCAATATTACACGAGAGGGTGTGCTTTAACATCATTATTGGCACGAAAGCACACCCTCGAGTGTAATATTGTGATTACACAACAATTAGCAACTTAAATAAAATATAGAATCAAAAGATTTTCATGTTTTGGGGCAATTTGCTCTCCAAATAAACATTTCTTTGCTCGCCGTTTCTGTTCTGATCTCTGTTTCTATGGAGATACACGGGCCTGACTAACACCTGGAAAACAATCAGTCACAGCAGTAGACTCCTGTATGTAATGGAACACAGTTCACTACTCCAGCAAGTAGCCCGAGCCTTAGTAATGACCTTTCTAGTCCCGTCAGAGCTTCTGGAGATCGTGGAGTTTCCCAAACTGAATGAATACACACATATAAACACTAAACTGCTTTGCTAGTTCAGTCTTGTAATGACTCAGATATCTAATATAACTTTTTAACTCACCTGCACAGCTGATGGAGGATGGTCCAAACATTTCCAGTAACTCCACAGCGTTGTAAAGTCCAAAAGTCAAAATGTGTTGAACAAAGATCGATGTGATCAAAATGAACAACATGTTTTTATCTAACGGAATATTCCTCTTCAGTCCACATTAGTCCACCTCCAGTTTTTTTTTTTTTTTTTTTTTTTTTTTTTTTTTTTTATCTCTAACTAACAAACTTTTTTAAGTATTTAACTTATTTTTTTTTTTTTTTTTTTTTTTTTTTTTTTTTTTTTTTTTTTTTTTTAATATGTTTTTTTTTTTTTTTAATTTTTTTTTCCTTTTTTAATTTTTTTTTTACTTGTTTTTTTTTTTTTTTTAAAAAATTACAAAAAAATAAAAATTAAAATTTATTTTTTAATTTTTTTTTTTTTTTTTTTTTTTTTTTTTTTTTTTTTTTTTTTTTTTTTTTTTTTTTTTTTTTTTTTTTTTTTTTTTTTTTTTTTTTTTTTTTTTTTTTTTTTTTTTTTTTTTTTTTTAAATTTTTTTTTTTTTTTTTTTTTTATTTTATTCAAGGGGCCCCGGGGGCCCCAAAAGGGAAATGGAGGGGGGGGGGCCTTTTTTTTTTTTTTTATTTTTTTTTTTTTTTTAAAAAAAATTTTTTTTTGGGGGGGGAGATCATTGAGAAACTACAAACAGCGGACATATGTTGCCACAGACGCACAGCTCTTGGCATTTAATAACCAATAATAATTATGCATGAACTTTTTTATCAATCATAAACACATACAGGCTGTCCCTGTTCTGTTTGTCTCTTGTCCAAGGGGTTCCTTCAACTGACTAACTAGTTCTTAGCTTGCCACTTGCCTTGCAACAGTTCACCAACTAGTCCTTGTAGTGTAGTCACCCTGTCTTCTAGAACCAAACATGCAGATTCATTTTTCTGTACCACTTTCTAATGTAAGCAGACCTTCAGACCAACAGCGCTGAAACCAACAAAATACTTGGCAATTCAAAGATAAATACCAATAAAGCTGCGTGACAACATGTGTTGTCTTGAGCTCAGTCTTACTTTCATTGCCTCATCATCTGGAGGCCCCTCGGCCGTGCACTGTATCCAGTGAGCGGCTTACGTTTCTCAAGAGAAACCTTCTGTTTGTATGTTTAATCTACAATGAGCTATCGTCGACATACGTGCGCATGTAATCATGTGCAAATGTGTCGTGTGAAGGAGCCTCCTCGGGGCTGTCGGGTCATCTGCAGATACAGAATCTCTCGGCCTGAACTCCATCACCTTCCTCTCTCTTTTTTTTTCTCGCCCTCAGCTCTGCAGGTTAAGACTAATGTAATCACAGACCCCTGCAGACGGGCCAGCGCGGGAGACAGAAGCTGGGCCAGACGTACAGGTATTCTAAACTGGTTACATTAGACCAAACAGGCCATCTGTCTCCCTCTGTAATTGGACACTGTGGATTAGAAGGAGACGGCAGCGTTTCCCAGCCAAGTGGGCTAGTTACTGTTTATTTGGAATTAATTACCAAGGAGAGTGGAAACCTCACAGCTCCCAAAGAGTGAATCCAGACACTTGAGGCCAGGACGAGAGGAAGGAGAGTGCCATACCAAAGCTATGGCAACAGAGCTAAGGGGCACACAGCTCAGAATGGTGACGTTTATTATGTTTGAGCCTCGGATGATGATGATGCAGCCGGCGTGTCGGAGTTAGGTAGATAAGGACAAAAGCTTTTTTTTTTTACACAAACGTTGCCCTCCTTCTCCGATTCGGTCACCCTAAACTGAGGCAGCGAATGAATGGATTTCTTCAGCGGCGGTAACGGGTATCCTGGTGTGATGCCATTAGCTTTTTTTCTCATGCTGTGGGTGCTTTCCAAGAGTTGAGTGAAAGGACAAGAGTATATATCTCTTAAAGCCTGTGAGAACATCCACCCTGGCACCACAACACATTTGATCCTCCATCGGTGTACGCTGGAGCTCTCTCACAGGGATCGCCATGTACATGACGGAGAAATGTCGCCCGGACGTGTTTTGATGTGTTTTGACAAGCAGCAAAATGAATCCACCGACACAGAGTCTCTTTAAAAGCTGCTCTTTTTATTGTATCTACTTTTTAAAAAAAAGGGCTGGTGAAGGGCTGTATCACTGCATTTTTTCCCCCTATGCTATCAGTTTTCATGCAGTGAAATAAAGTGAGACAACGCAATAAATTAGCATATAATTTACATTTGAAAAAAAAAAAATTAGTAACAGTGTACCAACATTAATACTGAATATAAAATATAAGCAAATAATCACATGATGCTTCTCATTTTTCTTGCACTTAAGGTACAGGTATAAGCAATGTGACATTCAAACATCCAAGTTCACAGCAATGAGTACCAGTTTGATTGATTTCACTTCTTTTTTTTGTTGTTGTTGTTGTTGTCGTCGTCCCGGAGGCTCCGTATCACCACAAACAAACAGTAGATGAGTTAAGTCCAAAGCAGTTTGAATTCACTTTCATCCACCGTCCCCCGCGACCCGGCCTCGTTCAAGGTTTTGGTTTAACCGATAATAAAAAAAATCTGCTCGACGTTTGTCATACTGAAGGTGGCCACAAAAATGTAGCAGCAGCAAAAAAAAAATTAGAAATTAGTTGTTTTAACAGCTTCGATGAGATTCTTGCACACTCCTACATTGTCTCTCTCAGATTTCTCCAACCGTACCTCCATTAACAAGTGTGACGGAGACGTTTCAGACTCGGGTGTTCCCTTTCACAAACCTCCCCTAACACCAGCGGAAACGTTCCCCGAAGTAAAGGGATCAGTTACGACTTGGTGAGTGTCCATTTTGTTGGTAGCACAAACACAATACACGGTTAACAATGAAAAAAAATCCCAGTGTGAGGTATAAACAGATACAAACAAAACAATAACATGACCAGCATTTACCAACAGAGATATTGACAAGGATATTATTTCATATTGTTTGGATCCAGCCTCACTATTTAACCAAAACCGGAGAGGGTTGAATGGAAGCACTCACTTGATAGCACCAGTTTAGCCTGGGAAGGCCGTAACCCCTCGGAGCAGAGCAGGGAGGAAAAGAAGAGGTAAACACAGTACTTCATGGAAATAAGAAAAAAAATAAAATAAAAGAGGGGGAAGCACCATTGAGTTGGCTGTTTTTGTGTTTTTCGCTGAGGGACAAAGGTGATGAGAGGAAAGAGGATGAGGGGGTAACTTTATCTGGAGGGGGTGTCTGAAGCCTGGATACGTGGTCTGGCAACAAATCCAGCACTGGTTCCTTACTTAGAAGAAAATATGCTTATTCACTTTCTTGCTGAGAATTACATGAACGCTCTGCAAACTACAGCCAGGAGACGGGGGGTTAGGGTTAGCGTAGCTTAGCGTAAAGACTGGAAACAGGAGGGAACCAGGCTAGCTGTTTCCCCCTGTTTCCAGTCTTTATGCTAAGCTAGGCTAACCCTAACCCCCGTCTCCTGGCTGTAACTTCATGATTACACATGAGAGCGACTGGCGTGAATCTTCTCATCCCACTCTCAGCGTTAACATAAATAAGCACCTTTCCCCGTAACGTCAAACCGTTCCTTTAACTCCTATCGGCGCTTCGCTCGCTGCTGAAATTTAAAAAGAAACGCGACCAACGTTCGATTAAACGTTCACCCGCCTTTAAAAAGTAAGAAACAGTGACCGCACTGTGATTCCGATGAACAAGCTGCTTCATAGAATATGCTCCTTCAAAATGAATCCTTCAATCGTGAACTGAAAGCTCCTCCGACGGGATGGTTAGTAAGTAAAGGCCAGTCTTGGTAACAGTGTTTCATGCGGCCCAGGCACAGTCTGACATACTTTATATCTTCATGCTATTTTTGGACTAATGACTGGGTGAACTTTAATTTGAGTGTTAGGAACTAAGGCACCCGTCCCCGGGGAAAGAAATTAAAGATCCTCCTATAACCACGTGGTATTTTCTGGTCCTGGATTAACATCATATATAATATACAAATCCTTACAGTATATAAGGGTTTAACGTATGTTACAGTATGTAATATTTTCATTCCAGCACAGAGACATCGAACATGAAGTCAATCACATTACATTCCCTTCCATGACAGTAGGCTTACTATCTGACACAAACATGATCAGAGGACATCAGGATATCTCAGCTCTGTTTGGAATTGTACAATAAATATACAGTACACCGATGGTTTTTTTTTCTCTGTCGTATTTTTGAGCTGTAAATTGGCAAAAAAAGTATTTACACGGGAAAAAAAAAAAGTGCACCGAAGCCAAAAGTCTGCCTGCCAATAGCACCATCACAGTCGTCCCAAAGAAAAGTCGGGCGTCCGACACTTTCGACTCCCATCCTCCCTCCCTCCCCCCACGTTCTCTCTCGTCTAGTGAGGCGTCCTCCCCCGCCGTCTGTCCGTCTCCGGGGTGAACGTCCTCCGCGGGGCGATGTGTCCAGCACTTTGGATTCATAAAACAACAAACACGAAGGAAGACTAACAATGATATTAATAATTATTATTATAATAAAAATAACATCACCAACAAATAATCTTCCGAGTTCCACTTCACAGAAGTGAACATTTAAAAAAAACAAAAACAAAAAGTTTGTGTCAGCGTTACGGGCTGAGCAGTGGTTTGGATTCCACCACGATGGAGGGCAGGAGGTGATAAACAGGGAACTACTTCTTCTTTCGCCAGCGACCGATCTCTCTTCTTCTTCTTCTTCGTCTGTCTTCAGCTGGTCCAGAGGGGTTTTTTCATTTTCCAGTCCGCCCTGTTTTTCTTCTTCTCTCCCTTTCAGTGCCGCGTCAGCCTCCCTCCATCTTTCTCGCCTTTCTCTCTCTCTCTCGTCGTTCTTCTTCTTCTTCGCGTCGTCTCGCTCTCGTCGTCCCAGTGTCAGTGGCCCTGGCAGGTCTTGCAGCACATCTGTCTGAAGTACGCCCGACTGCAGAACTTGAACTTCAGCACCAGCGGGCAGTAGGCCACTTTGTTTACATCTTTGCATTCTGCAGAGAGAAAGAAGAAAGAAGGACATTGATACATTTTAAATGGAAACTCTCCTCTTAAGATCTGCGTTCAGTTCCTGCCGCTCACGTGTAACCTTTACGGCTAAATTCCACCGGGCGTGAACGCGAAGGAGAACGGACCAAAACAGCATTGTGGCTGCAACGTGACGGAGACGTGCCTGGTGTTACATTCAAGTCACAGCGCTAAAAAACATCTGTCCATATTTGAAAAGGTGAGAAGGATGTTACTGTTCTTCTGCAGGTATTAACAGAACCTTCTTCTAACCTCCAGTTTTATTTTGACGCGTCTGTGTGACTCACGTTTGAATTATTTACCGCAGCAGCAGAACACAGATGCGTGCACGGAGATATGAGGAGGTAGGTGGGTGCTGGGGTGGTGCTGAGTCTGAAGAGAACAGGCGGTGATGCTGATGCTGACTACATCAGACAAATCAGGAGGCTGTGTTTGGATTGGACGACGTGCAGCTCGAACTAACTCGCTAAATTTAGACTTACTTTAGACTACTACCACAAAGAATCCACTTTAACACCCGGGTCACGATCATAACATCCAGGAACGATCCGGCTGATTATTACACATTATTCATTATTAAATCAGTTTTTTTTTTCTCAGCACTTCCCAGCAGTAGAAAACGTGAATTCCTAATGATATAATTAATTTCAATTAACTCGACCCGTACCTGGATAAGTGGCGTAAAATGGATGAATGGATTAACCAATTAAAAATGATGAATTGATTGAAGTTCATGTCAGTTTCGGCCTTTTTTAAGACTTTTTCAGACTTTTCAATACCTGCAGTTGCACATATTTCTGTTATTTACCTCTAACACTGTGATATCTTTCTTGTGTTTTGGTAAAAGAGCGAGAACAAATGTGATTTCTGCTGCCAACTTCAGGAAACAGGTTGAAAATCTGCAACAGATTAACAGTTTTTATCCTCCAGATGTGTTTAATGAGTCTGAAAACACCTTCACGACGGCGGCTAAGTGTTTGCAAACCACCTCAAACATCATCAGTTATTAATAATTCAGACTCCGGTGTGTTAATGTTATAACATGAGAAGGTTGGTGCATCTCCCTTCAGGCCTCAGCAGAGTAAAACTTTTTGTGCAACTATACTTGGACGCAGAGGCCCGAGACTGAGACAGATCCTGGCCTCGTTCGCTAACTGGGCTATCTGCCATCCCTACCACACACACACACACACACACACACACACACACACACACACTGAAACTGCTTGCTGGATGCCGGACAGGCAGTGCTCTAAATGCCTTATCACGATCAGAGTGTCTTCCCTTATTAGGCTTTGGCCCCTGCCTCCGCAGAGCCAAATGAAACGAGACATTGCCTCACTGCTGTCCGTAAAGGAACAATTAGCCTACAGCTAATCCCATTAGCCAGCCTGTAAACGCTGCTCACGTTTTCCATTCAGGCTAATCGAAAGGCCCTTCTCGATGCATCTGAATAGCCATCCATCATATGTAAGTGTATATGGAGGGTTGAGGCTGTTTCGCTTTGACCACGGGCCAACCTCGCTGGAAAGATTAATGTAGCTGGCAAAGTGTAGAAGAGTGTGTCATCCAAGCGTGTTTAGGTCATAGCAGAACAGCGAAGATGAAGATAGAGACAGTTTATAACCTTTTTTTTGTCCGTGCGGCACGACGAGGCGTTCATGAACCATCTGCCTTCTCATTCTGAAGGATTTAAATAGAAACCTGCGTCCGCGCCTGGCGACCGCACGTTTTCTTCTTCTTCTTCGCGAGCGTGATGAAAACTGCAAGCAGACAACTCGTCGAGCCAGCGCTATTAAAGCGTGATGGCAGACTCAGATGTGTGTGTGTGTGTGTGTGTGTGTGTGTGTGTTTCGTCATCTTACCGTCGCCATTGGAGATGGGGGTGAGGTTGCACTTGCTCTCGCACTGCTGCATGGTGGTGGGTCGGAGGGACTCTGCGCACTCGTTAGACGGCTGCCCGGTGTAGGAGAGGCACTGCACCGTCCTCATCTGCTGACCCATGCCGCACTGGGCCGAACACTGCGACGGGGGAAAAAAACAAGAGTTAAGAGTCTTTGCGGCTGAAATTTAACAAACCAAGATCATCTTTTGTCTCTCCGTGACCCCTGCGAGGCCTCGTGCACGCCATTCTGGGTAATCCCCGACTTCATCCAATCAACCAATCATCGGACGTGACGCCGGAATCACCTTCTTCTTTTGTCTCAACCAGGTCGACTGTTCAAGTTTTTCTCTGCAGCAAAATATAAAAAACACACATTTGTGTGTGTTTGTGTGTGTTTGTGTGTGTGTGTGTGTGTGTGTGTGGAGAGAAAAAGAAACAGACAGACAGAAAATTGCTTCTTGTTTCTCTCCGGAGGAATTCCACTCTAATTCTTTTCAGACCGAGCCGAGCGACGGCGAGCGGCGTGCGCGGCCCGACGGAGACAAATCATCTCAGATGAAATTATACAGCGCGGCCGCGTCGATTAAAGTGCAGCTGGCAGGAAAACCTGCAGCCGACTGATTGGATCGACATTATTTATATCTTCAGGATGGAAAGAATAACTGTAAGTTTTTGGACACAGAGAAAACATTTCACCTGCAGGTCAACCTGTTTACGCGTTAACGGCAAACGGTGTGCCAAAAACTGCAGTTCCTCTTCTCGTCCACTTGAGGCTGGCTCCAGAGGTGAGTCAGTCTCCGTAAGTTCCCATGTTAAAACGTCACCTCCCCTCTCCTACATTCAGGCGCACCTCACAGTTTTAAACCCTCGGCCACGTCCAAATAAAGAAGAAATTACAAGGCAGAGTCACGCTTCTGCCAGAATCTGTCTCCTGGGTTGAAGCTCCTCCAGCCTCCGGCTCATTGTTATATACAAACATAAATAAACTAATACAGCTGCAACTCCAGAAGATGATCCAATGACGCATCAGGCAGACACTACATGTACTGAACACCGGTGCAGAGTGTGCTGAGTGAGCAAGATGTTTTGATCAGGACCGGAGGAGTGTCAGGGTCCGCCGCCAACTACATGAACATTAAACGCTCACTAACAGATCATTCATTCATTGTTGTGTTAGGCAACTCCGTGTTCTACTTATCACTGCACAAGTCAACCGATGTTGTCCAGCTCAAGTCGAGGCCGAATGGTTTAAATTATCCTGTCGATAAGTCATCCAGAAGTTCCTTCCTTTCACACGTAGAGAAGATTTTATGAGCTTATAAGAGTTCACTTGTTTTCTGGACCTCAGCTTGGGCCTAAAGCTGGTGCTGACTCTAGAACAGCCTCAGAGAATCCAAACATTTTATTTCCTACGATTTTTATTTTGTTTTGTTCACTTCAGTTTGCCTTCTTATATCTTTTATTTATCACTGGTTTGAACCATGGACAGTATAAAGAATGGACGACGTGTGCATGACGTCACCCGGCGCTACCTCTAAATCTAAAAATCAGCAAAGACGTGGATCATCAAATCTTTTTCTTATTTTAAAAATATTGTATAAAGACAGACAAGCTTTTTTTAAAATGCTTTTGTAGTTTCAGTCGACTTCCTGTGATCTGCTCGTTCATTCTCCTCACTGAGTCGACGTCCGGTTACATTTTTCCTTTGCCATAACCAAAAAGAATATTTAATCACTCCCAGTACTGCAGCCGTCTTATTTGGGATTTATTTACAAGGATATCTCCAAAACACTGGAGTCTTAAATGTTGATGGGTCTTAATAAAAAAAGCAACCCAAAGATGCCTTTAGCATATGGTCCATACTGGCTTCATGTTGTAAGAGAAAGAAGCAGGAACTTAATGAGAAATGAGTCTATTCGACGGACTCGCCTTGACCGCAGAACAAAGGCACGAAATGTGCACCTGCGTTCCTTCTATCTGTCCGACGTGCCAGTTGTAATAAAAAACTTGAGATCGGTTCTACGGGTGTCCATTAAACTCGGAAAAACAATCGCGGTGAGTGCCAACACACCTTCGGCATCAAACAACAACACACCTGTCAGCCATCGCCGTGCCCGAGCGTCCGATATGAACCTCCGACACACGGCCTCACCCGATGAGAGAGCGAGCGGGCGTTTCTGTCACCTTCAGTGATCCTCTCAGATCACATGTCATCCCTTCCCAATTACAGAGTCTTTATTAGGACCCGCTGCCGGCCATGACAGATGGCATACGTCAATGGTGCGACTTAAGTGGGATTTGAACCGGTGACCTTTTGGCCCGGGACAGACCAGGCGCTTCGCTGTAGCTGGCAACAATCCCCCCCCCCCCACCTTTTTTCTGACGCTTTGGTGAGGGAGCGAGGGCGAAGCTTGTAATTACAGACACACACACACACACACACACACACACACACACACACATCTGCAGCGCATGAGAAAGTGCTGTGTAAGAGTCGACTCCAGCTGTTTGCTCTACAGAGGTATTAACCTCGGCCCGGCGTGACGAGGAACTCGCTCTTTGATGGAGGTTATCAGTCGGGCCTGCGCTTTGTTTACGACTGTTATTGGCACTGATTGAATTGTAAAGGTCTGATGTGTGTGTGTGTGTGTGAACACACATGTGGCTGTTAAGAGGAGAGGCTGAGGGAGAGCCGCGACCTAGACTGCCTGACTCTTGACCTTTGACCTCTGACCTCAAACAACACAGAGTTAAAACCCCGTCAGAAGAACGAGCGACCCCGGAGGAGTCTTCTAAACATCTCGCTCTGTTTAAAAATTCCACTTTTACACTAAATTATTAACAAATCCAACAAAATAACAAGCCATACTTTTTTTTTTTTCTTCTTTCGTAGATACAACTCTCTCTCTGACGCACGTTTTCTGGCGTGCTCTCACCAACATGAGTCAGCTGTGTTGTAAAGTGTTCAACACTCTTCGCCGAGCGCACTAAGTCATGTCAGGGTGAGCCCAAGAATGTTACTCCTCGGTCCTTCCTCTAAATCGTGTTCCTGGAAGTGATAGAGAGGGCCTGGTTCTGAGGCAGAGATAAACTTCAAACAGCCAGGAGGATATTACTGCCACTGATCACACACTGCAGGCCTCACACACACACACACACACACACACTCGTCACAGAAAACCCTCCACCACCATCACCGTATGTCATCCAGGTGTAAATCATATTAACCATTCACCGACACGTGGGATCTATCTGTGCATCTTTTGTCTTTGAAACATTCAAGATATCCTTTTAAAGGATTAACCGGCGCCCTGTTTGTTTGGGAAGCTCGCGTTTAAGAGTCAGAATTAATGTTCGAGTCTTTTTTTATCTCGCTGCATGTCACCTGTACTCCGGTATCTGCACCGACAACGACAAAAAAAAAAAGTCGATTTATCCTGATAGATGATAAAAAAGTAGGATGCTACAGTCATCTATATCTACTGAACAAAAGCACAATTTAGAACTTAATTCAGTGATTCTGGTGAAACTGGATCAGATTTTATTCTTCAGATAGCTTTAGGCTAACCACTTGCTAAAGTAGCTAACCGCTAATTAACTGCTGCTAACTGAATCTTGCCGTTAGCATGCTAACAGAACCGGGCTCAGCAGCCTCTGAGACCAACAGGGAATAACGTCACACTACCGAGGTGATTTACAGACTTTATGATGGAAAGAATGCAAAGTAGCAGTCGAGGTAAAGCTAATATAACAAAGCTAACAGGGCTAACACTGAAGATCCAGTTGGTTTGGCGCGAGTGCTAATGTAGCTAACTGCTAACATGACATAATGTTCACTAGTTTCTGGAAAAGGCTAACATAGCTAACTGAAAATATAAGCTAATGTTGTTGATTTCACTATGATGTAGCTAACTGCTAACATTAGCTACTGTTGTGAACTTAATTACATTAGCTTTTTTCCTTCAAGTCAGCTAACATTAGCTACCATTACTTGATGTATAGATTGCAAAGTAGCGAACCACTAACTGTGGTTAGCTCGGTCAGTCGTGTAGCTAACTGAACTGACTCAGCCCCGGGATGCCAGGAGCCAAACCCGGCAAGAAAACCACCTCAGTAGGCTGCTGTTTCCTTGTGTTCAGCCCTGGGTCCAACCATGTTCTACCATGGACATTAGCCCATTTCCTGATGGGGTTTTGCTAAAATAGCTAATTGCTAATTAACTGCTACTAACTGAATCTGCCGTTAGCATGCTAACAGAACCGGGCTCAGCAGCCTCTGAGACAAACAGGGAATAACGTTACACTATCGAGGTGATTGCTAAGTAGGGAACTGCTAACTGTCGTTAGCCGTGTAGCTAATTGAACTGGCTCAGGCTGCTGTATTCCCTGCAAGACTGGACACCGCTGGTTGCAGAGGTTGTGTTCGGTCCAGCCGTGTTCACTGGAAGGTAGACGCTGACAGTAGCTGCAATGCATAGCGGTGGTTCTTCGATGTGAAGGCGGTGCTGTCCTACCTGTCCCCATTCACCGGGGATCCATCGAGGCGGAGGACAGCGTCCTAAACTGCAGCGCATTCGGACCGGAGGTTTGTTGTGGCTCGGGCAATGGGCGGGAGGGAAAGTCTTGGCGAGGTCGCTGCTCTTACACAAGGCGATGCGGTGCTTGAAGCCGGGGCCACATTTAGGTGTGCACTAAAGAAAGCAGAGAGGTGTAAGGTGTGAACATCTCGACAGAACAATGAGCTAAAGTTAGTCTCAGGATACGTTCTTACCTCCGACCAATCCAGAGTGACCCACTTTGGCGGGCAGGACTGGTTGTTGCACGACTCTCGTTCGATGGGGCGGTGAGTCAGACAGTGGGTGTCCTCCAGCGTCTCCTCCTCAGCAGGGCCAATCTTCCTGATACACAGGACCGTCCTCGTCCTTATCCCGCCGTCACATGTCTTCCCGCACTCCGACCAGTCGCCGATAAACCACCTGGAGGAGGGAGACACAAGTTTAAACAGAACACTTTGCATTTGAAGTCTGCTAGTTTTTGACATCTACTGCATTTTTCAAGAGGTCCGAGGACGCTCTCCGTGATTACACGCCAAGTATGGAGCAAGAACCAGGAGACGATTAGCTTAGCTTAGCATAAAGACTAGAAGTAGCATGAAACAGCTAGCCTGGCTCTCTATAAAGTAAAAAAAAACATCTAACAGCACCTCTAAAGCTCACTAACACATTGTGTGTCATTAGTTTAATCTTTACTCAAACAGTAATGGAACTAGGAGACTGTTAGCTTAGCATAGCTTAGCATAACGACTAGAAGCAGAGGGAAACTGCCAGCCTGGCTCTCTCTAAGGTTAAAATATCCCTCTAGCAGCACCTCCAAAGCTCACTAACACATTGTGTGTCATTAGTTTAGTTTAGCCTGGAAGCTACTGTGTACCTTGGCTAAGCGAGCTATGCTACGTAGTGCAAGCTAGGCTAATCGCCTACCAGATCTACCTCCATACTAAACACAAAGATACTCATTTAACTCTCAGAGAGAAAGATAATGAGCGTATTTCCCAAATTTTCAAACTATTACTTTAGTAGCATTGAAATGATGTGTACTATGAGAGCAAAGTATCATAGCATCGTAGCATCTTCACACATCAACACCTGGACAAGACGTCTTGATTTGAACACTCCAGCATTCATTAAAACATGAATGATGCAGATAAACTCGTTACCTGACCAGGTGACCGCCGTGCTGTGATACCCCGCTGAGCTTTTGACCCCACAGAAGATTAGCCCCCAGCCTCATTCAACACCCTTTTTGTCTACGGACTCACAGAATTAATATCATAAAACTGCCGAGACAACAGCGCTCCAAACACATCCAGCCTGTGAGATATTACATCATCTGAAGGAATGTATACAGAATTAACGACGTGTTCAAACATCTGTGTTAGCTTTCATTACTCGAGCCCATAAAAAACCCGGGACGATTCTAAAACAATCGTGTTTACACGGCCTCCTTTAGTCGGCCTTTCCTGAGGCTGCAGGAGGGGTGTTTGCCTTCCTAACAGACACAAATGTCATGTGTGCACGGTAACTCAATACACAACACACACACACACACACACACATGCATGCATGCATTGCAACAGCCTTCAAGTACTAATCAAAATAAATGAGATACCACAAGTCTGCGTCCACTGAATACAGATGTGAAAATAAATAACCCACGACTGTAGTCTGAACGTATGAAAACAAATTACCACTTATACAGTAGATTTACGATACGATCAGTTTTTCTGGCTGAAGGACACCGACGCTCAGATAGTCTGAAATTAATTAACCCCGATGCATTTAATCCCACTTTTTTCCAGACATGATTGAAGTGCGTCTGCTCGCGCTTCCAGCTTACAGACATTTGGCCACCAAACACAAGTTCATATTCCACCTGTGTACGTGGATATTACCCCTGGAGGATCAGCCGAGGAAGCCAAAACAATCAAACACAGGTGGTCATTTTCAGGGCTCTAATTTTTGGCACGAGGCAGCAAAACGCTGAAAATAGTTAACATATGAAGTTATAAATCACCGCCGCTTTATTTTATTATTTTCTTCCAAACACATTTCACAAACTAGGGCTCGTTGAAGACGGATTAATATCGCCAGTCTTGTTTTTATGGGACGTTTTTTTTTTCCTTTTGAAAGCGTCAACTTAAAACTGCTATGCTCCATATTTTTTTATATTACCGCTGGATCAAATGTTTATGTGCAACAAGAAAGGTGTAGCTCAAGCAGCAAAACCTCCGTGGCAGTTCCTCTTGTCGTCCATTTGAGGCTGGCTCCAGAAGTGAGTCAGTCTCCATAAGTCCCCATGTTCAAATGTCCAACTTCACAGCAGAAATAAACATGTTTACAGCCTGGTACAAAAAACAGTTTTGGTCTCTATAGCTAATTTCCCCGTTCATGACAACTGTACTGAGGGTGAATTTATATACAACTCACCTGTTCAGATTATATTAAGGCTTAAAGTTATGCAGGATTAAGAGCGTGGACGCTTTGATTGACAGGTGGCTTGTTTGAGCAACCAGGCGTCATTCAGCCGCCTCAGGTCCATCAATAATCCACGTCTTTGCTGATTTTAGATTTTTTTAGGCACCTGTTCTTTCTCTCTCTCCCCAGGTCACATTTTTTAACTTCAGCCACTGAAATTCGGCATTCACATGGTCGACAAGATGAGGATGCTCACGGTCATTTGGGCTTTTTGATACGACCTACCGTTTGGCATTAGCGTCCACTAGTTGGAGGGGGTTCATTTAGAGATTTTCTGTGTCTCTCAGCAGTCACTCACACACAGACAGAGCACAGCTGTTGCTCTGGTCTTTTTTTCTAGTTAACCATTTAAGTGTCTCGCAGACACGAGGAGAACATGCAAACTCCACACAGGAAGCCGAGGTTCGAACCAGAAACCTTCCTGCAGTGAGGCGACAGCGCTAATCACCCATCAGTTGATCATTTCAGTCATTTATTAAGCAAATATTCTGAATGTTCTCTGCTTCCAGCTTCTCAAATGTGATGATTTCTCTGTTTCATATCACTGTAATTTAAATATTTTTGTGTTTTGACCTGCTGGTCGGGCGTCACTTTGGCATTTTTCATAGATTTCTCACGTTTTACAGACTAAATAATGGACGAATGATCAAATAAATAGTGAGTGATGAGTAATGAGTGTTACGTACTCTGGAGGACACGGCTCAGTGTTGCAGTCTCTCTGGTTCTCTGGAGGTTTGCTGTCTGGGTCACAGTAGTTGTTCTGCACCACCGAGTTGTCGTCCAGCCTTTTACACACCACTTCCTGCTTCTGGGAACCTGCGAGGGAAAAAAAGAGACTGATCAATAATAACTTCGGAAGCAGCTCAGCTGATCTCGCACATTTAAAAAAAAAACTCCCCCCCCCACTTCAGGAACATGGAAGCCGGCCGGCCGGCCGCCGTGTCGAGCGTCGCAGAGATGGTATCGCTTTCAGTCTGTAGTAAATCCAGACATGTAAATTCCTGATTCTTTGCAGGATATCTTGGCAAATCACTTTTACAGAGCAGAGAGCTCTTTACTTTGGCTTCTGATGGAGAGAGCGAGGGCTACCGTATCGGTGTCACACCTCCCACTGTGTGTGTGTGTGTGTGTGTGAGAGCATGCATGTGTTTTCTGTGCATGCGTACACGCCATACCAACTCAGAAAGGGTCTGCTTGGACCCTCGCGGGACGTATCCCACAGCAGACTTGTCTGGCAGTTGTAATGAGATATGGATATGTGTGTGTGTGTGTGTGTGTGTGTGTGTGTGTGTGTGTGTCAGTATAGAAAATCTACCCATCTGTGCACGAAGTGAAATACAGTTTGGAGGAACGGCGCGACACACGGGGGTAAAAGAGTTTCAGTTGTAAGGCTGTCAGAAGGTGTTTTTCATAGGTTTTTATTACACGTGTGATATATTAAACAACACTTCATGATTAGCTGAGCTGGCTGTAATAAGTGTGTGTGTGTGTGTGTGTGTGTGTGTGTGTGTGTGTGTGTGTGATTAAATAACATTTTGCTGATTTAAAGCTCGGCACGGTCGCACACACACACACACACACACACACACACGGTAGACACAAATTAGATCATTTGGATCAACAATGCAAAGGCATGTTTACAACACCGTGTGTGTGTGTGTGTGTGTGTGTGTGTGTGTGTGTGCTTCCCCCATCTAAGGAAGAAGAGATTCAAACTTGTGCTGCTCCGGACTTGGAAATCCTTCCTCGGAGAAAACCCACATGCTTATTCAGTCATGCTTTTACAAAATATTACAAACCCGTCCAGGCCACACTTGACAACTGGGAAGAAACACTATTTATTGTTACATGAAACCCATTGCTTTTGGGCTAAAAGGTTTGGTTTAGTCATTCTTGAGGCCATGGTCAACATTTCACTGCGGTTTCAGATTCTGGATGTTTGACTCTGCAGGACGAGCGCTGGAGAAGAAGAAGCGTCCGTATCTGTGTGTGCAGCGGCGGCGCTGGTAAACCAGAAGCTATGCGGAGCAGCTCATTCACAGAAATTACACCATATTCATTACTCCGGCTAAAATATGGAAAATATACATATTGAATTTATTAGAGGGCTGAATCTCCAGCTATAAAGTAATGATTTTGGAAAGCCATCGCAAATTATGATACCGGGTTTCCACACACACACACACACACACACACACACACACACACTGCTCCTCAGCGTTTGTGTAATTATTGGGTTGTGGAAGATTTACAGAATGACACACACACGCGCACACACAGACACACACACACTCACACACACACACACGAGATATGAAGTATTAAATATTTGAGAAGGTTAGAAATATTCAGGAGGAATTTAAAACACCCGCAGCATGTTATGGTATTCAACACCGAAATGCTCGGAGTGCAAAGCAGAGCTCAGCAGAAGGTCGACACGGTGGAAGAAGACGGAAAATAAACGTTAATAATGAAAACGTGTACGGTAGTTTTATGAAATCAGCGGTTATGAAACAGTTTGCACGTCAGAAAAAGTTTTTAAAAAGTCAGAAAAATGTTTGATTTTATTTAAAATATGCGAAAGAAATGTGAGAAAATTGCAAAAAAAATGACTTTTTCTTTATTTGGCACCTGACAGACACCTGAGTGAGTCAATGCATGATTTATAAAGTGAGTTTCTGTCCACCTTTCTGCTTTTACGAGCATTTTTTGATTTGCACTCCATAAAAATCTGAGTGGAAATTCAAAATGAAGTCATGAGACGAGTGAAGAGTTTGTGTATCGATAACGTCACGTAGCCAGTGTTGCCAACTCCTCAGAAAGGAAAGAAGCTATTGGCTGTCCTAAAAGTCGCTAAACGACATCATCATCTAATTTGCATAATCAGTCATGTGCATGTAATTGTAATGGACGCTGTAGGAGAGAGGAGCAACGCCGTGGGAGTGAGTAAAAGCACCCTAACTATGTTTAGAACTACACTACTTGCACAGGGTGTTTTATTTTGAAAATCAAGCGGATTTGCTACGCCGTTTCTGTGTCTGACTTCCTGTCAGCTCGAGCTGCTCACAGCATCCGTGAATTTAGCCTTTAGCATGCAAGAATGACGTCCACTGAAGAGACAAAAACTGGTGTCAGAAGCATCGTTTTCATTTCTTTAAGGTTTGATTGGAGCTCTTTAAATTACTTTGTCTTCTTCTGCAGTGGTTAAATGGCACCTGGCTGGAGAATCAGCACCAGCATTTAGCGGAGTGGATGGAAGCACGCGTTAATTTGCATTTTCTGCGGCTGATTTTCTAGAAAAATTGTTGAAATTGATGCTAAATTTGGACGGAAACTTGACTAACACGGACGCCGGACACGCTGAGGTTCTTCACTATCATTATCCTGCAGTGCTAACTCACCTCCGGCACAGGTAGCGGAGCAGTCAGACCAGGGCAGGTGGTGCCAGGAGAAGCCCACCTCGTTATCGCCACTTCCTGTTCGCTGGATGGGCACGTTGAACTTGTAGCGTATTCCCATGTTCTGCTCCTGAAGGAGGACCTGCAGAGGAAACGCAGAAAACTTCGAGTTAGCAAGTCAAATGTTCATCCTCCTTTTAGCTCTGTTTTGGTCTCCACCAGCTCCTGACAAACATTTCTAACTCTTTATCACTTAAATGTTCCACAAGCTGGTGTCTAACTTTGTCCACTGGTGCTGAGCAGAGCAACTGAACAAGACAAGTAAAGTTGGAGGTTGTAAAACCGAAACAATGAACTGAAAGAGGCTAAAAAGGCTTTGAGCGGTCCGGATCAGCGAGGCTCTGGTCGGTTTGTATTAGTCTGCTGGACTCAGAGGGAGACTGAGGCAGTCGTGGTTTGCAAACCGCAGAGAAATGGCTAGCGGTCGAGTGGCCAGTTGCTCGTCTATTCCAGTGGTGCTGTGTGGTCTGGTATTTTCAGCATTCATGTCAAGACAGAAACCGCCAAGTATTACGACAAGAAAACACTCAGTTGCCTCACATTAACACACACACCCACACACACACACACACACACACACACACACACACAGACTTAACATGCACATGCAAACTCCTCTACAAACCAACAGACGGTCACCAAATCAAGTGTGTTTGCACTCAACCAAAACTGTTTTTTTCCAGTGTCCACATATAAATAGCTTTTTAACCCCAAACCACTGGCTCAGGGTCACCTGAGGTTAACTCCCAGATGTTGAGTTTAAGTGGATTAACAGCAGAAAAAGCACAAAAGGTTCAACGATACAGTTTTAAAGTGAGATTTCAGGTGTCCGAGTCTCTGGAGGTCACATTGATTTTCTGCTTACACAATGTTTGGAGAACTTTCCTCTCCTAAACTAACGTCTGTTAACTCCTGTTGATGCTACACTGACCTGTGATCAGGTGAATGGTGTCTCTGTCATTCGTACGTCTGTTCTCACACTATGTAACTTTGGGCTCCGGGTCGGGAGAAGTACGTAACGCTTTACGGCACTAAGTCACACACCACCAACTATTTCACTGATTTTGGTGAAACTGGATCATATTTTATGGAGAAAATGTTTTCTGGTTTTCCCTCTGATGTCCTCCGGCTGCTCCGCCTCAACTCTCTGTGATTTACAGAGTTTCCTGATGGACAGTGAAGTAAACTGCTGACAACTGCAGCTGCTGTTAGCTAATGTTAGCTCAGTTTGTTAGTCGGGCTGCCCGGATTGTGAGCTCAGAGCAGTGTTAGTGTTTGTACCGCAGGCCGTTTCAGGCCGAGCGGAGCCAGTGTTGTGCCAGAACCGGAGCCAGGGGTGAGCGAGCAATGTAACTGAGCTCAGCAGCCTCTATGGACATAATGGCAGAGGAGAAGTGAGCGAAGAGGAGCCACTCACGGTCCAATACGCAACTTTAAAACAAGTTATTTGACTTCTTTTTTAGGTAAAGACAAAACTCCGCCTCAACTCTCTGTGATTTACAGAGTTTCCTGATGGACAGTGGAGTAAACTGCTGACAACTGTAGCTGCAGTTAGCTAATGTTAGCTCAGTTTGTTAGCCGGGCTGCCCGAGGAGGTTTTCATTATGTCCATACAGGCCCAGCTCCGGTTCTGTCCGGTGTTTTTGTGTTGAGGAGTACAGTAAAACTTTAAAATAGGAATATAATGAGGAAACATACTTCTTGGACTAGCTGCTCATCTTGTTGTTGTTTTTTTTATAGTGAATGATGTTCAATAAAACATTATTTATTACCATGACGATCAGGTTTTCAGACGTAGCTCCAAGCGCCTCTAAGGACTCCGGTTCATCAGAGGGTCTCTTGTAGTGGAAGGCCGTCCCCGCGATGTCAAACTTCCTGGGCCAATCAATGGTCCACGCTCCGTTGATGTAATAATCATCCCCTTCAGATTTCAAAGCTGAGCAATCACAGAAAAGGAAAAAAAAAAAACACTTTTAGAAAGCTCAAATCAAAAGCAGACAGCAACGGTAGCTGAGACAATCATTTGGCGTGATGCGACTGCCGTCGTTCATCTTCATCATCATCACTCTCGGCCTCCCTGATGTCACTGACAACTTTCTATCCCTCGGCAGTCTGAGCAGAAACACACACATGTGAAGACATTCACGTGCACCGACATGTACATACGTCTAATTTAAGAAGAGAGAAAGAAAACACACTTCAGGTGAAAGCCTGGACGAATCTCGTGAATACCGCTCTGTCTGGTTGTCAAAACAAAAGTTGGTCTCCAAGCACAACAGATCTGAAAATATCCACTTTCTCTGCGTTGAAACGAGGCCAAATTGAGGAGAAACGATCCAACCGGCTCGCTATTCCGTCTCTCTGGCTCGTAGTGTGCAGATTCCCCCTCTGCAGCATTTACGCAGATTAGATGAACAATAGTTTACTCCTCTTTAACATCGCAATCCCCCCTCTCAATAAATTCAATTTCAGCACATCTGGGACTGATTGTGAGCATTGTGCCTTTTGTTATTTTGCACAGTGCAAGTTTATACAAGTCTTCTCTATTTTTACATTAGCTCACTTCGCTTCTTTGCTCTAATAAAACATTTGCTGACCTAAATAGCGAGGACAACGCTGCATAAGAAAAATATTATCTTTATCATTGGGGGTCACAGATGAAATTCATAACAATGTTACAAATTGCTTGGAAGGGAAAATGTAGTCCATCACAATAGCCAAAGTTGCACTCTTTAAACTTTGATATATAGACATCATATCCCCCCGTAATCCTGGTGGACCAGGCAGCTGTCACCACCGACCTATAAATCTGACGCAGCTCTCCGGTTCAAAGTGTAACTTAAGCCCTCCATCAACACTGTCCGCTATAAATTCAACACGCTGTCACATGTCTTTCTCCCGTTAATGAAAAGACACAGGATTGGCTTAATTGAATCCGGTTGTTTGATTGTTTTGGGTCCGACGCTGCCAGTGTTGCAAATAGTTTTTGTTTAGTCTGGAACAAAGAGGACGAGTCTGGTGCCAGGATGGCCGTCACATGTGTTAAGATTCAGCAGACTCGGTTTTATGGCTTCACATTAGGCAACGGGAGATTAAACAATGGCATCTTCTAATTTGCTCTTGACAAAGACACACAAGGAAATCCCTGGAAATGTGGTTGACACAGAGCTGAACAGATAATATGAAACAGCTTGATGTCGCAAATTGCCAATTCATCACGCTGCAGTGAACTGCGAGGTCTACTGAGGTTGATGGATTGATAGTGAAAAAAAGTCTAAGAGTCTACAGCCACACTAGTGCTTCGGTAGCCGTGTTTCCATCCAAATGTATTGCAGATTTTAACCGGATTTCAAATAATCTGGCAAAAGAAAACTGGCTAACGTGCTAACAAAGACAATGCAACATTCATACATACAACATTTTCATAAACCAAAGTGGATAAATATCCTGAAGGGAACACGAATGGCTAAACCAAATTTCATGGCAATCCATTTAATACTTAAAATCACAAATGTCACTCGTGGTGGTGCGAGAGGGAGAGGCACAGGATCACAAAAAATACATTGGGATTTATCATCTGGGGACACTGAATATCGGTGCCAAATTTCAAGCCAATCAATCCAATAGTTGTTGAGAAATTTCACTAAAAGCATGTCAGTTGTTCTAGACAAAAGGTCAGTGAGGTTAATCCTCTGGGGATCATGAATGTTTGTACAAAATGTCACTACAATCCATCCAATAGTTGTATTAGAGTCATTAAGATTCATCATCCTGGAACCATACATTCTGTACGAAATTCTGTGCCAAACCATCCAGTAAATGTGATATTTCACTGGATAACTAATATCTTGCCGTGCTGATAGCACTAGAGGAAATGTCAGGGAATTACAGAAATCATTAGGACTCATCCACTCGGGACCATGAATATCTGTACCAAATGTCAGAACAATCCATTAAATAGTTGTTGAAAAATTTCACAAAAAACAAAAGTGTAAATCTCATAAAGTGCTAGAGGAAAGGTCAGTGAGCGTCATCCTCTGGGGACCATGACTATTTGTACCAAATTTCATGCCAATCCATCCAATAGTTGTTGAGAAATAAAAAACAAAACAAAAATGTGAACCTTATAGTAGCACTAGAAAGGTCAGGGGATCATCCGAGTCAGTGAGGGTCATCCTCTGGGGATCATGGAAGTTTACACTGAATGTCACTACAATCCATTCAATAATTGTAAAGATATTTCACTTAAAATCACAAATCGACAGTCGACCTTGTGGCCGTGCAATAGGGAGAGTCAGGGGATCATTAAAGTCATTAAGATTCATCCTATTGGGACCATGATTATCTGTACCAAATGTCATGCCAATCCATCCAATAGTTTTTGAGAAATTTCCTTAAAGACAAAAAAAATTTAGCATCACGATACTGCCAGAGGAAAGGTCAGGAGATCTTTAAAGTCAGTGAGGTTCATCCTCTGGGGATCATGAACCATCCCATAGTTGTTGAGATATTTCAGTCTATATTGCCAATCTCCTGAGCCACCGTGGCATCAGCGCAGCTAATAAAAATAAAGCAACATATTATTCTAATTATATACGTGACCTACGTTCATCTCGAGGTCGCCACTTACCGATATAATTCTTCGACATGGCGAGTTCTTTGATCTCGATGTGAACCGACCCCTTCGGGATCTGAACCACCTCCATGTAGCCTGAAAGACAAGGACGGGGGATTGTTAAGGTGGTCTTCTCTCCCACTCAAACCTCCTCCCCTCCTCCCTCCTTAAATCTCATTTCTACGAGACGTGTTTTACTGCACGGGAGACAGAACGTTACATATCATGTTAGGTAGGAGTACGTATAGAATAAATTCCAAATCACCCAAAAAGGACAAAGCAGAAGGACAAAACAATCCCCTCCTTTTTTTTTACAGTCACACACACATGCACACACAGTATTTTTAGATGGTTTACTAGCCATACCATAGAAGGAGAAATATGTTTTCTCTCCCTCCTGCTCTCTATAGACGACCTCAGGCTAAAGCCAACACCGTGTCCCTATCTCTACTCCCGATTTCTTCACTCCATGATGTAATTAATGGCAAAAATATTATGTTTTGATCTATATTCTGACAACATAATTCTAAATAGCCAAAAACATATGCTGGGTGACAAAGGCAAAAAATAAAAATAAAGGGCACATTTCCATGAAAGATTATCTCCCTGGCTTCAGAGATGTGTTGGCTTTTGGACTAAAGTTGCGTTGCCAAAAGGATGATGAGTTACTTTGTTTTCTTCACAATCATCTCCGGTGACTTTAAGTTTGTCACCAATGTGGTCACCAAACCAAAACACACCATCTCCGCTCCTCCTCTTCACACCGAGTGAATCAAATGAGCCTGAAAGCTGCTGGATGATACATCCAACAGAAAACCTGAGGTGACGGGACTTCTCGAACCTCAGCATCCAAACAGCAACGCCTGGAGTCAACCAAAGGGCAACCTCCACCGTGGCTGTGAAGCGAAGCCTCAAACGTCCACTTAAGGCTGGCTCCAGAAGTGAGTCAGTCTCCGTAAGTCCCCATGTTACAATGTCCAACTTCACAGCAGAAATAAACATTTTCGTCCACCTACGCTCCACTTCCACCACACCTGTGGGTGACGCCATGCGTACTACGTCCATGTTTTACACAGTCTATGGTTCTTACCTCCTCTGGGTAGAGACTCGTTGAAGAGTCCCTCTGTTGCCTCGCAGGTGCTGCCGTCTCCTCCGCACACACGGCATCGATCTTCTTTGGCGTCGGAGCTCAGGATGTTGTCGCAGCCCACGTGCTTTGAAGCCAACGGAAACAAAAGTTTCAGGAATTAGCACAATTTTACCGTGAAAATACGAGTTCATTGCATTAATGATGAGGTCAGACTTCAGAGCAGCTTCATGGTCTTTAAAGGAATAGTTCCACATTTTGGGGAAATATGTTGATTCGCTTTCTTTCTGAGAATAAGACAAGACGATTGTTGGTCTATAAAGACAAAGACAAAGCCAGCAGCCGATTAGCTCACAAACTAACACGTTAAAACGGCACGCTGTGGTTTTATGGGGGCGGACTTTTAAAGGTCCAGTGTGTACAGAGAGAGTTCTTCTACAGAGTCCGCCATGTTAAACTGACATGTTTAGCTCCAGGCTGGGCGTTTTCTTGCAAGGTTTCGTGGCATCTTTGGAAGGGTAGAGTGAGGCGAGGCGTATTCAGTTGGTTGCAATCTGCAGCTAATTGCTAGATGTCACTAAATCCTACACACTGGACCTTTAAGATTCTGTTTTTTTTATGTAGATCCCACATAACAGGAATGCTCCCTCAAGCACCAAATGTGCATTAATCCACTGCTGAAAGTAGTCCCCCAACAAAGTCACCATTTCCTCCAGTTAAAGTTGAACATATTCAGAAGCAAGCTATGAGAGTCATAAACTACTGAGGGACGGACAAACACATTGTTGGTTTTGGTGTTCTCGTGGACAGAAATATAGAATATAACATCAGGCTGATCCTCAGAGCTGTGATTGATTTGAACTTGGCAGGTTTTTTTTACGTGTAAAACATGAGATGTCATAAAACATGATGAGTCTCAGAGTGTTTAAACTAGCCGGTGTAACAGATAATAATGTGTTGGCATCAAATAGATTTTAATATGCAGGCCGTATGGAGCCCATTAAATCTTTATCTGTGCTCAATTTGCAGTGATTGCTTCATCGTTAGTAGATTGGTAATGCCTCGGAGCGTCGAAGGTGGAACGTCGGCACTCAGCACATTTTGGTTGGAGGCCTGTGTTTTCATTATTTTTTCAGCAGTATATGGACTCATTAAAATATTTATGTCTATGGTCAGAGCTATGAAACACGTGAAGAAGAAGTTTATGGATATTTTTTTAACACATTTTACATCAAAAGTATAAATTTACTTCCATGTACACGGTGCACTTTCATTCACTTATTCATTATATACTTAGTGCAACTACTACTCCCTATTATTCACTACTTAAAGGTCCACTGTGTCAGATTTAGGGGGCTCTATTTACAGAATATAATATTCATAACTCTGTTTTCATGATTTTTATATCTACAGAGACGGAGTCCGCCATGTTGAACCGCCATGTTTCTACAGTAGCCCAGAACGGACAAACTTACCGATCCGAACTCTGACTCTAGACAGCACCTTTCACGTTTTTTTGTGAGTTTCACGGTCAGCACAGTTTCTACTTCGCACTAGCATGTAGAGGGTGACGCTCGGTGGGTAAGCGAGAAAATTCAGATGTCACACGTCATCATCACTGACATGACGAAAGTCGCACAAAGGTAATTTTAGCTAAATCAAACACGCTCAGAGCGATCAAACCTCCACAGTCAGCCTGAAATGTCTCATCGGTCGTCGGTTTTGGTGTCCAGGGGTGTCCACCAAAAAACAACGGAGAAATTGAGCCGGATCCAACTTTTGCAGCCGCCAATCAGACGCTCAGACCAGTCAAACCTCCACAGTCGGCCTGAAATGTCTCTGATTGTGTTCTTACTTTGTTTATTTCATGAAGCAGCTTCTAAATTTGAGTCTGACTGAAACTTACGCTGCAAAAATAGAAACACGAAGAAGTTTAATCTGGTTTGTGTCCGATGGTTGAGCGACATGGACAGTGCATGAGAGCGAGCGAGCACCGGCCTCGATAAAGTCGGTTAATCAGAGAAATAAAAAGTCACGTTCAACACAAATAGACACAGCGCCACATGATCCAGTCTGAACTCATGATGAACATTTTTACGTTTTTCTGACATTTTATGGACCAAAACAATCAATCAGCCAATCAGGAAACGACCTGAAGGTTAATACGTAATGAAAGTAATTGTCGGTTGCAGCCGTAGACTAAACAGGGAGTGATTTCAGACTCAGTCGCGGCCTCTAAACTGTGTGATAACAGCTTTATCAACTGTGTGTTAATGCTGTGTGACAATACTACTGGGAGGATTGCTGTTATCGCCGACACTTCCACTCGTCCTTTGGATCTTTCTGCTCTCTATCACTGTCTTTCTGTCTTTGTCTCTGCAGCACCTGCAAACAGCATAGCAGTTTTGAGTGTTTCTGAAAGCTTTCCAAGCAGACAGTGTTCTGGAGATTTATCACAGTGTGGCAGCGAACCCGGCGAGCCAACCGACACGCTGGACTCAGACTGGAAATAAACCTGCAAGTGCTCCTTTTTGGTCGGGAATATTCCACCTCTGAAGAGCTCTCTTCCCATTAAAACACACACACCATGTTGTGTTTTTATATTAGAATCAGAGTAATGTTGTTGGCACGGACGCCCGAGTGGTCCATGCCAAACAGGAATCAAATTGTACGGTCAGGTGGAAGTCAAAGCAAATACTTAAAGCGAGCAAACCAAGAAGTTATTTCAGCTGTATCTCAGAAAACACACAAAAAAAACCTCCTCCTCTCATCTCCACACACACACACACACACAAACTGTACAGAAATGATTTATGCTCGTGAAAACAAAGACGGCACCGACTGCCAAGTCCTTTCAATAAAATGTTATTAAATCAGCCTTTTTTTCCAAATAAATATAAAATCATTATTCAATCAAAACAATGATTTTTGTGTTTTATTTATCACACAAACAAACCCGCTCGAGGCTGCAGAGCGCTGATAAGAGTCAAAGAGAGCGATGCCAGTCGTTCCATCACAATCAGCCACAATCAGCGGCTCAAAGACTTGATTGTTCTTCGCTGGAGAATGCTGCAGTTTCTAGTTTTTTTGTTTTGTGCTTTGGCAGTCGCGTTTATGCAATCAGTATCTGGCAAACTGTGTCGCTGAAGATAAAAACTTAGCATGGAGGCTGAGGGAACTCTTCTTAGGTCAGCTGATGTCACTCGATCGCAAGAGCCCACTGAGGCTGACGTCACAGTGTTGTGTGTTATTATATTCAGAAAACACTATACGTAACCAAAAACTTGCAGTTCCTCTTCAGTCAGTCTCCATAAGTCCCCATGTTAAAATGTCCAACTTCACAGCAGAAATAAACATGTTTACAGCCTGGTACAAAAAACAGTTTTGGTCTCTGTAGCTAATTTCCCCGTTCATGACAACTGTACTGAGGGTGAATTTATATACAACTCACCTGTTCAGATTATATTAAGGCTTAAAGTTATGCAGGATTAAGAGCGTGGACCCGCCTTAGGTCTGCCAATGATGTAAATGTGCCTGATTTTCTTTAATTAAACAGCACAGATGACATGTTTATGACAGGAAATACTTCCTACAATACGACCTATAGTATGTTTTCAGTGGCGTTGAGTATATGAACTCTATATGGTTGCTTTATTGTATTTTTAAGGAGCTCTTTTAACATCCTGGTAGTCCATTTTTCTCATAAAATAATCAGTTTTAAATAAAATAATCAGCTCTTTTATGAAAAGCAAAGAATAAAGAATCAAAACTGGACGTTGATTCTTGACCAGTCTCTTTCACATCTTACAGGCCTTTCTTCGGCGCTCTGTTGTCATCATGTGACCTTCATATAGCACCTTGATCACATGATAACAGGCTACTAACTCAATCATAACACGAGGAAGCGATGCAGTTGAAAGCCCCACAAAAAGCCGGTAAGTAGATCTTGAGTAAAGTACATCACTGAGTTTTGCTAATGTTGGCCGACCACCGGTCTGTTAAAAACCGCTGTGAAACAATCAGGAAATAACTTTTTATTTCTCTGACTGACCGACTTTATCGAGGCCGTCGCTCGCTCACTCTCATTCACTGTCTGTGTCGCTAAACCACTGCTGTCTCTGCCTCTCTAAAACCAAACTGAACTTCTTTGCAGCATAAGTTTCAGTCAGACTCAGATTTAGAAGCTGCTTCGTGAAACAAACAAAGTCAGAACACGACAGGTCGAGTATCAGAGTTTAGATCAGGTCTCAGTTTCAGGCTGACTGTGGAGGTTTGACGGCGGCCGCAAAAGTTGGATCCGGCTCAGTTTCACGCCCGCGGGCGACACTGCTGCAACCAAAACCTGCGTTTTCATGTCTGAATGCGGCCTTAGTCGAACAAACGAGGACTTTTAGGAAAAAATAATGATCATTTTCACTATTTTCTATCATTTTATGGACCAAAACAATCCATCAGTGAATCAGGATTCAGTGTTTCTACACAGAGCTTCTGACCACTAATGCTAAAGACAAATGTTTGATCACCACCACTGCTCCACCCTTACCTTACACTCTCCATTGATGCAAATGTCCAGAGAGTCGGCCTGACATCGGGTGCCGTCTATGACTGCAGGAGAGCGCTCGGTGTAGAAGTTATAGCCCTCTGCCAGGCAGTTCAACGCACAGGGCTTCACACCACCTGAAAACACACAAAGAAGAGGACGTCGTTACACACACATCATGACCTGAACGCCAACTGACCAACTCGAGAGATAAATGATAAACACATGGAGACCGGCGAACACTTGCGTCGTCCCTGGACTTTGCAGCCAGCTCTGGGATCTCCTCTCCACTTGTTGACAATAATAATCATGCAGAGGAAAGTCAGCGGCACTCAGATCTGAAACCCCCCGACACCTGACGTCACCGCAAAACGCTGACACCAACAGAGACAGCGCCGGCTGCCAACAACAATTACACTGACGCAGGTTATCTGCTGTTTTTACATGACGGCTCCCAGCACGAGGAACACTGCGAGTCAGGAGGTGATGGATTTGACAAAACAGACCCCCGTGATAAAAGAGATCTAACTTAAGCTCTTCCATCTCTCAAAGAAAATAAAAGCCGTGTTTACATGCTTCGAACTTTTATCACTTTTTCTTGTGTTTTTAGTTAAGTGGATATTTTCTATGATCTGACATCAAGGAGAAAACTTAGGGGGAGAATGACATGAGGCCTGTACTCCTAAACTCCTGCCAATAACTGTGATACAGTACAATAGCACTTCCACCCATTCTGGCTCAGTGAGATAAGTGTTGATCCAGAAGAAACCCGAAGAGAAAGACTGAGCTCCAGTCTTTCTTCTGGGAGAGTCTCGACGTGAAATGTGTCAAGACGTCTGTCTACAATGTGAAAATCACAGAGAGGTTGGACGAGCAGCAGATCCAGAAGAGCAGCGAGGGTCTTCAAACACGCAGCAGGAATCTGAAGAATTCTCAAAGCCATCAAAGAGACCTTCCCCCTTTTTTTTTTTGCTGTTTAACTGTGTGCAGAAGGCAGGCCGGCCTGCAGACTGTCATTTGTGACGCAAAAAAATGGATGACAGCTTCAACACTTAGCTTACAGATTGGACGTGTGAAATATTGCATCAGCTATTAGCGAGTTCAACTTTACCCTAGTTAATAGCACAAATGTTTAATAAATGAGGATTTACGTATCAATAAATTAAAGCTGGTCGCACCACATGAGCTAGTTCTTGCACAAAGATTAGTTGTTGCTAAATATTTGTGTGAAACTGAACTGAACTAGCTAACTTAAGGAGCTTATGTTAGCGTGCTAGCATATGACCTGTTTAGATTGAGTAAATATGGTCAAACGTTAACAAAAATGATTACATATACATACATATGATACATTTTTATATATGTTTATTAATTCCGGCAGTTATGTTACAGTAACTACCTATTTGACTGCTTTTGTTTCCTTGCTAACATCTTTACTTGCTAACTGAAAGAGCTAACGCTAGCCTGCTAGCATATGACCTGTTAGATTGAGTAAATATGGTCAAACTTCTTAAAAATGATGTAAACTGAGAAGATTTAAAATTATAATTTACAAAAATGATTTCATACACATATATATGATACATTATTTACATATAGTTGTTAATTTGGGCAGTTATGTTACAGCTACGGTAGCTTCTTGCGGTAATGCCTTTACTAGCTAACTGAAGGCGCTAACGTTAGCTTGCTAGCACATAACAAGTTTAGATTGAGTAAATATATGTCGACATCTGATCCTACACTTGGTCAAACCTTTGAAAAATTACATAAAGTGGGAAGATTTTAAATTATCATTCACAAAACTTACATAATACACCTCAAATTAGAAAATGTAATGCTAATAATGTCTGACTAAATGACAAGCTATCATCAGTTACATTAGCATTCTCAGCTGCATGGATACTAACTTATATACACACATTTTTCGTTAGTTAGTTATATTATATTATTATATTAGTTATATTACAACGACAGTAACTCTACTTTTATTTCTTTGCTAACGTCTTTACTAGCTAACATATTACCCAGATTTTTTTTAATCCAAACTAGCTAGTAAGAACTTGGGAATGACTTTACACACAAACTTATTAAAGGACCTGAAAACATTTCTCAACCAACTACTTATGAGCTAAGAAGGCCGATACGAACATGTGTTTCTGCCAAAGTCTAAACAGTTTCTTCTTAACAGGCAGAAGAGGCAAAAGGACTACAAACATGGCGGCGGCCAGAGCCACCACACGTCAAACCTGTGGGTGACGTCACAGATACAACATCAATTCTTTATAGTGTCAATGATGTAAGTCCTGAACTCACCACCAGTGTAAGGCTTCCAGTTGTAGTACTTCCCACGGAAAGGCATGCTGTCAAAGTCGGCGCACTGCTTCTCTCGGAAATCCCGAGATCCAGCAGGACAGGCCTGCAAAAAGAAGTATATATATTAGAGCGTATATTGTTTGCTTCAAGGACTTTACCAGCAGTGTCTTAGTCCAGTTTCATCCCTTTAAAAGACTCTTTTTACACATGCTTTACCAATCATAGATAAATCATACACACATCACAAAGAGCTGCATGAAGCTTTGCTGTCCATAAAGCTTAATGTTTGTGATATAGATGTCATGGTGCCTGGAAACTGTTGTTTTCTTTTGTTTGTTATTAACGTAATAAAAGTTAAGTATTACAAACAAAACTTTATTGAGTTGTGTAATCTATCACAGTGAGTATCGAGTAATGCAACACAGACTTTTCTAATCAGTTCGCTATGAAACTGCATGATGAATTATACAAGTTTTAAGAGTCTGCCAACTGATTTCTTTTAATGCCGCACTCAAATGAATGGAAACCAGTTCATAACTGGAACAATGGGATAAAAAAAACATCCATAAATCCACAAATCTGTGGCATGCATTCATAAAAAACTGATGATTTCAAGGAGCTAAAGCTAAGTTCTGCAGATGCAGGCTAGCATTTGAGTAAGTGAATCTTGTGCAATGAGTATTTCTTTAATTTGCACAGACATCATCGTGGATAAAGTCTGCACAAGATGTCACATTTTATTTTCAGACATTAAAACAGACTTGTTTCTTGGAAGTCCTAATTGAGAACCGTGTGTTTTGCGTTTGCTTTGTTTTCATGTGTTGCTCCAGTAAGAAAAAAAAAGTGGAAAGAAACACTTTATTGGTGTGAAAAGGTCCTTAGAAACCCCAAAACACTCTCCCCCGGGGCAAATAAAAGCTCTTAGGTCAAAGCTGTATTTCACATGCTGAAAGTGTTCCACGTTGGAGTGGACCGTAGGGAAGGCTGAGCCACTTTCATTACCGCTCAAGTGTTTTGCCAATATGGCAGCTTTAAACTTTGCACATCAAACATGCAGATTGAGTCAGAAGAGACAGAATAATATTATTACAAGTGTGTGCTGAAATGACAACACGGAGGCCAAACGCGATTTACATGTGCCAACACGTGTTCGAAGGAAGAGAGTACATCAAAAAGTTCCATTGAAAAGATTATTTCAGTATCGATTAACCTGTTGATTCATCGATTAATCATGGTGACGTCTTACAAGAGCAGTCCAAAACCCAACGGGGAAGTCTTCCCAACATCTTCACACTTACACAACTGGAACCAGACAATGTTTGTTGATTGACTAATCAACCAGTATCACACATTGCTGTATATTTATGTGACACCGTTGCACATCTCCGGTCTCTGGAGTTCAAGTTGACCTCCAAGTTAAAGGTGATTTTACATGACTAGGTCAATTTATCAGAAATGCAGATTACGACACAACCTGTGAAATCAGTTTTGTATCATCTCCTGTGGCTCTTTGTCAAGTCTGACAAAATTCACTTTAGTAATCTTTGTTTGGGCTGAGAAGCAACAAATCCTGCTGTATGCTGACGACATAGCTCTTACATCAGGGCGGCAGTAGCTCAGTCCGTAGGGACTTGGCTTGGGAACCGGGGGGTGGCAGCCAAGTCCAGTATGAACCAAAGTATGGAAAGTGGACTGGTAGCTGATGAGGTGCCCTTGACCAAGGCCCATCACTCCACAATCTCCATCGAGGGATCAGTAAAGTATCTATTCTTTTTTTCTTGTTGTTGTTGTCAGTTGGCACATCGTGTTGGTTCCAGACTGAAATATCCAGTCCAGAACCAAGACCAAGTCATGACGGGAGTCGTATCAAGGCCGATGCTATGCCTCAATTTGTGTACTTCCATACTTATACTTACTATTTTGACTCAATTATGTCAAAATACAATGCACTGGTGCACTCATAACAGTCCGTTAAGTGCGGAACGTCCTCAGTTGTCACCATTTGGAATAAAGTCCCGAGTCCTCTTTGTCTGAGACCGAGACAAGATGATCATAAGATGAAACCAAAACATCAAGACGTGGTCTTGAGACCAGTCTCGAGTACTAAAGGACTGCATTTTGTTGTTCTGAGTGATAAACAGACGGATTGTTCATGTCGCCTTCAGGATAATTTGACTTCTTAATCTGTGAATTAACGCCATCATCAGGCCAAAACTTGTCCAGCACTTTGGTTTATAGTTTATGACATGTTATGTTAGCATGCTAAGAAGCTAAAGGAAGATGGTCAACATCATGATAAACATCGGCGTGTTAGCACGTTAGCATTTAGCTCAGTAGCTACTCTTAGTCTGGTTAATCTTTGTCTCAGAAGTCCTTCAGCTTTACGGCAGCATAATGCCAAACAGCTGTCAACTATAACCTACATATCTAACCCTAACGGGCTTACGTCCAGTCAGAAGTTACTTCTTCAATAGCTCTTCCATGAAGCATTATGCTAATGCTAACAGCACCCACAGGACCGACGTATAGTAGCAACAGGAAGGGAGGGAGGCAGCATTAACAAATAATATCTGACCGCTGGATATAAACACCAATTTATTCATGTGAGTGTGTGTGTGTGTGAGTATTTGTCATTGTAGCTACATCTGGTGCACACACACACACACATTTCCCTGGACAAGGTGTGGTCAGTGTGATGAAATAGCGGTTAGGGATGTTGTTTGTTTTCCAAAGAAAACACTCAGCGGTTGCTTTCAGCTGTTATTTTTAAAGACTTGCGGTTAAACGTCCACCAGGGCCTCTATAACTATTTCAATTTTCACCTTGTGAAAAAAAAAAAAAAAAGCCCACCTAGAAATAGTTGAACAGAGATCTCAACTCGCAGCCATGTTAAATATTTGTTTAAAGCTTTGCTCCAAACCTACAAAAAAAAAAAAAAAACTCTTTGCTTTTCATGGAATACGCTCTGAGACCGTCATCATCGTTTGACTCAAGTGAAATGTCACAAACAATATGTGAACTATTAAGTGACAAAGAGAGACGAATAAACCCAAAGTTGCCGGGGGAATATTGAATGACCGCCTGTGTGTGTGTGTGTGTGTGTGTGTGTGTGTGTGTGTGTGCTTTCGTTCCAGGAAGAAAACATGTCAGACAGCTTAAAAAGTCGGCACGATGCTGCCTAACTAACATGCTCCTTATAAAGACTTTTTTTTCCTAAGATAGCATGTTCGGCGGTCGTGTGCTGTGACAGGACGAATCCAGACCGACCATCTCTAGAACATCCATCAAGAGGGACGGCTTGAACCACTTTGTATACTCTGTACCTAAAATACTCGAGCAGACAGACGTAAAAAAAAAACAAAGAAATGAAAGACAAACTCACGTCGGTGTTACAAGATCTGTAACGTTTCCTCTCCCCGAGACAGTACTTGCCTCCTCCGGACGGGCTGAGAGACACAGGAGAGAGGTGAGTGAGACATCTTCGACGGGTCACGTCGATAAATCACAACCATAAAAGAATCAAACACAAAGAATCTTTTTGGCGATGCTTGAAGTGAGTGACCTGTTGTTGGTGAATGCAGGTCATGAAACAGGTCCCTTAAAAAAAGTCTCTGCCAGAAGACAAAGTGTGTTTGTGTGTGTGAGCGTGTGTGTGTGTGCCAATGATTCATTCATGAAATCCAAGCCGCTCTAAGAGCTCTTAAGTGTGACATGCCATTTAGATTTGGGAGAGAGACTCCTTGTCTTCTCCTTCGCTTCACGTCTTACAATGTCTACTCCTTATTATCTCGTCTCACCTTCACCTCCAGTGAGACGGGCTCTGTAATGAATGTGTTCGAGGCCGTCCTGGCTGTGTTTTCTCTTCCTCCCTCCTTCCTCTTTGCGCTGATGCCTGAGCAGCAGCGATCACCTTACACAGGTGTTCCACATTATGCCGGTGCCTTCTCCTCCCTCCCCTCCCGCCCTTTTCTCTTTTTCCTTCCCTCTGGTTCACTCTGGCTCTCTCTCCCGTCTTCCCATGACGTGTTTGACGTAATATCTAGCCTCCAAAAAACAAAAGGAATGCAACGCTGGAAGAGAGATAAAGATCCCAAACGTCTACTTGCCAGACGAAGATGCACTGGACAATGATTTGTCTAGTGAGGACACATGAGAGGCCTACACAGGACTATAATCTACAGTAGACAATGAGCTGCGTCTTAACTGGTTGCACATGCACCAGACAGACTTAAAGATCTTTTTCTTCCAGATGAAAAGCTGAATTTATAAGTAATAAACAAAACTTTACTCAAACATACTGTAACAGTGGGAACAAGTAAGAAAATGTCATTAACCCGACAATATCTACCTTGTCATCATGAGTTACTGGTCATACCGGGCTGTAGTAGGAAACCCTCGAGTTTATTGAACTGAATGAAGTGTTTATTGGTTCAACCTTTGTGAGAAGAGTGTGGCATCTCTTCTTTAAAACTTTAAAGACAGCATGAAATGGGGACAAAGTGGAAAACAGTGCATCTACATTGGTGACCACTGAAAAGTCCAATCAATAATACATTATCAATCCTTTCTATCCTCCCTGTTTGATGACTTGCTGACCTGTTTCAACAGGAAACGCATCACATCTAAGGAGTAATGATTCTATTGGACGGATCTTTGAAGCTCTATGCGTTAATTTTGGTTATAAACAATAAATGAATTCATCACCTGGCCATCACTGCACTGTCTGTTACACTTTTGATGGGTTATAATGCATTATAATCACATTATGGTGCATTATAAATTATTATAATGGCTTATTATGACAATTATAAAGCTCCTTGCTTGATCACTGCCCAAAAAATGTGAGCAACAATTATGAAGTGTTATGAAACTTGACTTTATGAGTCACTATAAAAGGCTTTATGATGTATATAACCCATTCATGAGTGCTTAACTATATTTATGTAGTGCTAAAGGCACGGTATAATGCATTATAAACATGGGTCTTATAATGTGTACTGTTAAAAAACATTATAAATATTTACGACTGTTTATAACTATAATTATACATTGCTATAGACACACTGTACGACTAAGTATGTTCATAATGCATTATAGACACGGGCCTCATCATGTGTTATGATTATTGAAGGTATTCTGAATATATAACTATAATTAAACATTGCTATAACCACACAATAATGCATTATAGACATGGGCATCATAATATGTCTTGTTAGAAAGCATTATGAACATCTATGAGTGCTTATAACTATGATTATACATTAATATAAGCACAGCGTGCGACTAAGTATGTTTATAATGCATTATAGACACGGCCCTCATCATGTGTTATGATTATTGAAAGTAACAACAGTGAACAGTTCTTATAACTATATTTATGTATTGCTAAAGGCACAGTATAATGCATTATAGACACAGGCCTCATAATATGTCTTGTTAGAAAGCATTATGAACATCTATGAGTGCTTATAACTATGATTATACGTATATTTATAATGCAGTATAGACATGGACATCAAAATGTGTATTGTTATAATGAATTATGAATATTTATGAGTGCTTTCATTATAATTATACATTGCTATAATGCATAATAATGCATTATAAACATGGTTAAGTGATCACATAGCGCTTTAAATGAAGAGCCACTTGAATGATTTGACTCAGTGACGATCTAATCATCTCTGCTCCCACCGGGACATAACACACATCCACACAGCGTACACATCTGCACGTACACACACACAAACACACACCTGTAGGCAGGACCTGGATGTGTGTGTTCAGCTTGCTGTGGCTTACTTTGCCTACTTACGCTGGGCTGTCACAGTGCCTCATGGAGGAGGATACACCGCCCCCACAGGTCCTGCTGCACTCCCCCCACATCGACCAGGGACCCCAGCCTCCGTCCCCGCTCTGAGGCCAGGTACCGAACGCCACGCACTCCCCCTGATAGCACCACTGACCGGGGAGGAGCAGAAAACACAGACACGGAGAGGTTATTATGGAGTTGAATCATTTCTTTACAACAAAAAGACACATTAACGATTGTTTTAGAGTCTTCAGTCAAAGTGAGACTCACAATAATATGCAACTTATTACAACGCTGAATTTTTAAGTGTCAGTTTTATGGTTTTCCAAGTTATTAGCTCACTATAAATTTATGTGCATCTGTGTATAGTGAAATGTAGACTATACAGACTCTGAGTCATGGCGTTCGCCTTCAGTAACACGTCCTCTCTCTTCTGTCTCACTTTAAAAACACACACGCTAACTCGTGATTACACGATTACTCACCCTATCATTTAATTTCCGCATTAGTCCTGTTATTACCTGACATTTTACATTTTGTAACTGCTTACCGGGTTTCCACCTTGTTGAGGTTCATTGTTTTCTTGTTCGTGTGACTCGAGTCAGTTTGTTTTTATTATTAAAGGTATAGTTCAACATTTTGGGGGATATGTGCTTATAGATTTATATACATTTTATGTCCGTCGTCTTACAGCAAGACTAAAAAATAAGACAGTTAGAGGAACTATGGTGGCTAACATTAGCAAACACGCATTCATTTGTCATACTGTTTTATTGTTCTTTATTTGACACTTGTGGCTGTTTTTCAATAAAAGCTTTGTAGTTTTAAGGTAGGTTCGAGTTGCGTTTAGCCTAGCTTAGCTTAAAGACTGGAAGCAAGAGGTACCAACCAACGCTAAAGCTATTTATTGGTGAATAACAGCTAGCAGCTAGCAGCTAGCAGCAGCTGATAGCCACCAAAACTTTAACTTAAAAACAGAAATAAGCAACCACCGCTACAGTTGGAGTTGTGATGCGTTACCTGTTACTTGTTGTTGTTAATTTTTTGTTCGAGTTCGAGCTAATCAGATCAGACACATCATGTAAAGATGTTAGCTTAAGAATTAGCAGCCTTTGTGCTAGCTGTTTCCCCCTGCTCCCAGTCTTTACGCTAAGCTAGGCTAATCGTGTGCTTAGTCCAACTCTGTATGCAGCGGGTAATACTTGACTTACTTTTGTTATCATTACAGTTTCACATGTTTTGTTGCTAATATGTTTGAAATACTAAATTCAGAGACAGTTTAGAGACTAAACATTGGTCTCTGAATGTAATAATAAGAATATAAATGATATGTTTACGTCTAAGACGAGGAGGGAAGTGGTGTGAGTCACCTCCAGGAGGTTAAAGATTATCGGGGGTGTTGAGTGTGGATCATAAAATGTTGTACCATTCCTTTAATTTGTGCTTTTTCTGACCTTAAATCATCATTTTATCAAAGTTTAATTAACTTCTTATACTCATTTAGCATGTTTCGTTGACCTCGTTGAGTGCTGTGAGGTTTTCAGAGGCCGGTGAAGGGTGGACAGCACGGTGTGGCGGTTCAGGTGTGTTTTAAGCCTCGTGCTAAGCTCTTCAGATGGAGGACAGGGGATCAGAGGCGGCCCTTTGTCTCGTCAAATTGTGTCAGTAGGTTAAGAACCTGGAGAGAGACACCTGGGACAGTCAAGGTGAGGGCTACGTCGGGCCACTGTCCTCTTTCTCTGACTTATTCATTCACCTCCTGAGACGCTGTCTAAACAAGATTAACGGGAGAGATCAGGACACAGGAGGAAGATCTGACCGCCCGAGGCCGAGCGGAGGAGTCTGCTTTCCACCTTAGAGTCGAGTAAAAACATAAAAAGTCCTCTCTGTTGGTCAGTTTCGGTCTCTCCTCCACCTCCCCCTCTTTCCCTGCGCCTGTTGGAAGGGCCTCTCTCCATTACATGCTGGGTGAGAAATGGCTGACATTCATATTCCTTTGAAGCCGTCCCCCGGCAGGGGCAGACGGGTAGTATGCCACTGGCTCTCCCAAAGCTGCTCCGAAAGCTGTTCCAAAGCCCCCCGGGCTCAACCTGGGGCCCCCTGTGTTGTCCAGGACCCTGTCCGTGGGCCCCGGTCCTCAAAGGCTCCACTGAGCTAACGGTAATCGCGGGTGACAGCTCGTGACACTCTCCCATTCTTCCCTTTTAGACCTCGGACCATCCGGTGACAATGGCTGCCGTAATCCATGTTAAAACTGTCTCCTCTAACCTGGCTGGCATCAACAGCGGGCCGATGACCTAAAGCTTGGCCTGCTTGAATGTGTGTGTGTGTTTAAGTGTGTGTGTGTGTGGTAGTACCCATTGCATGAGTGAACACTAGCTCTTTCCAGAGTTAGCTGAGGCTAATTTCTGCACACTGAGGAGGGAAGTTCTCTCGCTTACTCTCTTGTGATATCTGCAGCAGTCATGCAGATAGTTCCAAAAATATAATGGAAGTGAAGGGAGTTTCATTTGTGACGCTCACATCATCTCTTCCAGAAACAAAGTCTCAGTTAGTCTGGATGATGCACAGAATGAGCTCTCAAGAGATTTATGGGGACTGTTTGGTAGAAAGTATTGCCTCTAGACTAAAATCAATGAATGTCAATGGAAACCCTTGAAATGCATCCAGAAGACTTTACACAGAGTTTACATTCAGCAAATTTTGACCTGATGATCGACCTAACTTGACGTTGGTGCTAGAAGGGAGGTCAGGTAGGGTTCATCCTCTGGGCACCATGAATGTCTAATGCTGTGTCCCAATTCTCGTACTTCCATACTTGCTATTTTGAGCCCATATGTGCGTTCACACTGTCAGTTATGTCAAAATGCAGCTTGGATGGTGGCGTGTTGAACACTGGACACTTCTCTAAGTTGTACATATGTTTTATATTTAATATTTTGGCAGTTAAATGTTGGTGCTAACACTCCACACGGTTGCATGAAGAAGTGGTAAAATGTTGCGTCATCATTTCCGGTAAGTTCACAACAGTTGTACTCGAATTGAGACAACGCTACCCTGCTGAGTACTACATAGAAGTATCCAAATTGAGACAGTCTCAGTAAACTTTACGTTACGTCAAATGTTGTATTCAACTTCTCCGGTAAGCTCACAACGCCATACTCCAATGTTGAAGTTTCAGAGGAAGTTAAAACTTTGGTGGCAACCTGTCGATGGCACTAAGTCACTGAGCTAATGTGTACCATGAATGTCTGTCAATGGCCTCCATCTAATGCTTTAGTTGTCATCTCATCTCTAGAGAAAATGTGTTTGTTTGCGGATGACTTACCCCTTTCTCGATGCTGCCGGTCTGGCACAGAGTCCCCTCTGCAGCAGGGATACTGTTAGTTACACAGCGGTTGCTTTTGCTAAGGCACCAGAGCTCTCTACACACTTCCTAGGAAAGAAGGCAAAAGCAAGTTGGTCAGAATAAATCAACTCAGCAGACTCGTGTGGGTTGGATTGTTGAATTAAGGGTGAGAATGATTTATCAGTAGCCTTTGGTGGTTTTCCTCTTAATGTTTTTCTTCTGATGGCACGAAAAAATCTATAAATCTGCACGACGATTCCAGATCAAATCGAGAGAGAGGATGAGACCAGCTGATGAGACCACATCAAGACGAGCTTCAAGAGAGCCCATATGCTTTGGATCACGGCGCATCTTGAGCAATACGCCGAGGGTCACCGGGTGCTGTTAATGTTCTCTTATGAGAAATGAAGAGTCAGCTGGATCAACACCATGACTAACGTTTGCTCACGTTCAACCTCGCGGACCACACGGGACCGTGACATCAGTTCAAGAAATCCAATTTCATCTTCTTAGGGGAAATCAAGAGTGAGCAATAGGCCTCCCAAGTCTTAGATAAAGACTTGTAAGGCCGAACAAATATCTTTAGTATTACCGAGCGGTCTGAGTAAACATCATATCTCCATCTTCTCCTCCTCACTGCTCAGTCGAGAACATGAGGAGAATCCATTTAGATTACTAAGAGGAGGGAGTGTAGATGGAGATAGAGGGTAGACAGCACTAAGTTGCCCCCCAAATAAATAAAACCATAAAGTGAACATATGTTACAAGGACAGATCTGCACAACCTTGCATTAGATTTCCCATTAAACCGACCCGGGGTCTCCTCGCGTCTCCACTTCAAAGGCTTTTTTTACAGGACAATTGTGTACGGGCAGAAGAGCAGCCCCATGAAAAAGAGTTACGATCAGGCGCATAGATTCTGACCCCGGGGTTCAGTAAATATGCCACGGGGGGCCCTGCAGCTCCCTGAGCCTATCCAGATTAAATAAAGCAGCAAACTGCCACTCTCTCTGGTTGCAGCGACTCCCTACACCCTCCCTCCCACCTCCGCCGCCGCCGCCAGCTGGTTTCAATAAGCCGCCCCGCTGCTCCGTTCACTATCTCGGCCCCTCTGCTAAAAGGTCAGCGTTTAACGAACGTGGATGTGGATGTGCCTGATGGATTTACGCTAAGAGAGAACAAGCCGGCAAGGGGGGGGTGCTTGGTAATATAGTCATCAAAGGTTGTTTGTTTTTCATACCTTCAGCTCCCAGCTTCTCGTAAACACTGTTTTTTTGCGCGGGTGGCTTTGAGCGCTAAGGAGTTGGAAGTAGTCACTGAAACCAAAGTATCGCTATAAATTACCCCCGACGACTTCCTCCCTCGACGTCTGTGTAACTTTTCCCAACCTCTGACGGTCTCACGCTGTGATTTAAAGCCTGTGATACCCCCCCGCCACCCGGCCCGGCCAGTTCTGAAAGGTATCGTTGGCCATATTCGGTGAAATATCGCTCCGCATCAACGGTTCATAACCTCGTCTGGTAATGACCCCTAAATACAAAGTTAGGTTGATTTGTGTCGTGTTTGCGGTTCATCTGAAGGGTGACTTATTTCTGCTTCTTAGATCGTTTAAAGCGATTCGAGCCAACATTGCCGGATCTGATTGACGGCAACAAACGGCTCCAATAAGAGCCTCAAACCCACCAAATCATCGATTATATTATTATATTCAATATCTTTGGACTTTACACATTAAAAATATTTACTTACATGAACAGTTGCACTAGTTTAAACAAGGAATTTACCACAAAAGTACGACCAAATATTAAATTAAAGAGAAAAAGCAGTAAAAACTACCATTAGCCAAATGCTAACATTAGCAAGTATAATGTTTACTATAACGCAATTTAAATTTTGACCTTATGATCAAGCTAACTTGATCATGGTGGTGCTAGCGAGCGGCTAGCATGGCTGTGAAGTGAAGCCAACATGGCTGGCTCCAGAAGTGAGTCAGTCTCCATAAGTCCCCATGTTCAAATGTCCAACTTCACAGCAGAAATAAACATGTTTACAGCCTGGTACAAAAAACAGTTTTGGTCTCTATAGCTAATTTCCCCGTTCATGACAACTGTACTATAGTAAGCTAACAACAAGCCAAATCAAGTTAACAACAAGATAACTCTGAGCTAAAACAAGCTAAAACAAGCTAGCAACAAGCCAAATCAAGCTAAAACAAGATAACTCTGAGCTAAAACAAGCTAAAACAAACTAACAACAAACCAAAACAAGCTAAACCAAACTAACAACAAGCTAAAAAAAACTAATAAACCTGTTCAAATTATATTAAGGCTTAAAGTTATGCAGAATTAAGAGCGTGGACGCTTTGATTGACAGGTGGGTGGTGTTATAGATGGCATGTTTGAGCAACCAGGTGTCATTCAGCCCGCCTCATTGCCTATTTTTTGATCAGGAGGTGGCCACCATCTTGGTAGAGTCACCACACTGAGCTTCACAACTTCAGAAACCTGTGGGTGACGTCACGGAGACTACGTCCATGCTTTATACAGTCTATGAGTGTCTATGGGTTCACAAACCGCTGCTCTACATTGCTGTTCAAAGTTCAGCCCAGTTGAACAGGACACACCGGGTCATGTGTGGCGCTAAATCTCCGTCCTGTGCTGAAGATGAATGAACATCGTTCTGATTTGTGGCCAAGACTTTGAGACTTTTCTGCGTTTTAAAAACATAACAAATCATTTTGTTATCTCCCGGCCTGTTCCACAAAGTGAATTATTAAAGCTACAATACGTGTGTGACATTATTTATCGCAATATCAAAGATAAACTTTGATACGCTCTGACTAAACTTCCCTTCCTTTCCCATCCGCCGCTCTTCTGGATTCTTGATTCATCCAAATGTGGAAAAGTTCAATAAGTTATGGCTTCGGGGGGAAACCAGACTCTTCCATTCATTAGACCTTTTATCCATTTCTGTGGTCACGTCTGTCCTGTAAGCAGTCGCAGAGGGCATCTCTTTCACAGATGGCTGCATGAAATAGATCTTATTGTCAGACGAAAAAACTCCAATCTATGCTCTCTGTTGAATCAGCGCTGGAATCCAATCCGCTCATAAATGTGTGTCTTTCATGCTGATCTAAAACCACAATTATGAGCTTAAGAGCCAAAATAACAGGGCTTGATTTTGGGGCCTGTTATAATCTGCTGTCAGATATTTCTTTCAATGAAATGAAATAACTCTATGATCTCAGCTAATCTCTGTCCTCCATCGCGCGGCCAAATATTTATGTAACGCAACAACAATATCACGTTATTGTTCGTTAAATCTTTGAGGATTGTTCCTCGTCTTTCACTGCCCGTGTGTCGCCTCATGTGCCGAGGTTTTTCTCATTACGGCGGAGGCTGAATGGTTATCATCGCAGACGATGAGAGGAGTGCTGACTTCGATCCTTCATCTCTTTGTCCGCGAAGTTTAGAGATTAAAAAGAAGAATAAGGCGACGTGTGGAAAGACAATTTAAAAAAACAAAACAATTATCTTCATCACGTGTTTGAAGAGAACGATCCCAGTGAGGCCTAACATGCTGTACGTGTACGTCAACACCTGATATTAAACATGAAAATGGAGTTTATTTCTCAGTTAGCTGCAAGAATTGACGCTAAAATCACACGACACATAGAAGGTGGAGTGGAAAACACGGCCGCCATGGAGGGAGGAGACGTGATGTAGTTTAAATAAAGTATAAAATATAATATAACGTTCAGACGGCTACAGAAAAAAACTGCAGTTCCTCAAACGTCCACTTGAGGCTGGCTCCAGAAGTGAGTCAGTCTCCATAAGTCCCCATGTTAAAATGTCCAACTTCACAGCAGAAATAAACATGTTTACAGCCTGGTACAAAAAACAGTTTTGGTCTCTATAGCTAATTTCCCCGTTCATGACAACTGTACTGAGGGTGAATTTATATACAACTCACCTGTTCAAATTATATTAAGGCTTAAAGTTATGCAGGATTAAGAGCGTGGACGCTTTGACTGACAGGTGGGTGTCGTCACAGGTGACTTGTTTGAGCAACCAGGCTTCATTCAGCCCGCCTCAGATCAGTTTTAGGCGGGACTACCAACATGACGTCCATTCTTTAGACTATCAATGCTGCGTTTCTCCACTATACTCACACGATACTTGACTGTATCATCACTTGGTTGATAAAAATGTCAGAAAAACTGCATGAACATCGTCATAACGTTCCTAAAAAGTTCAAGGTGACGTCTTTGAAGTCCAGCCAACAGTCCAAAAGGCAAAAATAATCAGTTTTCTGAAGTAAATCCACAAAAAATGTTTGATTACTTTAATCATAAATCAAGATTTATGGACGTTTACTTGTTTGAACATTGGAGATCCAGACAACAGCCAACTGTAGCAGCGTGTGGATGTTTTGGAGGGCGTAGATATTAGACCATATTTGATGTCATGTGCTGTTATAAACTTGATAATTTAGCTACTCCAGTTAAAACATATATCAGATATCCTTTTTGTGTGAGAGAGAGATCAGTGAGCAGTGAGCAGTGAAGGATGCTGGTTTCTTACCCCATACTTGCATTGGCGTGACGAGGCTCCGTACTGGAAGCGACACTGCTCGTCTGCATCGTACACCTGCCCCGGGGCCACTGTTGGGTACAGGAAGTCTCGTTTCAGAGGTTCATTGTCCAGACACGTCCCCCGACCTGAGCTGTCAAAAAGACAAACCTACAATAGGATTGTTTCTTACACAAAGAAACCTTTCTACACTTGGCGGAGTTAGAAAAGCCAAGATTGGATGATTAGTCCCCCCCCCAACCGCTGCCGCCACCACCACCACCACCCCATCATCTTCTCTTTAAGACCTCGTGTTGTTTCATTTAATTTTACCATTGTAGCTTGTCAAAGTTCTCAAATGACATGTAGTTAATGTCGATGTTACACATCAACACCTCCTCATCAAAGAGAGCGTCGAAAGCACCAGAGGCTAAAAGGGGGCCGATCCGCCCCCGGCCCTCCTCTCTCTGATTATACGGCTCTGCGCTCCGCTGCTCTGTACGTCGCCTCTTATAGTGAATCCACAGAGGAGCCGATGAAATAACAGAGCACGGAGGGGAAGGAGGAGAAAAATCTGTGAGCGAGCCAAGGGTCATATGTCCAGGCACTCAGATTATGTTTAGTCTGTTTTGTCAGATAGAAATATGTGCGCTCACAATGAACTCGCAGGGAAAAACACACACACACACACACACACACACACACACACACACACACACTGCGTTTTATTCTGAAAAAAATCTAAAATACTTCATCCAAAGAGCTCGCAGTGTTTCTGAGACACTAAAATCATACAAGTAAACAAACAAAAGAGATGTATTTCACTCTGAGCTCTCTCTTTTCTCCCTGACTCAGGCAGAAATATCACTACAACTATTTACTATAAACGCTGAGAGCCTTCCAGCTGCGGCAGCTGCAACACCAAGTGGAATTCCTCCCATCCCTCGAAAGGAAAAGTTGGGCCCGGTGACAACAATAATGTCGAGCTCGGGCTTTAAGGGGTCGAGCTGAATTACAGACTGAAGAGTGGAACTACAGAAACGTATGTTTGCTGACCAGATTTTGAGATGTTTGTCTGCCTGTGCTTCGTTCGTGGCGCTCACAGCGTTTGAATTTTAACGTCTGACGCTTGAGAAACTCTTGGACTCAAACTGCTTGTACTCCAGGGGGGTAATTCTGCAGTTATGCAGGGTATGTGGAAAGATTGTGGAGTAACTAATTTGACAAATAGTCCCTGAAATTTGTTCTTTTTTTACTTTTCTTTGCTCTGAGCACCACAAACAATCTTACAGTAACAGTTTGTAACTTTCCTCTCATGAACTGACGTCTGTTAACTCCTGTTGATCTACACTCACCTGTAATCAGGTGAATGGTGTCTCTGTCATTCGTACGTCTGTTCTCACACTATGTAACTTTGGGCTCCGGGTCGGGAGAAGTACGTAACGCTTTACGGCACTAAGTCACACACCACCAACTATTTCACTGATTTTGGTGAAACTGGATCATATTTTATGGAGAAAATGTTTTCTGGTTTTCCCTCTGATGTCCTCCGGCACCCGATTACAGTTGCAGTGAGTACTCACTGTAGCTGCTCGCTTAACTCTTACTGTGATTTACAGGGAGTGTTAGTGATGGACCACAGGGGGGGGGTTTTTTGCGAGAAAGGGAGGGAGGGGGGGGGGAGCAATTTAACTGAGCTCAGCAGCCTCTATGACAAATGGCAGGGAAGTAAAGAGCCACTCACGGCATATGCAACTTAAAACAAGTTAACTGATCTTTAGAAAAAAAGCTCCGCCTCAGTTATTACAGATTCCGATGACAGTGAAGTAAACTGCTGACAACTGTAGCTGCAGTTAGCGAATGTTAGCTCAGTTTGTTAGCCGGGCTGCCCGAGGAGGTTTTCATTAGGTCCATAGAGACTGCTGACCCCGGTTACAGGCCCAGCTCCGGTTCTGGCACGACACCGGCTTAACTCCTGGGCCTGTAACTGGACTCAGCAGCCTCTATGGACATACAGTAATGGCAGAGGAGAAGACAGCGAAGAGGATGTTGACGGAGGAAGCTAAGAAGAGAAAAGGAGAGAGTGAGCGAGCAAGAAGCCGCCGGACAAGAGTAAATCTGGGACTGACTTTTAGTGGTTGGTGAGAGCTTGGTGAAATAAAAGGCTGAAAGACAGACGCCGAGCTGGGCTGACTGCTGTTGGACTAGTCAGTAATATTAGCTGGCTGCTATGTCTGCTGTTGTTGACCTTGTTGATGTTCGTATACGTGTGTCCATATTCACCACGGTGGGATTACACTCTGAAACTAGGGGACGCTATATCGCAACAAAATACCAAATGTTACATAATGTTGTTTTAAAGTTTATTTTTTAAGCTGCAGACTTTGTTTTTCCATAAAAAGAGTCCAAACAAAAGAACAAAACTGAACAAAACAAAGATCATCTAATAAATTCTGTTTGTTTTCATCCGAGGAGAGCAAATAAAAAATGTATTTTAAGTGGATCTTAAATGTTCCAGACTTCTTCTTCCTCTTCTTCTTCTTGTCTTTCGTCCTCCCTCCATCATCCCCTGTTCTCAGTTACTGAACGGAATAATCCTGTTTCTTGGCTCTCGTTCCCTCAGAGGACCCCTCTCATCATGGAGACAAACCAGTCTCTGAGACTCCCCGTGCACTGAGGGCGAGCTTCACTATTTATTGGTTTGGAGGGAGACAAAATAGTCAAAGTTTAAACATAGAGGCTATTATTTGACATCGTCGCAAAGGCTTCCTGTCCGGCAGATTCGGCCAAATTCATTTATGCCCCGAGCGGAAATATCCTCTAATAAGCGAGAACATCAGCAAATCCCTGAACTCTGACACCGAGTCATTCATGTAGATACTAACCACACTGAGTGTTGAGACGGCGGCAGGGTGATTAAATCAAACTAACAATTAACATAAGGCACAAAAGTCTAATATCGAATTTAATCGAGCATGCAAGGCCTCGGAGAGTTTCATAAATCCAAACTATAAACCGGCGTGCAGACTTTGGGGGGAGAATAAACTATGACTGAACTGTGAGTGCATTCATAAACCATTCCTTAAAAAACCCAAACAAAGCACCACATATTGCTTCAGCAATACAGTGAATCTAGGCCAACACCGCAGCCAAAGTTGTTTACTTGGCTTGGAGGAGCATGTGCGATATCCAAAACTCTGATTGAGGGAGAGAAAGGGAGGATAATTGGGAGTTTACAGACAGAAAGCTTTTGTAAGAAAACATAAAAGCTAAAGGCAATAAAACCCAAAACTCAAACAGAGGTATAACACAGCCCGAGCGATCGTTGATTCTCCTTAAAAATCTCTTTTTGTTGGACTCTCGGACATCCGAGCCAGAAAAAAAAGGGGGACGGGAACCCGACAGAGCGGCAGAGAAGCAGCTCTTTGTGTCCTTTGCTGGAAGCTGGCATATAATACTGTCATCTCTGTCACAAGTGCTGTTCACTAAACCCTCCTCTCCTCTCACAGCTTTCAGGCCGGAAACATCATCTGACAACCACCAGCCGCTATTATCGGCTTTCTTGGAGGGCCTCGCTGGCTAAACATGAATACACAAACAGAGACACACACACAAAGACAAAGACACGCCGCATCCAACCGATGCTTCACCATGAGGTTGTCTTAGAGATGGAGGAGATGGAGCTGAGAAAAAAGCAAATGTCTTCTTCTTTGCAGGACGCTTAAATAAATCGGCTCTATTATCCAGAGTGCAAAAGAAGATGACACTTCTGGTGCACAAACCTGCATGCACATTATGAGCCCTGACAAGCCTCTTACGTTGAAGAATCAGATAAAAGCCGACCCTGACCTCTCACCTCTGAATCAGCCCCGTGCGATCAAGGATCAAACATCTTCGAGCAGAGCTAACTTGCTCGGCTATAGTCCGTTTCAGACGGTGATGATGGCAACGTGTTCAGGACAGCAGCAGCAGCAGCAGCAGCAGCGAGGTCCTCGAACCTTCATCTCATTGTTGAAGCACTTCTCGTGCCTTCTGTACCTCGAAAACTTCCCGTTCTTCTTCTTCTGTTTTGAAACGGTCCACTCTTTTAAGAGCGGGTGCCACTTTGAGGCAACGCAACAAACTTCAAACACCTTATAAAGCTGAAACATCAAGAGAGGCGGAGAGCTTCTTGTAACTCTGAATACTAAAAGACGTCATCGTGAAGAAACCGACGCACTCGCCAATACGAAAAGGTTACTTCACACGTCAAAGTTGTATTTTTAACCATGTTCTACTTTTAGTACTTGCCAGTTTGTCGGTTCCATGATTCTTTTCAACCCTTTAAAGTTGTTTGAAAAAACGTGTCAGCAAACCATCGTCCGTTGACGCTTCTGACCACCTGCCGGATGTAAGTCCAATATTGCCTCTTTTTTTAGCTCCGTTTTTGGTCTCCACCAACTCCTCGGCTACATTTTCCATTATGTTTAGCAGTTAGCCGCCGAAATGAGCTTCCTCCACCGGTTGGCCGGGCTCAGCCTTAGAGATAGGGTCAGAAGCTCGGACATCCCGGGGGCAGCTCGGAGTAGAGCCACTGCTCCAACTGGGAGGACACCCAGAACCCGCTGGAGGGACTACATAGCCCATCTAGCCTGGGAACGCCTCGGGATCCTCCAGGAGGAGCTGGAATGTGTTGCTGGGGAGAAGAACGTCTGGAGCACCCTGCTAAACCTGCTGCCACCGCAACCCAACCACGGATAAGCGGAAGAGAATGGATGGATGATTGGATGGAGTTAGCCGCTAACTTTGTCGTTTGGTCCTGGGTGTGAAGTGTATTGCCGTTTTCAGCTGCCTGAGAGCAGCAAGAGTCAACCGAAACAACGAGCTACAAAATGCTAAAAAGCTCTGATTAGAGCAGTAGAGTTGGGTGATTATAATGACTGGGTGTTCAGCAGTTAGCCGCTAACTTTGCGTGTCGTTTTCAGCTGCCTGATGAGAGCGGTGAGAGCCAAAAAACCAAAACAAAAGGACACAAAATGCTCAAAAGCTCTGATTCTGTGTGATTTGTCGCTACAAACAAGCCCTTTACATATTAATTTAATCTGTTGTTATTATATAAAAACAAAGATGAGATGATCCATGACTCCCTCAGTGCTGTATCTGGCACGTTTCTTCTACTTTCCATTGTAAAAAATGTTGGTTCTTGGTGCCACATGTGTCCACATGTTCAACAGACTCAACGTGGCTCTTTGCAACAGTTTACAACAATCCTGCTATTTCTGCAAGCACGTAATTGCTCGGAGTTGTTGAGTGTTACAAAGACGAGGAGGAATCGTTGACCTCATTCTGTGACGGTGAAGAAAAAAGAAGAATAGCAGCATGTTTCTCATCTGCGGGGGGAACAATCCTGACCACTTTCTGATTGTTATTCCTACACAATGAAGCTGTTTCCCAGCAGAGGCCGGGCGAAAGGCGCCGCGCCCAGAGCTCAGTCAGTCGTCTTCGGTCCACACAGCCACCAACAGTCCCCGAGTGAAATCTATCTGAGATGCCTGAGACCAGGATGACTCTTAAAGTTCATTGTTTGAAGGCTGTGGAAGTGGGGGAACTCCGATTTCACAGCCCGCACCTCATCCCAAATCTACGGCCAACTTGTCCGCAGTTGAGTTGCACTGACGATGATTAGCGTGAATCCGGAAGTCTCGAGTAAAGCTGCTCATTTAGACGCCTCCTCTAAAAAACAGCTTCAACTCAATGTACCCATGACGTGCAGGGATCAAGGTAGTAGCTTTTAGTTCATGCAGTCCTGTCATGATCTGTCAAATCAAGAGTTCACTGCCAGACTCCAGATGTTTTGTCTGGCCTTCTCCAACTCCAACTCCAACAAACTTGTGTAAGTTTTTTTTGGTCTCACCATGCCAGGCTGGCAGGACTCAGACGGCAATCCCTCATTCTGCCAAACGTCACCGCTTTTACTCCTCAGTTTATTTGTGCACTTCAAGTTTTTTTCAAGTCTTCTATGACTTATCCACAAAACAGCGGAGCAGCAGCAGCGGCAGCGGCGGCGGTCGAAGGCAGCTGGCCTACACATCACCGCCGAGCCGAGCACCACACGAGCTCTAACATCACCCGCCTTGTGGTGCGAGGATGCAAGAGGGGTTGGGAAGGCACCCGGTTATCATCCGCAGCCACAAGGAGGTCTGGCAGGAGGTTTGGTGATGAAATGGATGTGAATAAGTGTGGGGAAGGACTTGCTTACAAGACGGCCTAGCGGGTCACCACAAGGGCCCGGCGGCTGCAAGCGAGCAGGAAAACACACACACAAACACACACACACTCAGGGAGCAACCGTCATCCACTTACTCGAGGAAGCTGGTGATGTAGTCTTTGCTGCAGGCGGACCAGGAGAAAGGGTTGGTGTTGGCTGTTATGTGGGCGGCCATCAGTTTGGCCGTCTCGTGGCCTTTGGTGCCGCAGGAATTCCCGATCCCGTCATGGTTCATCCCAAAACTGAAACACACAAAATAAAAAAGGTCAGCTGGGTTTGATGATCTGTAACCGCTGATCTAAAAGTGAAGCAACTTTTCCTTTTCTTCACCGGGAAGAAGAAGAAGAGGAGGTTTACAGGTCGAATGGAGCCAGTGTCATGCCAGAACCTGAGCCGGACAAGAGTAAATCTGGGACTGACTTTTAGTGGTTGGTGAAATAAAAGGCTGAAAGACAGACGCCGAGCTGGGCTGACTGCTGTTGGACTAGTCAGTAATATTAGTCCATATTTAGCACAGTGGGATTACACTGGTGTAATGTCGCTGTAACTCAGTTTAGATGGGATTAGAGTGGACAGTCCAGGTTTTTGGCTGCAGGACGCCTCCCTCGGCGGCCGTGGCTGTAAAGATCGAGCTCTTGGCTCTGAAAACAGCTGTGTGGAGGAGAGCCAGGGGGTTAAAGGTCAAACCCTGTCTGGAGCTCGGGCAGGAATGAATAAGGTCTAATCACCACTCTGATGGCTGCCTGTCAATCGCCGCCTGCAGGTCTGAGCAGGCCGCGAGGCAGAGTCGACCCCGACGAAAATATACTTAAAAAACTCTTATCTGTTGGAGAGGAGATCTCGTGTTGCAGCAGGATGTCAAAGCTGACTTCTCCTTACAGTCCGAGAGCACTAATCAGGTCTAATGTATATAACAAACCTGACCGCATCAGCACAGCCTCAACCTGTTTTTCTAAGGCTGGCGTTTATGACATTTTACCCTACTCTGGAAATAAATCAGCCGCTGCAGTGTGTGTGTGTGTGTGTGTGTGTGTGTTTTTTCATACATCCTCCAGAAGAAGCAGAGACTATTTTTACAACTGCCCCACAACAGAAGCAGACACGAGACATAATAAAGGAAATCGCCATCTTGCTGAACTCTCTCGAGAGGGATACGTAGACTAATACATCATCATTATTTTGCTTTATATTCAGGAAGAAAGAGCCAGAGGTATGTGGACACTGACATTTGCATGAGGAAATATGTGGAGATACAGTTCAAGACGTCTGGGGGCTACATGCAGGTCTGGTGAACTCGAGTAGTAAGAAATGTTTGTTATTAGAGCACACGTGAAAGTGATAAAAGGTTTGAAGTAGAGCTGCAACAATCAGCTGCCAAATATTTTGAGGATCAATTCATTGTTTTGAGTCACTTTTTAGGAAATATTCTCTGATTTCAGCTTCTCAAACATGAATATTTGCATGTTTCTTTGGTCCTCTGCGACCGTGAACTGAGCATATTTGTCTAAAAAAGACATTTGAGGACGTCACCTCGAGCTTTGAGCAACATCTTTCTGATATTTTATGGACCAAACAACTCATTGATTGGTCGAGAAAATGATGGACAGATTAATAAATAGTGAAAATAATCGTTGATTGCAGAAGGGGTGGGCTCGAGTCGAAGGAGTCATGAATCAAAAAACACTACCACCAATGACTCGTGACGACACTTGAAGCAAACCGAGTCTTCAGCAGAGCTTCAAGCAGCTTCAGCAGACAAAACAGTGTCATCAACCTTGTCAGGTTCAGCTTCTTCCAACTCAGAACAATCCCCCAAATCACCCAGGATGGATTGCTGTAACTGACTCTACCTCTGCATCTCTGAGGTGACCAGGTCCAAGAAACAAGACCACATCAGCCCTATTCCTGCATCGTTAAACTTCAGGATCAAAATCCCTCTTGTCATCTATAAATCTGTCCATCGTCTAGTCCCTACATCCATCTCAGAACTTCTCACCCACCTACAGAACCACCAGACCCCTCAGACCGTCCCACCGTGGCCTGTTTGCTCTGCCCTGCTTGAGGGCAGTTAAGGCTGTTGTTGCTTTTTGATGCACTTGAAGCAAACTGAGTCTTCAGCAGAGCTTCAGCAGACAAAACAGTGTCACATTAGGGATCTTATAAACCTGGGAGTCATGTTTGATGGCGACCTGAGCTTTAACGGACTAAATTATGTCGTATGGTCCATCCTCTTCCAACTCAGAACCATCAGGAACTTCCTCTCAACGGCTGACCTGTTTACAACTGATTCAAATCGCTGCAGCCCGGTTACTAACAAGGTCCAAGAAACCAGAAGAGACCACATCACCCCTATTCCTGCATCCTTACACTGGCTTAGCGTCCACTTCAGGAACAGTTTCTCTCCACGGTCTCGCCTCTACAGAACCACCAGACCCCTCAGATCGTCCTACCGTGGCCTGTTGGCCGTGCCCCGTTAGGACGGGGTGTTTCTCCCAAAGAAGACGCACTTTAAACCCACTTTTATCCTCTGGCTTTTAACTCAACTTGAAACTTGACCTGAAACAATTAGTAAAAATTAACACAGCTGCCGGCTACACGTCGCCTGAGCGGAGAAAAAAGTCTGACACGAAGATCGATGCCAAAAAACGTCCCACGACTCGAGGAGACGGGAGAGTATTATACAGTAGGTGACGTGAAGAGGTCGGTCATTTTCGTGTGAATAACCGGGCCCGACATCGTGAACGTCTTCGGAGACTGTCTGAAAACGCTCGCCCGTTATCCTCAAAGTTAAACAACATCACACTTTTCACCCCGCCTTCCACGGTGGCCGTCCCGAGCTACTATAAACACTTTTGATTTCAGACGTGGTTGGACAACACGTACACTGTCAGATATCATAACAGAGGATGTTCCTCTGGACGGACCTGACCGTAAAGACCCCGAGGCAGCTGTCGGGGAGTGAGATCATTTTCCAAGCAAACTCCTGAACTGTATAAGTTGTCTGTGCCAAAATATGGCAATAAAATCATGAAATCTAAATTGAAGAAAAAACAGTGAACTACAATGACAATAAGACATTAATTTATCCATCCGTCCATTTCCAAGGAGCAGCAGCTCTACTCTGAGCTCCCTCCGGATGTCCGAGCTCCTCTCTCTGAGCCCGGACACCCGGCGGAGGAAGATAACAACCAACTGAATACCCCTCAGCTCACCATCCACTTACAATCATGAAGGTAAAACTATGGTGGCTGCAAAACTCAAGAAAAAACGCCAAAGTCCCGATCTAGGGTCAGTGTTTAGTTTGTCCCTTGTGGGCTACTGTAGAAACACGGCGGTTCAACGTGGTGGACTCCATAGAAACAAGCAATATTCTGTAAAATACAGCTGCCTCAATCTGACACACCGGACCTTTAAATCCCTCATTACGTGCTCACATCTGAATCTGAGTGTAAGATGTACGCTAATCAGGGTCTGATATGCAAGTTTGAAACACAAAATAATAAACTTTAAAACAAGTCAATTGATTTCTTTTGTAGGAAAAGAGAAAGCTCCGAGCTTCCTGATGGACAGTGAAGTAAACTGCTGCCAACTGTAGCCGCTGTTAGCCAATGTTAGCTCAGTTTGTTAGCCGGGGAGGTTTGCATTACGTCCATAGAGGCTGCTGAGCCCGGTTACAGGCCCAGCTCCGGTTCTGGCACGACACCAACTCCTGGTCCTGTAACTGGGCTCAGCAGCCTCTATGGACGTAATGGCAGAGGAGAAGAAAATGAAGAGGAAGTTGACGGAGGAAGCTAAGAAGAGAAAAGGAGAGAGTGAGCGAGCAAGAAGCCGCCGGACAAGAGTAAATCTGGGACTGACTTTTAGTGGTTGGTGAGAGCTTGGTGAAATAAAAGGCTGGCCGCTAGTTTTTGATCATAAGTAATGTAATCAGAACAAATACTCGAGTACAGCTGAACACATTTGCCACAGTGGGATTACACTCTGAAACTGGAGGCAACAAATCGTGACGTAACGTTGAATTAAAACTCACTTGTGGCCGATCTCGTGTGCGATGGTGAAAGCAGAACCGAGGCCGATGTCTTCATTGATGCTGCAACTCCTCTCCGGCTCGCACATTCCAGCCACCGAGGCCAAGCCTGGACACACACACACACACACACAAACACACACAAACATACAAACACAGGGTAAAAACAGCATTCTTCAGAGTCATGGTCATAAAATCGGGATTCCACACGTATGATCTGTTCAGCAGGGGGAGTTTGAGTTCAGCATCACCAGCTAGACTGCTTCTTTTTTTTCCTTCCTTCCTTTGCAAAACTACAGCGACTGCTGGAAAATGTCTAGACACGAGTTAGATTTATACATTTCAATTCATGTAACAAGGGATCGCCTCAAACGGCGAGCCAAGAAAGGGAATACAAGAACCTCCTCGCCAACACACAGTACCCCCACCAGAAAGCTGTCAGAAAATATAGATGTTTTCCTCATTTTCAGAGGAGAGTCGCAGAACGAGGGAGGGAGGGAGGGAGAAAAGGGAGAGGAGGAGAGGGTGTTTAAAGTTAAAACCACTCCACGATCCAGGTGTCGCAGGTCCTTTTTTCTTAAAGCCTGACAGGTCAGATCGGGAGACAGGAGGCAATTCTTCACAGATTACATCTACAGGTGAGCGCAGAGTGGATCATATGACAGCACAAAGCAGGTGTGTGTGTGTTGGGGGATGTGCATTAATGTGTGTGAAGGAAAGAGTGTTTTAATTATGCTGTTTTATCGAACCTTGCAGGCAGATTTGAGATTTCTAAAGGACAAATTCAGGCAGCGAAAAAGCAGGTTTCTCCATTCATCTGAGCGGGTAGTGTGTTTTGGCTACCCAAAAAAACGCAGCGACCGGCGGCGGACAAGCTGAACCGGATCCAATTTTTTGGAAAAATGTATCCCGACGTCACGCTGCTGCCGCTAATCAGACGCTCAGACTCGGTCAAACCTCCACAGTCAGCCTGAAACTGAGACTATCTAAACTCTGATACTCGACCTGTTGTTGGTTGCTCAAACAAGCCACCTGTAACCACACCCACCTGTCAATCAAAGCGTCCACGCTCTTAATCCTGCATAACTTTAAGCCTTAATATAATTTGAACAGGTGAGTTGTATATAAATTCACCCTCAGTACAGTTGTCATGAACGGGGAAATTAGCTATAGAGACCAAAACTGTTTTTTGTACCAGGCACTCACTTCTGGAGCCAGCCTCAAGTGGACGACAAGAGGAACTGCACTTCTGTATTTTCCTTTGGTAAGTAAAGGGTTCAAGGTACAAAAAGGTAACACAACTTATTTTTTCTAGTTCTATATTCAGGGGAAATGTTCATGTCACAGCAGCTCAAAACACACAAATAGCTGCTGTAGCAAGCAAATGTTCCCGATGTTTGACCAGTAAAGTCGATCTTATCTTGTCTTCAGATGATTATACACTAATGAGAGCCCTAAATCTGACACACCGGACCTTTAATCTGATGAAATTCAAACTTGTTTTGCACGCTTCCTGACATCGACAGACGCAGACCTGCGTTTGGACTCGCAGGTAACCGCTTATATCGCGCCATGTTTTGGCGGTCAGCGTCACGGTTTTGCGTGAACTCTCTCGCCCTCCCTGCTTAAAAGTGTCACGGCTTTTGTATCCTCTTTGCTAAGAGGCTAAACAAGAATAGACTCGCAAATCAGGAGGCCACTGAAACCATTACTGCAGGGAGAGAGGGAGAGAGAGGGAGAGCCTGGAGGGAGGTGAAGAAAGAAGGAGGAGAGGGAGGGAAAGGAAAGGAAGGAGGGTGGCTACTCTACGATTAGTTTAAGAATGTGTGTGAGTGAAGTGACACACACACACACACACACACATTGCATTGCGAGTTGTTTTCTTAGCACCAGGGTGGACTGTGTATTATCTCCAGCCCCGTGATTACTCTGCGACCCTAAAGGCCAGCGATCTGACCCCGGGGAGCATGATCCCCGAAGAGGAGAGGAGAGGGAGGGGAGGTGAGGTGGAGGGTGGAGGGTGGAGGGTGGAGGGGGAGTTGGGGGTTGAGACAACGAGGAAGCCGAGCAGATGCCAGGGCAATTAAAGCGACCGGGGAATGTGACGAATGCGGTCAATCTGTCAAACCACCCCTGAAGTCACAATATTACCTCCAAGATATACTGTGGTGCCTGCGGGGCCTTGACAAAGATAAGATGGGGTGGGGATGAGGGAAAGGAGGTGGAGGTGGAGGTGGTGGAGGAGGAAGGGGGCCTCTGCCACTGCTTGCTGTCCTTTTTCCACCCCCCAATACCGCCACAACCAGCATATCAGCCTCTCTATCTGCCTCCTGCATACTCTAACACTCCCTATAATTGTCCTTTTCCCCTTCCATTTTCCTTTCAGCTCCTCCTCCTCCTCCTCTTCTCCTGCATCTCCTCCTCTTTTATCCTCGGCTTCCCAACACATACCTCCTGCTTTCTCTCTCTCTCTGTCTTTTAACTCCCGGTGGAAGTGTAAACACCTTAGACAAACTGAGGTTAGGAGGCGGACGCAACCTTTTTATAAACTGGAGGTGGAGGTTGGACCACGGCTCGGCCTGCCTGCCTGCCTGTCTGTGTCCAGGTTCAGAGCCTCTGTCGGGCCTCCACCAAAAACCAAAAAAAGGGGGAGTCACTGAGGAGCTGTAATAACACGAGTGAAGACATCCTTCTCATTATGTCTCACAGGAGGAGCCGTCTGAGGTTCTTAAATAAGGTTTGTCCGAGGACGAAACGTGAAAATGAAAACGTCTCCGGAGACGAATGAACTCACTTACACCAGTCAACACGCATCAATCTTTTTTTCTATTCGAGTGAGGTTAGTGCCAAAAAACATCAGAGAAGACGACTTTTCTCACTTTTCCTTGTTGCTGCCACGATTTGAGTGGAGATCCACCAAGAAACACAACGACCTGCAGCCCGACGTCACGCTACAGCCGCCAATCAGACGCTCAGACCGATCAAACCTCCGCAGTCTAAACTCTAATACTCGACCTGTTGTTGTTCTGACTTTGTTTATTTCATGAAGCAGCTTCTAAATCTGACCCCGAAACCCCACCGGACACGTCACGGGCTGTTTTGTTCCGTCCTGCATTGACTTCAAACTCCACCGGGAGCGTTTCAGAAGCGTTTATCCCGCCAGACTTTGTTTACTTGCTCAGATTTGGTCAGTTTATGTTTTTCTAAATATGCTTCTACATGTGTAAATATGCTACGTAGTTCATTTGTTTCTCTTTTCTTTCTGTTTTTATGTCCGACAGTTTGCGCGCAGGTGTTTTATTTTGAAAATCCACCGGATTCCCTATGCTGTTTCTGCCTCTTGACACTCGCTCGCTTTACGCTGCAAAATAGAAACATGAAGAAGTTTAACTCAGTTTAAGATAGAGAGAGCGAGCAGTGGTTGAGTGACACAGACAGTGAATGAGAGTGAGCGAGCGCCGGCCTCAATAAAGTCGTTAACAGCGGTTACGTTCAACACAAACAGACACACACCACCACCAGCAGCAGCAGCAGCCTCTCCTGCCTCCTCCGTCATCCACAGATCTTACTCTGCGTGTTTGTTTCCAAATTTTAGCCAAATTTCCATAAAAACATGCATGAATCTTCTGTTTGCACTCACCTAAGGTGCCGCAGGGTTTGTTCTTGTAGGTGCAGATGTCATACCTAAGGACAAAGAACACAAACAGTTCAATTAACTTACAGTATTTCCTTCCACTGGCTCTTTGCCGTCTCATTCTTTCCACGTTTAATCACACGAGTCTGCCGAGATATAGTCTCGACCTTTAGCATAACAATAGCACGTTATGAAGCCGCAATAGGTTCGGTTGTAGAAAACACCTGGTTCACTCCACCTCCTCCTCCTTCTTCATGCTGCCGGTGTCCCTACTGTTAACCCCCCACCTCCGTAACTCACATCCAGGTAATCCAATAGAGAGCCACCACGCTGCTTTAAGAACACATCATACATTTCAAATGAATGATCCAATCATTCCTAAAGCTTTTAATCTATTAAAACCAAGGGCACCGCAAATTTAATTTCATCTCCTCCCTCCCTCACCCTCCACATAAACTCCTCTCCCTCCTCTCTCCTCTCTCCTCTCTCTCTCTCTTGGTGGAGCAGCTCCAAACCGTTGAGGTACAATCGTGACCTCGTTCAGGACGTCTGTTTGTTTTGATTTATTTCCCTAATTTCCCCCCTCAGTGTGTCTTAGGCCGCATTCCAAACAAGGCGGCGCGGCCTCAAAACGCTAAACCCGACGGACAAAGAAGTGACAGTGCCGAGGAGGTTAGCGATGACGACGAGGGCGGTGAATCGAGGTTCAGTGTAACAACAGACCATGAAGGCCTCAGGCGGGTGGAGACCAAAAACAGAGCTAAAAGAGTCAATATTGGACTTATTATTCATCAGAACTGTTCTGATTGGACCATGATCTGTGAGGAAGTGCAGTTCCTCAAATGTCCACTTGAGGCTGGCTCCAGAAGTGAGTCAGTCTCCATAAGTCCCCATGTTAAAATGTCCAACTTCACAGCAGAAATAAACATGTTTACAGCCTGGTACAAAAAACAGTTTTGGTCTCTATAGCTAATTTCCCCGTTCATGACAACTGTACTGAGGGTGAATTTATATACAACTCACCTGTTCAAATTATATTAAGGCTTAAAGTTATGCAGAATCCGATTATTTTCATTGTTGATGAATCTAATCGTCTTTACATGGCTTGTTTTGTCCGACCAACAATCCAAAACCCAGAGCGATACGCCATAAAACCCTGATATTAGAGAAGCTGGAACCAAAGATGGTTATTTTAAGCAATTAATCGGTCTGAACGATTAATTTTCTGATGATTTACTTCGACTACTTTGATCATTGAAATGCTCCCAAAATATAAATTAAATTAAAGTGTCTTCTGAGCTGAGTGCTTTAAGCATCAACCACCTTAAAAATCATTTTTAGGTGCATTCCACCATTGTGAGGAATGTCTGACTGCTCCTCCAGACATGGTGGTTAATGAGGGCTTCCTGGTGCCTACCATCAGCTATTTATACTATCTCCAATGTTAGCATCTCTGAGCTCAGCTCGTGCCTCCTCCCCACAGCTTATTATCTCATTATCTCTCGCCTACGTTTGCCTTGTTTTTACTCAGTCAGCACCAAAACTATATTTACTCCACATTCACCAATAGTTCATCATATGGAGTTAAATGGGTGCACCGCACTGAGGTATATTATGAGCATTGGCCAAAAGTGTTGATGTCCGCCATCTACAGGCAATAATAGCTTCAACAAACACGTGTGCCAACTTTTAAACATCTGCACCTTTGGTTCACTAAGATAAAATAGTATATAACAAGACTAAGAGACTTGCTAGTAGCTCTGTAAGATGGCACTTGTACTTGAGCTAAATGCTAATATCAGCATGCTAACATGGAATGACAATGCTAATACGCTGATATTTAGCCATATATACTACACAAAAAGTACAGGTTGACCAGATTTTTTGGGGGGTTAAACTTTTAAGCTCATTTGGCTTTACGGGCTAGCTAGTTATGCTAGCAGCTCTGTGTATTTCAGCTTGTACTTGAGCTAAATGCTAAAGTTGGCTCACAATGACAATGCTAACACACTGATATCTAGCAGCTATAATGTTTACCATTTTTAGTGTATTTGCATGTATTCAGTCATAAAACAGTAGCAAACCATGTGTGTTTTTGAGGTTTTACATGTTTTAAATCATTGGATCACTAAAATAAAACAGTTTATAACAAGACTACAAGTCTTGCTAGTTACCCTAGCAGCTCTGTGAGGCTGTACTTAAGCTTGTACTTGAGCTAAATGCTAATGTTAGCCTGCTAACATGCTCACAATGACAATGCTAATACACTGATATTTAGCAGGTATAGCAAGTATTTACCATGTTCACCATCTTAGTTTAGTGTGTTAGCATGCTAACAGTTTGTAGTTTCTTTGTAGACAACATTAGCAACTAGCTAGTAAAGAAAGTGGAGCATCGAGCAGGCTTATATTTATAGACTTATATTTGTCAGGTGTCCAAAAACACAAAATTATTGGGATAATACTGTTGCTCTGTGTCTTCTAAATGGTTACGTAAGCAGTTGTTTGCTACCACGTTAGCTATAACAACTTCATAAGGCAGCGCTGTGCGTCCATTAGCTTATTTTCTAGTTCTTCTGCCATCAAGGGGCCAAAAACTGACTCATGCAGCGTCAAATACTCAAATAGAAATGGCAAAATTGTAATGAAAGTAGGGGACATCATTGACTACAACTCCACCATCCATTGTGGAGATAAACCATCATGACCATTGAATCTAGACTCTACTGAGCTAACCTTTGGTGCTGGTGCTAAGTGAAGCTAAAACCCAACAATAAAACCAGGAGCCAAAGGAGCTGGAGAACATCAGCTGACAGACAACAAGCAAGAGCACACTAATGATAGAAAGGCTGTTTTGTACAGAGCCCAGAGAGTCAAAAAACTTGGCTTAAGCCCATGTCAATCACAGAACACCATCCTCTCTGTAGACAAAACTAGTGTGGTGGTGGGGGGGGTATATACTTTAGTTGCTAGGTTATGTGGCCAAAACAGTTCTGGCAACAATGAAGCCTATTCCAGGTAATGACAGAGGTTTGCTGTTTTATGGTAACACCCATGACATAAATTGCAGTGTGGACAGGTACGGCACATTTTATTTTAAGAACGAAGGTCTTTATTCCCATCAGCTTTAACAGTTACAGGTAAAGAGCTGGACATTCGAAGGTTTGAGTGCTGGAGCTCCTGGCCACCTCTAAAAAAAAAAACACACACACACACACACACACACACACACACACACACACAACTATGGTCTGAAGCTGAACCGTGACTGCACAGCTTTTTTTAATGTGCCAAGAGCACAGAAAATAACCTGCAACCTATTTCCTCAAAATGAGAAAATTAGCACTACTTACAATGAAAGCAACAACTGAAAGAAACTTTGAAGTGCATGAATCCACGCTGGATCGTGTGCGAGTTAAATGTGGCTCCATACTTCACGGATAGATGTGAGTGTACACCTACCGGGTGATCAGGACAGCGTTGTCGTGATGAGCCATCCCGTTCTCTGGAATGCTGTTGCCGTCACCGTGATGAGACAGGATGGACTTCTGCCACTTGCAGAAACTGTCCAGAGACTTGTCAGCGTGATGGTTAATCTCCAGGTTAGGCTGCCAAAGACAACACACGAGCAATACTGTGAAACACGATACAGTATTATGAACAAACCAACATGACACAGCACAAAACAACGTTTCAGTACATTACAGTATCATATCGTATCGCGTCACTTCATATCATGTCGCATCATATTGTGTTGTCCTGTTATGTCGTATTGCGTTAAATCATTTCGTGTTGTGTCGTGCTGTACTGAATCGTATTTGTGTTATTTCGTGTCATGCCGTAACATATTGTATCATGTCGTAACGTATTGTGTTGTCCCGTATCGTATTTGTGTTGTTTCGTGTCATGCCGTAACGTATTGTATCATGTCGTAACATATTGTGTCATGCTGTATCGTATTTGTGTTGTTTCATGTCATGCCGTAACGTATTGTATCATGTCGTAACGTATTGTGTTGTCCCGTATCGTATTTGTGTTGTTTCGTGTCATGTCGTAACGTATTGTATCATGTCGTAACGTATTGTATCATGTCGTAACATATTGTGTCATGCTGTATCGTATTTGTGTTGTTTCATGTCATGCCGTAACGTATTGTATCATGTCGTAACGTATTGTGTCGTGCTGTATCGTATTTGTGTTCTTTCATGTCATGTCGTAACGTATTGTATCATGTCGTAAAAATTGTTGTGCTGTATCGTATTTGTGTTGTTTCATGTCATGTCGTAACGTATTGTATCATGTCGTAACGTATTGTGTCGTGCTGTATCGTATTTGTGTTGTTTCGTGTCATGTCGTAACGTATTGTATCATGTCGTAACGTATTGTGTCGTGCTGTATCGTATTTGTGTTCTTTCATGTCATGTCGTAACGTATTGTATCATGTCGTAACGTATTGTGACGTGCCATATCGTATTTGCATTGTTTCGTATCATGCTGTATCATGTTGCATCATGTCATATTGTATTTGTGTCATATGGTATCATGTCATGTCGTGTTGTGTTAAATCAAATTGTGTCATGCCGTATCACGTCATATCACTTTGTGTCATGCGTCGTATTTGTTGCGTTGTATTGTGTTGAACCATGTCGGATTGCGTTGTGCCGCATTGAATCAAATTGTGTCGTACCGCGTCACATCATATCGCGGTGTGTTGTGTCATGTCTCATTGTATTGTGCCGTGCCACGTATGTTGCGCTCATGTGTGGACTGTCTCCTGTTTGTCTGAACCGTCTCGTATCCAATCGAGGCAAAAATGCAGCTTAACGTAGCGTGTCGACGGCGCTGCCACCAAAGTAGAACGATTATCCGGATGAATTATTTAGAGAAGTGCTGCAGTGAGATCAGTGGGAGGTTAGAGGACGGGTTTGTTGGAAGAGCAAAACGTTTTTTGGGTTTGATTTAGGAGAAGACTCAGACGTAGTGAAGGTAAAACCATTTACAGCAGGAAGAGTTAGACGAGTCGAAGAAGGACTAGGATTATTAGACGTGGAAAGAAGACTAGCAGAAGAAGGAGTCGTCGTCAAAGTCTGCAAAATGCATCTACGTCCGTGAGGTTCGACTCCACTAAACCATTGCATCGCCAGCCGATGATGCAGCGCCGATTTCAGCTTACCCTCTGATTAATTACAACACAATACCGAGCAGCCCATCAGTGACTCACTTTTACCATAAAGTGTTGTTTTACAGCTCTATCTTCTAGTCGGTTTGTCCAAAACAAGAACCCAGAGACTTCCTTTTCCTACCGGATCAAAGTGCGGCGCCGCTTTACATGAAAACTTGTTTTTTGGACTACGTAAAAAAAGAACCGCTATGACCTCTTTAGAAAAAACAGATGCTACAAAGACACTCTGTTTCTCCCATCACACATACATACACATGTACAGTGCATGTAAAAAAATCCTCAATCGAGGCTCCCTGAGGGAACCCGAGCACGTCTTTCATCTGAAGTGGTGGCCATATGGTGAATAGTCTCCGCTTCGACCGCGGTAATCACATAAAATACTGCCAAGCGCATCAGTTATACACTGAGTACAGGTGAGAACAGGTGAGACGTGATGTTTCTAGGGTTTTTCTTACCTGATCTTCGGTCAGAACAATCAACCGGGTCACAATAATGTTCACAACATTTCCTAGACTGGCATCACGGTAAAGTTTGGCAACCTGACCTCCAGAAAAGAAGAAAAGACACAAAGTCAGACAAATTGTGTCCGAAACAATCGAAACAATCGACCACGTGATGACATCACGTGACCCCCCCCACCAAAAAAAAAAAGATCAAACTTACAATATTCATCACGGACAAGATGTAGTGCTCGATGTCTTTGCGCCCGTGGTAACCAACCATCATCTTATCGGCGACCACGAGCGTCTCGACGAAGCGCTCGCTGCTGACGGAGCGCCGCTGGCGGCGGCGGGTGCCGTTGGAACGCTCGTCGCTTTGAGGGGTAGGTGTGCCGGACTGGCAAGGTGCACTGCTTTTAATGAGGTCTGCACGGGGGAAGAGACAAAGACGACTTGAAGATGATGCATTGTGTGTTGCGAGAGAGCTGGTTTGTGGAGGGAATCTGCCCCTTTGAACCTGGCTGCTAAAGCCTTTTTGCTTTATGACCCAGATGCTCTGGGAAAAAGCTATAAGATGGTACATGTTAGGGCATGCTGGCTTCCTGGCGATGACAGCCTTTGCTGTTTCTTATAAGACCTTGGCCCAAATACCTAAATATCCACCTGGTTCTTTTTTCCAATTCGTCATATCTGAGCAGACGCACCATTTGGTGGAGTTTTATAAAAAATCTGAACATGATTGTTGCTTCTATAAATAGGATTTGTGCTTCTATAAAAGTCAGAGCCAAGTCCTCCTCGTGCACTGAAGGGCCTTTTTATGAAAGCTGCAGTGAGACTTTTTCTTACAGGTTGAAAGGTGTCCAGGGCCAGGAGGCAAACTATAGCACACAAGAGGCCCGGTCATGTCTACCAGAACCTGGGCCTAGAACCAAACCAACACTTCCTCTAACCTCCTATGTATAGTTATTCCTTTACGTCAGTTCCACCCACACAAGAGAGTCCAACCCAGATGGAGGTTCACCAACCTGAAATGCCACAGCTGAACTCCTGGCTATGCTCTTGTGGTGAGGGAATGGCAGACATTTTATAAATAACATGTTGCTGTGCTTCTTCCAGGTTCCATTCACCGGAGGTGGTGGAGGATATGTTCTTTAATGGCTCTATCAAATACTGTTCTTCCTCTGTTGTTATGACGCCATGCTTGTTGGGAGGGAGGAAATGAAATGAAAGAAACAGGTTACAAACACAAGCAGCTGCTAAATACATCAGATTTTTTAATAAAAACGCCGACATGTTTCGTGTTATTAAAGGTGCACTCCGCCTATTTTGCACTGAGAGTTTTAGACGCCATAAAAAGTCGTGAAGAAAGAAGTGGAGTTTCACCAGGAAGTACCTCAAACGTCCACTTGAGGCTGGCTCCAGAAGTGAGTCAGTCTCCATAAGTCCCCATGTTAAAATGTCCAACTTCACAGCAGAAATAAACATGTTTACAGCCTGGTACAAAAAAACAGTTCTCTCAACTCTCTACCTCTATTCTCCTCTTCGCTTTCTTCTCCTCTGCCATTATGTCCATAGAGGCTGCTGAGCCCCGCTTGCCCAGCTCCTGTTCTGGCACGACATCGGCACAGTGGTACAAACACTAACACTCCCCCCGGTGCTCTGAGCTCACAGTCCGGGCAACTGGGCTAACAAACTGAGCTAACATTAGCTAACAGCAGCTACAGTTGGCAGCAGTTTACTTCACTGTCCATCATTAATATTATTTGAATAGTTGAGCTCACCCTTGGACAGTTGGACATTTAAACATGGGGGTTTATGGAGACCAAGCATCATCCTACGTGGCTGTGAAGTGAAGCCAAAAACTGCAGTTCCTCTTGTCGTCCACTTGAGGCTGGCTCCAGAAGTGAGTCAGTCTCCATAAGTCCCCATGTTAAAATGTCCAACTGACATCATCAGGGTTGGGCCTGGAGACTTTAGAAGAACTTTTAATGTGAAGTTTGTAAGACAATTATCAGGCAGAGAGAATCAGGTCTGATAAAAAAGACTTGCTTGTGTTGCATTATGGGAAATGTAGTGCGTCTCTCAGCCTCTCAATAGGTGGAGTGCCCCTTTAACTCATGTTTTAGCACACATATATTACATCAGTTACTCGCCTGCGGCTAAATTTAAGAACCCCAAACAATCAATTACATCGAGAGCAACATTACAAACATCGTTGTTAATCCTTCAACACCCTCTGCGGTGCGTAAACAGACAGTCCTTTACAGCGAGTTTGCAGAAAAACACCGGTTTGGCAATGAAAGCGATTAACGGCACAGAAATTTCTGGATTTAAGAGTGTGTGATGTCAAAGATCTCAAAGCGTCCAGACAGCTGATTACATTAAAGTACACACACACACAGTTTTTGTCCATTTTTGGTGCTGTTTAGAAAAAACACTAATTCAATTTATGATACTCCGTGTCGGTCCTGCCAACACGTTTTGGCTACATGTTTTCTCTACATGATTACATTTGCCAATAAGAAGCGGGGCCGTTCTTTTAGAGTTATTCAGCTATTAAATTGTCTTCCAATTTCTTGATTAGCAAAGAGAAAGAGAGAAAGCCTGAGGACTAAAAGCTTCGACAGGATAATTAGACGCCGTATTAGTGCCTTTCAGCTTTGTTTTGGAACCGAGTAATATCTCTGATTCGGACACATCAGCTCAAAGAAATAAAGTGATCTTCCACTGCTGAGGTTTTCCTGATGCTTATTGCTGACGGATGATCTCTCTCCGTGAGCATCACCTCGCTCCGAGCTCGCCAAAGTGGAAGGAAGCCAAGATCGTGTTAAGCAAACTACAATCGGTCTAATCCTCTGAGAGATCGGCCGACATGAGAGCGGCAACAAGCTTGGCGTATGTTGGTGTAGTAAGAGGTGTGAACTCTTTGGTACTCACCAGGCCTTTGCAGTTGCTCAGCGCCACTCTGGTCGTGCCGTGCTGATTTTGCAAGAATCCGACGTAGTGGCAGTTATCTACCGTGTTGTGACGCCAATCCAGCCCTTCTTTGCCCCAGTACTCCACCGTGAAATGTCTCGACACCAGGTGGGGGTTGAGCGTCAGGTTTAAGTGAAAGTGCTTCCCGTAGGCTGACAGTTTGTAGAAGAGCCGAGACTCCGGAGGGTCAGGGTTCAACGGCGGCAGCTCCACCACCGCCCCGCGTCTCCGTCGACCCGGCCGGTGGTGCTTCACAGTGTAGCTCAGGAACTCTCCGTTCTCGTCCACCCGCACCGGGACAGTCAGCTGGTAGTGCTGCAGGTAGGACAGGAACTCCTCTTTGTAAAGGAGAGAAGAAGAAGAAGAAGAAGAAGAAGAAGAAGAGGAGATCATGAAACACACTGTTGGACACGAGACAAGCGTTAAAGATCTGGATCGTACCTTGAGAGTTGTGCGAGAGTCTGTTGATGCTTTGAAACTCAGAAGCAGCCATCACCACCAGGCTCAGTGTCCAAGTCAGCGTCTTCCACAAAATTTCCATAATTCAGGGGAAGCTGTGACATGGGGTGAGGGGTAGAGGGGGTGCTACAGACGGGTTAAAAGCACACAATGGGTCCGGTACGGCCACACCATAACAACAAGTCCATGGTTTGTCTCCTTCACTTAAATGTTCTCGTGCTGCTCGGGGGCTCATCCAGGTCTCAGATTTCTCCTGAAGGCGAGCGCTTCCACATCTCGCTGGCCTCTGAATTCATGTCAGCAGCTCGTAGAAAGAAAACACCGTAATCCATCAGACACAGTCGCTCTCAGGTGTAACTCCAAACAGGAAGCTCTATATTGGAAACTTGTCTTGACCGATCCATCTGCATTCCTGCGAGGAGAGAGGGGGGGATCAATCAGACGTTAGATGGCCGATCATCAGGGCGATTAATCGATTCGATTTTAGTCGTTTTTAAGGCAAAAATGTGAAATATTTACAGTTTACAGCTGCTTGTTGTTGGTTTATTTCATTTTAAATCGAATATTTTGGGATTTCAGACAACTAAAGTTGCAAATTTGGACTCTTTTAACTATTTTCCACCAATTAACCAATTAATCCGCAGATGAAACCATCAGAAAATTCATGTTTTATCTACAAAATGTCATAAAATCCTCCTCAAAACTCACACATGTTCAATTTAAACCAACAAAAAGCAGCAAATCTTCACATTCGTGAGGGGAAAAACGACTTAAACGATTAATCGATTATCAGAATTGATCGTTTGTGGCAGCTTTAATGGAAATAAACACCAACTGAAGATCTAATGAATGAAATCAAAGTTTAACTTCTCATAATTTCATTTTTTTTTGCACTCAAAACATCATTTAAAGTCGAAACTTCACCTTCATCCACTTTAGTCTCTAACTGAAGCGTAATGAGCACATTTAAACGGATGCATAAATCCTGACTGCGGTTTTTTTGTTACTCACTGACGCGCTTCACGGCAGCATGTGCGCCATAAACAAACGTCAGCGGATCCAGGTGAAGGACGCACGGACGCACGGCGGTGTGTCCCCGAACGGACTGACAGCCTCTTTTCTTGTGCGTTGTGTGTTCCTTCAGCTCCGGCACTCTCCAGACAGACAGACAGACAGACAGCGCTACTTACTTGGCCACTCTGACCCAGACAGTTGGCAGCCGGCCCGTGTGCATTATTACACCGGTACCTCAAACACAACTCCACCACCTCTCCAAAAGGAGAGTGTGCCAAATCAAAATAAACCACCTGACATCGCTTTTCACGGTTTTTTTTTTGCAGCTGCTCTTTGCAGCTTTCTCTGTCAAGAAGTTTTCAAGTCTGCACGCCGCTCCGGTGCGTAAATGTTTCCCAAAAAAGTCAGAAAATCTCCGCGCAAACGCTCCTAAAAACTCTCCTGAATGAGCCGCACGGAGCGTCTAAATGTGGCTGTCTGTCCCTGAGAGGATTTAAAAGCTGTGAGGAGAGTCTGCCCCCGATAAAAACTACCTGAAACTTTAAAAAGAACGCATAGTTACCACGCTCATCTTCATTGTCAGCTCCGGTCCAAGTGTGCGTGGAGGAGGAGAAGAGAGCTCAGGACAAAAGAAGTTCCACCACAGCACAACACAAACCTCTTCTTCTCCTTCTTCTTCTTCTTCTGCTGCTGCTCTCCTCTTTTCATCTCCTCCTGGACTCTGCCATCCTCTTTAAAAAAAAAAAACTGACTGCAGAGTGTTTGAGTCTTCAGACCAGACACCCCGGAGCAGCAGCAGCAGCAGCAGCAGCAGCAGCAGCAGCAGCAGTATCTCAGAGCCAGACACTGTCACCAAAAAAAAAAAATAATAAGGGGGGAGGTGGAGAGGGGGAGAGAGGAGGAGAGGAGGAGGAGAGGGAGTTATTGAGCTTTTCTTGGATTTCCTCCAGCAGCAGCAGCAGCAGCAGCAGCAGCAGAAGAAGAAAGTCTATTTTCAGCCGTCTTTATAATCTACACTTTGTGTTCTTCTTCTTCTTCTTGGTGGCTCAGAGTGGCTTAAAAAGTTGAGCTGAGGTTGCAGCAGAGGAGGAGGAGGAGGAGGAGGAGGAGGAGGAGGAGGAGGTGTGCTCCTGCAACTGCTGCTGCCACCTCAGGTCAGCACAGAAGAAGAAGAAGAAGAAGAAGAAGAAAGAAGAAGAAGAGCAAACACACCAAAACAAATCACACTTTGGTTGAAGCTGCTCCTCCTCACTACACTGCACACACACACACACACACACACACACACACACAGCAGAGAGAGAGACCCGGTATGTCCCAGACCAGGACAGGCTTTTTTTTCAGGAGGTGGTGGTGGTGGAGGTGGAGGGGTGGGTGAGGTGGGGGTGACGTCAGTGCAGATGTGCCTCTCTCTCTCTCTCTCTCTCTCTCTCTCTCTCTCTCTCCTCCATCAGCTGTGCGCATGTCTCTCACAGCTGCCCTGAAATAACACCGTTTTTTAACCCCCTCACAGAGAAGCAGCACAGAAATACTCCATTACATGTCAGAGTAAAGTATTTTAAAAAGAGTACACGATGACAGAGCGTTCAGTATTTACTCGAGTAAAAGTACACAAGTGTGAGCGACAGAGCGGAAAGTAACTAAGTAGATTTTTGAGGTGTTTTCATGGGAAAATACTTTTTACTCCATTACTTTTATTATTTTAAAGCTTTAGTTACTTTAAGATTAAACATAAAACAACAACAGCAGCTAAACCGCTCAGTAAAAATACTCTATTACACATAAAAGTAAAGTATTACTCTGTTTAAACACAACGCACCATGACCTGCGTTCAATATTTACTCGAGTAAAAGTACACCGGTATCTGCAACAGAGAAGAAAGTAACTAGATTAGAGTAGATATTTGAGGTACTTGTACTTCATTTGAGTATTCACATTTCATGCTGCTTTATGCTTTTACTGCATTACATCTGACCTCAGAGGAGAATACTTCACTTTTTACTCGATTACATTTATTATTTTAAAGCTTTAGTTACCTTAAACTGAGACACTGTAAAAACTTAATGTACAAGTAAAAGTATAGTTACTTCATTACATGGTGACCTGCATTCAGTATTTACTCGAGTAAAAGTACACAAGTATCAGCGACAGAGCGGAAAGTAACTAAGTAGATTCTTTTTAAAGGTGCTTGTATTTTATTTGAGTATTTACATTTCATGCTACTTTATGCTTAGAGGAAAATATTTACTCCATTACTTTTATTTAGCTGTAGTTACTTTACTTTAGTTACATAAAAAGACACTGTAAACACTGTAAAAATACTCCATTACATGTAAAAGTAAAGTATTTAGGTACTAGAGGGAGTATTTTCTCATTTCATGCTACTTTTACTTCATTACACTTATTATCTGACAGCTTTAGTTACTTTAAGATTTGACATAAAAACGACACTGTAAAAATACTCTGTTACACATAAAACCAACACACGATGACTTGCGTTCAATATTTACTCGAGTAAAAGTACACAAGTATCAGCAACAGCCGTAGTATAAGATACAAAGTAGATATAGACAACCAGGTACGTATTGAACTTTTTACTCCATTACATTTATTTGACGGCTTTAGTTACTTTACTTTAGCCCGGTGACACTGTAAAAAACACCAAATTTACAAGTAAAAGTACTGTTACTTCATTAAGAGTACACTGTATTAGTGTGTTTTCAGTTTTTAGTGTAAAATCTTGAATCTCAGATTGATCAGGTGACCCTTCAGAGGGGCCCGGCCCCTCAGGTTAAGAACCGCTGGATTAATTAATATGCTCACACGTGTATCAGTCAAAGGTACTTTGATACTTTAAGTATATATTTGTGAAGTATTTGAGGGTTTGAATGCAGTACTTTGACACTTTGAGTACATTTTATTGGATTAATCTGAGTATTTACTCAATCAGTGAACAAAATATACTTCAATTATCAAAGTAAAAGTACTTATCATGTCTACTTTTATACTATGAATTCATTTACATGTGCTTTAGTGTTGTAGGTGGTCATTAAGAGCTCATGTTATCTGCTTTTGTGCAGCTTATCTTCAATAATGCATCATATTTTATATACAATCTGTCAAACACACGTAGTGGAGTGAAATGTACAATGTTTCCTCTCTGAATTAAAGCGGAATCAAAGAATAAAGTGGCATAAAACTGAATTATTCAAGTACAACCGCCTTAAAAATTGTACTTTGGCGCGTTCGTCGGTTTAAATCCACTTACTGTCGGTGTAACTCTGTACAGAAAATGATGATATGATCGCCCCGGCAACCACAAATATCAACAAGCAACAATATGAGGAAGAAAAAAAACACATATTCTGACATTTGTTTGGCACCGACGTTGAATTGAACCAATGCAAACTGCTGTCAGGCTAAAAAAAACACGCACGGGTTTGTTTGATTTGACGTTTAACCCTGTGAGATCCTGAAATAAATCAAAGATATAAAGTTTCAGGCTGTTTTTTATATCTAATAAGGCTTGAAAAGTTTTGACGTCTGACTCTTTGGAGCTGCTCAGGGCTGCTCGAAGTATTTTTGGGGTCTGCTGTGGAGTGTAGGCTAATGGCAACCTCGTGTATTTTACTGTAATTTAGCCCACGTCTATCTTTAGTCTGTAGGAAATTGAAAATCATGCCTATTCCTGAGGTTCAGCTGCTCATTATGTAGGAGTCTATATCATTACAGTCAGCTCGTCATTATATGTTCTCCTACACGGCCTGAGTAGGTGGAGGTTCGTTTTAGTGGGAGGCAGCGCCACCGTGTGTCTGAAAGGAGCTTAGCAAGGATGCAGACATGGAGTTTAAACTTTATGATATCACCATGTATCATGATAGACTCTCCGTTCAGAGGTGACTTCAGGACAGATTACTTTCATATTCTGCGTCACCGTGAAATAGGACAAGGTGTGTGTGTGTGAGCCATATAACTTCTGTGTTTATAACTCGAGATAATAAACCGCACATACAATAAAAAAAGTGTTTCACTGACCACCTTTGTTCAGTATTCAGATCATTTACATCAGTAAACAAGCCGTGCATTCAAAACTCAAAGTACACAGAAATACAAGAGCGTATCTTATCGTATTATATATTAAACCATAATCTTAATAACGCATCAGTATGTACGCAGAGGTGAAGCTTTAATTTACTGTGTAACGATGAATCATATTTTATATTTTAAAGGTCCAGTGTGTCACATTTAGCACACTCTATTTACAAAATGTCCATAACTCTGTTTTTATCAGTGTATAATCACCTGAAAATAAGAATTATTTTGTTGTTTTTGTTGCCTTAAAATGAGACTTTTATATCTATAGACGCTGTGCAGCGTTGGCAGGTACGCCACGTCTCCACTTTTTCTCCACAATGTCAAAGACGGCGGTTCATAAGAACAAAGTCAAGCAGCAGACATTGGGGACAACAAAAACTACAGAGGATGACATCAAGTGACCTTCAAAAAGAACAGAAAATGGCAGCGAGAATGGTTCGAAAGTGTCTCGCACCCACTGTGAAATCTGGTGGAGGACCGGTGATGATCTGCGGGTGCTTCAGCAAGCACTTGTCTTTGTGGAGGATGCATGAATCAAAGCCACGTACAAGGTTATCCTGGAACAAAGCTTCCTTCCTTCTGCTCTGACAACAGCCAGGTCAATCAAGGTGTGGATGAAGGACCACCAGATGAAGACCCTGTCATCTCCAGACCAACAACCATTGACGACCTCTGGAATGTGATCAAGAGGAGGATGGATGATCACAAGCCATCAAACAAGGCTGAGCTGCTTGAATATTTGCGCCAGGAGTGACATGAAGTCACCCAAACAGCAGCACAGGGCCGTCTCTTGCTATATGTGGACTATGCAGATGCATCGGGCCCTGCAGCCACCAGGGGCCCCCCAAGCTGCAAGTTCAGCCTCAATAAATAAAAGAAAAAAAGTATTCTCCCAAACTTTTTGTTGGCACTTGCATGCAGACCAGGGATCTTCAACCTTTTCAGCACAAGGACCCCATGGATGAGAGACAAACAGAACAGGGACCACCACATGGCCCATAATAACTTTTATATTTACTTTATTCACCTTTTATTTTGCCTTATTTACCTATTTATATAGCGGGTTATTATCCTGTATGTGTTTATGATTGATAAAACTTTCATGCATAATGGAATAATTTATTTTGTAAATAGTTTTTGTCAAAAGTAGCTTATTATTGCATATTAAATTGTCAGTTATTAATTGGCGGACCCCCTGCAGTCCCTCTGCGGACCCCCTAGGGGTCACGGACCCCTGGTTGAAGCCCCCTGCCGTAGATAATAGCTTTTGCTGATGTTGATCTTGTGCAGTGGCCTCAAACATCAGACTTGTGGATCGACATACCACAATCACAGAAACAGATACAAAGTTTTCAAAGGTGCATTTGTTGCATTTATTAATGCACTCCAGCCTGTTTTCCTCTTAAAATGTAACGGACTGTTGCATCGTCTCAGATCAGCAGAATTTGACAATAGGGCCCCCAAACAGCTAGAAACAGCCCTGCAGCAGCATAAAAGCTGTGATTAAAAATCAGGATTATTCAACCAAATATCGACTTCAGAACTCTTCCTAAGTCAAAACATTAGTATTGTTTAAAAATGATTATGAACTTGTTTTCTTTGCATTATTCAAGGTGTGAAAACACAAACACATCATATATATATTATGGCATGCTGTTCAGGAAATTAAACCTTTGAATATATTGAATGAACCTTTTAATATATAAGTTTCATTCAATATATTCAAAGTTTCACTCCATATATTCAAGGTTCATTCAATATATTCAAGGTTTCATTCAATATATTCAAGGTTCATTCAGTATATTCAAGGTTTCATTCAGTATATTCAAGGTTTCATTCAATATATTCAAGGTTCATTCCATATATTCAAAGGTTCATTCAATATATTCAAAGTTTCACTCCATATATTCAAGGTTCATTCAAAATATTCAAAGTTTCATTCAATATATTCAAGGTTCATTCAATATATTCAAGGTTTCATTCCATATATTCAAGGTTCATTCAAAATATTCAAAGTTTCACTCCATATATTCAAGGTTCATTCAAAATATTCAAGGTTTCATTCCATATATTCAAGGTTCATTCAAAATATTCAAAGTTTCACTCCATATATTCAAAGTTTCATTCAATATATTCAAGGTTAATTCAATATATTCAAGGTTTCATTCAATATATTCAAGGTTTCATTCATATATTCAAGGTTTCATTCAATATATTCAAGGTTCATTAAATATATTCAAGGTTTCATTCCATATATTCAAGGTTCATTCAAAATATTCAAGGTTCATTCAAAATATTCAAGGTTCATTCAAAATATTCAAAGGTTCATTCAATATATTCAAAGGTTTAATTTCCTGAACGGCATGCCATAATATATATATATATATACACACTACTCACAAAAAGTTAGGGATATTTGACTTTCGGTTACAAAAAGTTACACGTTATGCAATAAGTACTGAAACACTGAACAGTTGGACGTGTGCATTCAAAAGTTTAGAGAAGGTCAAATGAAGTTCACCTGTAAATGTTAGAGTGCATTTTAGGTGCATTCTGAAATTTCATCCGAAAGCCGAATATCCCGAACTTTTACGTTACGTTTTTACGTTAACGTTACGTCTCATAACGTCATTAACGGTTAAGAAAAGCGCGTGCCTCAGCCGTTCCCCCTCGTAACGTGTGAGAATCTGACGGTAACGTCTGCCTGCGTCGTCTTTGTCTGAATATTCAGGTCGGTAAACTGTCAGAAAAGAAATATACTGAAATATACTGAAAACTACTGAAAGATTATTTTAGTTCAGTTCAGTTTTTTACACTGTAAAAAGTTTTTGTATTTAAAAAAACGTCACTCACCGAGAGAGAGAAGCGCAGGTGTCCGTTAGTGATTAAGCTAACCTTCAAACGTTAACGAGCCTTGTGTCTGTTGATTATATTTAAATATTGCTTCATGAATTACATTTAAACTGTGTCTGGTGTTTATACTGCGTATTTTACAAATGTTACAAACTGTTTTTATCCTCCAACATTTATGATGCAAAGTAACATGAACTGACCTGCTCAGATGAGTTTGAAGTAAACGTGTTTGTTCTGGATATGATATTTTGTTTTGGGCATATGGAAATGTGCAGTAACTGTAGTAGTACTGTAGTAGTAGTAGTATACTTAAATGGACAATGCGAACAGTATTTATAATACCTCAGACTAGTTAATAGATGTATATCTGTATAAATGTACTTTTTTGGTGTGTATAATTCACTTTAAATCGCCAAAATAAAACTAAATGAACTCAAAATTGCTGCGATAGAGGCAAAAAAATATTTTTAAAGGTGCATTTCTAATTGGCGACCTGTCTGTGGCGTACCCCGCCTCTCATTTTTAATAACATTTCCTGCTCAATCGCTCGATAACAAAACTAAAAAACAACTAACAAAAACTAATAATAACATGAATTTTTCATGCATAGATACATTTTTATAAAGTTCAGAGTTCAGCACTTTCATTTCTGCTTTAAATCATATTTGAAAGTTGAAACTTTTCCATCTAAAATCAGGAAATGAAACACGTCGTGTTCCTTAAAAGGACAACGTGCGTGAGGGCAGAACAGTGCGATTCAGTTGAGGTTTATTGCAGTACAGTGGGCTTGGTGTAGGTGTGTTTAGCACAATAAAAGGTGAAGTGAAATCCACGTTAATCACCTGCTCTGCACGGTTATAAAGACTCAGTCTGTCTCTGCTCTCCATCTGTCGTCCAGAAGAACTCCGCCGTCAACTTCAACTCTGCAAACATCTGGTAAGATTTACCTCCTCCTGACGACGGATAACTCACGTTCATGTTGTTTGATGTGCAGTGGAGGTGTAATTTGTGGTTATCTGCTGCGATAAAACATGATAAGAACAAAACATCAGTGACTTTCCATCCTACAGATCATGGCTGTGACCAACCAACCAGGGAGATACCAAGCGTCTGACTTCCAGACCGGCCTGTGTGATTTCTGCGATGACTGCGGGACCTGTGAGTGCTCTGCGCTTCCTCACTCATTCAAACATTTTAAAAACTGTATTTACACACACACACATATATATATATATATATATCTGTTTTTTTCCAGGCTGCTACGGTCTGTGCTGCTACGTCTGCCTCGGCTGCACCATCGCCAGCGACATGAACGAGTGCTGCCTGTGCGGTCTGAGCATGTCCATCCGCAGCGTCTACAGGACCAGATACAACATCAACGTAAGTGTTCACCAGATGATTGTAGTGAAGCTGCAGCAGCATTATCATCATCAGGTAGCACCGAGGATCACAGGACTACTATATCTAATCTATATTTCATTCATGCATAACAAAACAAGAAGAGAACAGTTGAACTGAACAATGAACCCAAACAATAACTGGAGGAAGTTTGGAGCAGGTTTTTAAATGATCGTAGCTTAAATCTTAATCTTCTTCCTTTTTTTTTTTTTTACACATTCATTAATTATCTCTGAAACGTTAAACTTTGAAGCCGTTGTGTACTTTTCTCACGCAGGACGAGGCTGTTGACCCTCACTCGTCATATTGTAACATCATAACAAAGTCTCTCTTGACAAAATTTGGAGTTCAAACTTTAAATTTTTATAGTAGATCAATAGAACACTGTCCACAAACTTTACAAAGCAATATTACTTTCTGCTATAAAAACTTCAGCTCTGCTCCAAACTCCCAAACATTGAATCTTTCTGAGGATTTTGACCCTTTAAATGTCAGTCTGATTACTCCGTGTTACTTAAAAAAGGGAAAATAACTTATTGTTTGTGTTTTTGTCATAAATAACAACAGTGACATCGAGTATTAAAACTGGCATTTAAATCAAATTAAACTTCTGTTCAGGTGTTTAAAGTTTATATCTTAAATATTATTCTAAACTTTGAAAAAATAAGTTAGATTTATTCACAGAAATGCTGACACATAGGCAAAAGTTTCTCGACCCCCTGTGAAGCTTTGGCGACTCTTAGTGGGATCAGGACCCGTAGGTTGGGATCCACTGTGCTGCATTGTTCTCCGAGAACTTCATCATTATCTTACGATTACTTAATCTTTGTGCGTCCTGTCACGTAAAGTTGTTCATAGGACCAGAACAAGAAAAAGAGAACCAAACGTTTGAACCAGAGTTTCCCACAGGAGAGTGTTGACTTAAGGTGGAGCAGCATGTGTCATAAACATAGACAGTATAAATATGGACGGCGTATCCGTGATGTCATACGCAGGTTTCTGAAGAGTCGCCACGGATGTTGCCACTTGGTAGCACCACAAAAGATTAAAGTCGTCTTATTCTGCCCTCTCTGATCTAAACGTTCAATTTGATCCATTTCTTTGGGATAAAAATATAAAATGAAGCTTCGTTAACTCGCCCGTGTCCTCTTGTGTCCTCTTGTGTCAAAGCCAGGTGAGTCTCCCTGAGGTGCAGAGTCCCTTTGTGTGAGCTATAAAGATTAATTTGTCCTTCATCAGTTAAACTTAACTGATCAGATACCTGCCGTTCTCACTGATCACCTGTTTGATGACGAGCATGTAAAGTGAGACGAGCTGTTGCTTGGAGACTAATTTATGTACAAATACGAGTTCCTCTGAATGTCAGGTTAATGTTTGCACATGTTTTTATTTAATGTGTTTTTATCGTGATGTCAGCTGCTCCTATGAGACAATAAAGTTTAACCTCAAAGTGAAAGTTCAGCTCGAGTTCAGCTCCGACTGAAGTAAAAGCATTGTCAGCATAATAATCAGCATAATGCACTTAAAGTATCAAAAGTAAAGGTTTTGTAAGAGCAGTATTTCATGCTGGAACTGGTTTCAACTTCCTTATCTGCTGTTAATCCAGCTGATCTTACAATTTTTCTCAGTCGCTTTGGTGCTTTTCTCAGATCAGAATGAAAGTTCTCACAACTATTAGTTCAACCTCCACAACATTGAGTCATTTGTGCACATCATCGTAGCAGTTTCTCATTCCTTTGAACAAATTGCAAATGCTTTTGGACATTATCAGTTACTTTCATACAATTCTCTGCTGTTTTATAACATTATCATTTGCTTATGTCATGTCAGTCAAAATGAAACATACTTATGAATGCTGAATTCCCTATAAAACTAATAGTCCTCATTTCATTGCTTGAGTCATTACATACAAAATTGTTGAACTAGTTGTCAAAATCTGTCAGATGTGGCCAGACAGACAGGAACGTGTGGATGTCCAGGAATAATTTATGTTCAGTTTACAGTAATATGTACTGTTATATTGTTTACATTTGTGCACAGTTCTACCATAATGGTATTTCTTATGTTTGTTCTAAATAAGTGACTGTGTATTTTTTTTTTGCACAATGCTGTAGAATTGCAAAGATTGCTCGGTTTCATTTAAATAAGAAGTTTAGAGAGAGATCAGGACGATTTTTAACAATGCATATTTAAATAAACTCTTAATCTGAGAGATAATACTGTGAGATGAACCTAAATAAAGTCTCAAACTGTGTGTGTGTGTGTGTGTGTGTGTGTGTGTGTGTGTGTGTGTGTGTTTTCAGGGCTCTCTGTGCAACGACTTCATGGTCGTCCTGTGCTGTCCGGTCTGTGCCACCTGTCAGCTGAAGAGAGACATCGACCGCAGGAAGGAGCAAAACATTTTCTGAGCAGGTAACACATCCTCATTTTAAACAAACACATCATGAAATCCACGTCACTGTTCATCATGTTTTTATCTTTACGTTTACGCAGCTGTTGAAATCTCTTCTGTTTCTTCTAGACGGCGTCACGACTCCAGACGAGCTGTAAATCCTCTGCGCCTCTCGTGATGAAGTCTGCAGCACGATATAACCTTTAATGAGTCTCCATGTGATTTTTCAGATTATATATTAATTCATCTATATTAATCTCTTCCAGTTAGTCGGCTGAAACATTCCTTCACTGCTACTGTTTTATCTATTTTATCTCCAATGTGAGCAGTTTACCGGATGTTGATTTAAATTGTGCAACACCGTCATTAACTTCCATGACGTACTGATCATTCAACACACTGAATGTTTAAAATACATGTGAAGTACATGAAATCTGGATGCTAAATGTTTGTCAAGCTGTTCTGTTAATAAAAAACTTTTAATTTGAATTATTAGAATGTTTTTCCTCTTCTTAAACGTGGATGTTTGTACTCTTTTGGATATTCACTAAAGTCCTGCATTGGCTGGTGACTTACAGCCACGTCAACATCAACCTGTTGGTCCAATATTTGAACAATTACAGGACAGACTGACACAAAATCTCTCATACGTTATGAAGTATATTGAATTAACGACACGACCCGATGCTGCACTCTTTTCTCTCAGCTTTGAATTTAATCATCTTTGCCGTTGCTAATGAACCGAGGATGTTTACATGAAGACATCTGACAGATATCGCTGTGCCGTTATGTCATGTTAAAAACACGAGAATGTGCCGGAACACAAGAGCTTAAACAGACCAGTTGTTTTCTTCTTCTTCTTCATCTTGACCCTTTTTTTTTTTTTTTTTTTTTTTACATGTCAGCTCTCTGAATAATCATATCCAAACTCTCAACATGCAAAGTAAATAATATGAAGTCACACCTAAATGTTACATCACACCTCCCCCTCCTGTGGTTACATCCATGCCAGACACATTGAACTATTCCCCCGCGGGTCAGAGTAATAAAACAGAGTTCTGTGATGATCCTTGGGCGATCCAGGATGACAACACTTCAGGACTTGAGGACAGGCTGAACGAAGTTTCGGGGATTTCCTCTTTTGTTTTTGTGGGTGGGGTGAGGATGTTTACTGGGTCATCTGGGTTTCCATCGCCTGCGCGGCCCACTCTGGAGCGGCCTGCCGGATCTTTTCTAAGAGGTTGTTGACTTGGAAACACAGAGACTGGATCTGTTTGTCCCATGTAGGGAGCGGTTCACGAGCTGCCAGAGACATTAAAAAAAGAAGGAGAAGAAGATTAGAAGCCAGGCTGTGAAACACATTTCCATTTTATGACGTGAACATATTTACATGTTCAAACAGACGAGCAGTTTGAGGAGGCTGCCCCCTGCTGGACACAGATAGATAGAGTCAAATATCTCAATATAACAAACTGTATGTAAATAGATATTTCCTGTATGAGAACAAACAGCAGTTCATATGTGGAACGTCACCACGACCCGGTGAGTCCTTCCTGCCGACACTCCCTCAAGAAAACAGTCTCCGTCTGGGCAGAGAGAGCCGGGTGAGTCCCTCTGATCTGACCCGTAAACGTGAGGACGCAGAGGAAACCAGGTGGAAACCGCCAAAATAAAATCATAGATTTCAACGTAACTATGTACGTGTGTGGTTCTGGTTATTGATGACAACTTTAACTATCTACAACACAAAGATCAGGACTGTATTAGCGTGTTTTGATTCACTGGGAATCAGATCAGAGGTGAATAAAACACCAAGATAACAAAATCTGTAACAACACCTGACGGTAAAAGATCTTAGTCGGAGCTGATAACGACCATGAACTCTGACTTCCCGTCACTGGTAACGGTGATTCTCATCCATCAGACGATAAAATCTTCTCGACGTCTGTTTGTGTCCAGACTTTGAACTATCATACTTTATGATTCATCAGGTGACCCGTTCAGAAAAAGCCACGGCTCTCTTGTTTACACTCGAGAACAGCTGTTAGCGCTAGGCATCGTTAGCATACTCTCTCTCTGCTGAAGTGAGGAGAAGAAGTCTGAAGGTGATGCAGAGCTGGTACAAACCATGAGTACCGTCTGTTATCATGGAGAACGTAAGATCTCTCCACAATAAGATGGAGGAGCTGGCTAACAGAGGGAGGATGGAGAGTGTAGCATCACTGAGGACTCGCTGGGAACTCTGGAAACTCCACATCACGACCAGATGAGTCACCAGAGCTCCCCGATTTATTTATGTGAGTATTTATCTGATCCACCTTGCTGAATTTCCCTGGTGGCGGATCAATAAAGTCGATTTTATCTTATGTCTGATGTAAAAACACAGCGGGTGTTGTTTACTCACTCTCAAAGTGTACGATGCCGTCTATCTGGTCGATGAAGCCGTTCATGCGTCCTTCTGTGATCATCTGGGAAGCGATTTTCTCAGCCTGAAGACAAACAAAGAAAGTTCACGTCTCAACACGCTCGACGGGAAAATTATCAGATACACAGACGACATCTGCGACAAAAAAGAGACAAAATGTGAACGCGTTCAGGCTGAGGCTGTCTCACCTTTGCTGGGGGGATTTCCAGCAGCGCTCCTAGTTCTTCAAAAGTGATGTTGTTGTAGAGTTTGCTCGCAGAGAGGAGGTTGTGTTCGATCACAGCTCTGTCGAGGATGCTGGAGCCTGCGAGGGGACAAAACACAACTTCAGTTAAAGAAGCGATGCTGAGAACGATCACCAGACAAGTCAGCAGCGAAGCTAGTCGTCATCGACTCACCGTCCGCTGTGGTGGCTTTCTGGTGCGGCATCAACATGGCGGCAAACTCCTGCAGCTGGTTTCCTCTGATGATCCGGTCCAGGTACATCTTCTCCAGAATGCCGTAGGTAGCCAGCTGCTGACAGCGCTCGTCCTTAAAGAGAGTGGCCAACATACGGGAGCGCTGCTGACCTGAAACAAACCAACACGTGTTTGTCTCGGCCGTCCTTCATTTTACGTTTTTGGAAACGTCGTCCTAAACACGCGAGGCTGAGTGTTACCTGCAGAGGCCAGTATGGTGCAGTTCAGAGCATGCTTCAGCGCCTCCAGACGTTCGCTCTCGTGGACGATTGACTTATAAGACAGCTCGTTGTATCTCTGTGCAGCTTCGATGAACTTCCTCCTGAAGTCTAGGACTCTGGCATAACACACCTGAGGAGAGAAACAGCATCAAACACTGAACCAAGCAACGTTTAAGGTTTGATTTAAGCTCTGAAGTAACAGTGAGGTTGTATTCGGATGCTGCTGTGAATAGCTGAGCTTTATCAAGGCCGGAGCTCGCTCACTCTCATTCACTGTCTATATTGCTTAACCACTGCTCGTGGCGTGACGTCGGGCTGTGTCCAAAAGTCCGGCTTAACTTCTCCGCCGCAGGTCGCTGCGTTTTTTGGTGGACAAAACAAACTACCTCCACTCAAATGAACAAAAAAACCTGCCTTTTTTCGCTGTCTGGATCCGGCCTAACGCAGATACTGTGTTGGTGAAATCACTAAAGGACGACGTACCTTATAGTGAATCTGCAGCTGTTCGTTTGAGGACTCATTCTGGAGCAACGAGGCTCTGTTGATGTAAGCTTCTGCCTGCACGGGATCGTCATCCTCCAAGTAGAGACGGGCAATTTTTAGGTACGTGTCCAGCTTATAGTCGACATTGTATTGCCTGAGGGAGGAAATAAAACATATTTATTTAAAGATAAATGGAAATATGACAAACGTTAAAGGTGAGGACATAAATGTGACTTACTTCTGTCCTGTTTCCAGAGGAATACCGACTAAAACCTGAGCAGCATTCCTCCAGTCTCCCTCCTTTTCATAAATGGTTGCTAAGTGCTGTCTGATCGAGGCGACCTGTGAACATCACGTATTCATGTTTAACTGATTTAACGTGACAAATACGCCTCAGGGCTGTGAGAGAGAGAGAGTGTGTGAGGGCGTTTACCTGCTCCTCGAAGGAGATGACCCTCGGCTGGATCTTCTCCAAGGTGAAGTGATACACCGCTTTAGCCGTGGCGTCGGGCAGGTTGGGAAGATGCGTGCAGAAATCTGTGAGGAGTTGTCTCGAGATGACGAGACTGACGTTTTCGTTGACCACTGCAAAGAAAAGACAGATCGCGGTAAGACATCCTGTTTGCATCCAAATGTGCTGAACGTGTAGATGTACGGCAGCAGTCAGAAGTTTGGACATCAAGAAGAAGAAACACAGAGAACGGACATTAGATCAGTGGAGATCTTAAAAACTTGAGCTTTTTGTAACCTTTGTGTGTCATGCTGTTACACAGTTAGTGCTCTTAATGCTGAGCGGACCGGCTGTGTTAACCTGCACGACAAATAAACCTGAAAACTCTAAACTTTGTGAGACGCCGAGAAGGTGGACGGGTGTTATCTGCATGTGTGGTTCCCACTGTGAACCATAGAGGAGGAGGTGCTTTGCTGGTGACTTCTTGGCTTTGTTCATCGTTTGTTTTCCAACATGACAGTGACCCCAAACACCTCCAGGCTCTGTGACGGATATTTGACCAAGAATCAGAGTGATGCTTCACCCGATCTGAACCTAGTTGAGATGTTTCGGGATGAGTTGGACCGCAGAGTGAAGGCAAAGCAGCCCACGAGTGCTCAGCACCTCTGGAGAAAACCATTTCAGGTGACGACCTCATGAAGACGACAACATGTTCTGGTTTGTTTACACTTTCATGTGTTTTGATGTCTTCAGTTTTAATCTACAAATGCAGAATATTATATAAAAACAAAGAATGAGAAGACATGTCCAAACTTTTAACTGCTAACTTCACGTTAAAATAAAGAAAGCAGGCACCGCATACTTGCTTCAACAAAGGCCTTCAAGGACTCCAGCTGGTCTGCATCTGTGAACTGAATGGCCTTGTCCAAAATCTGTCGATATCTACAAAAAGATTTAAAAAGATTTTAACAGGTTAGAAACAACAACTGACGGCATTTACAAAACACACACACAGTTTAGTCCAGGGATGTCCAAAGTACGGCCCGGGGGCCAATCACAGCCCGTGGTCAGATTTCATGCGGCCCTCAGCTTCATTTTTAAAATATATTATTTATGGCTGACAGATTTGGCTTTTTTTGGTTGACATAATGAAACATTTTAAACTTTAAGGACATAACTGCTGCTGTTATATATCTGTATATGTGACACAAATGATTTTAAACTTAAATGTTAACAGACTTTGCATTGCTCATAATAAGTCATGTTTAAAATGAACATGAGGTTCAGATTTGTATCAACTTCATGCAAGTTTAACGTGTTCCATAGATACGAAGCAAAGAGAAAGCAAAATACTGATACAATAATGATATTTTTGCATTGAGTATTTTTACTTTTAACACGTGAAGTTCATATTTACATACTTTTACTTGTATTTATAGTATTTCACAGTGTGGTATTAGTACTTTTATTTGGGTAAAAGACTGAATACTTCCTCCTCAACTGATGATTACGCTCCACAAACTTCTCAACATTATGGACAATAACTCACACCCCCCTTCATGAGCTCCTGATGGAGCAGCAGAGCAGAGTCAGTCGATATGATTGATTAAAAATCACATTAAAACTCATTAAACTGGGCTGTTAGTGAGCAGTTAGCATTTATAAACTGTACGTTTCATGTTAAATACCATTTAGAGCCTTAAAGCTTCTTAACCAGCGGTGACTAGCCCAAATTCAAGCTCATTTAAAGCTAAAGATGAATTAATAATCTGTGATCTAGCTGAACAATCAACGTTTACCTAGCTCAATACATGGCTAATGTAGCTAACATTAGCTTAGCTTGGTCTATCATAGCTATCTCGTTGCTAGCTGCTCCCTACGTTAGTTTAAGCTAAATGTAGCTCGTAGCAGATAAAGTGTTTAATTCAGGATCATCGTTACGTACTTGGCAGCGAGATCTTTGTGAGATCCGCTTGAATTCATCAGCTGTGCGAGCTCCTGCCTCACTTCGGTCGCCATTGTCGCCCGTCGAAGTGTCAACAACGCCGGCAGCTTCCTCCGCCAAGAGGGAGCCAGCAGAGCGCGGAGCTGCAGCGGTCCTCCGAGCACCACAGAAGAAGAAGAGGAGCGAAGCGAAGCTGTTCGCGCAGAGAAAGCGAAAAACTTCGGGCGAAATACTGCGTAAAGATAGATAGATAGATAGATAGATAGATAGATAGATAGATAGATAGATAGATAGATAGATAGATAGATAGATAGATAGATATGGTTCTACCTAAAAAAATATATACATAAGAAAAATATACATATGGACTCTGCAATAACTTAAAGTCAAATCAAGTCAACTTTATTGTCAATGCTGCCATATGTACAGGACATACAGAGAACTGAAATAGTGTTTCCCTCATATCCTTGGTGCAAACGACAATATACATGAAATATAAAATATAAAAAATATATACAACTAAAAAGATATCTGCGAAAAATACGGCAAATCTAAAAGATATAAACAGTATAAATATGGCAAATATTGCAGTATTAAATTGGAGAGAGTGCAATTATGCATCCATTATGATGTCCATCAATCAGATCGACAGATCTGATTGCACAGAGGGGAGTCATTTTACAGAGTAATACATTTATTTCATTTAATTTATTTTGATTTATTTTAGTACATTTTGACATCATCAATAGAATTAATAATAGAATAATCAGAATCAGAATCACTTTAATTCGCCAGGTATGTGAACACACACACAGGAGGAATTTGACTCCGGTTACACTTTGCTCTCTTAGTACAAACATCGAACATATATAGACAGAACAGAGGACTTGACAGGTAAACGTAGACATAAACATAAACAGGAGAAAAACTATGTACATATAAAAAGGTAAATATATATGTATATATAAATATCTGTATGCCCTTAATAGAATTAATCTGAAAAAACCCATAAACTTTTACCTCAACAGTCATATTTAATTAGCAAATTTGTAGTTTTTAATGGCTTTTATCAAAACAAATGTCATAATGTTGGTAAAAAGCTGGTGCTGCTGCGCCTTTAAGAATTACGTAGCGGGTGACGTTGCGCGCGGAGGGCGTGGCCAACTTGTGAAATGTCAGGGAGGAATGGCGCTCGGCGCGGTATTTTGAACAATCGCCTTTTTTTGCTCTGCTCGTTTCTTTTTATCTGGAAACGTCTCCCGGCTCAGCAAACATCTCCGGTAAGCATCGGCTGCTGCGTGTCGGGCACACACCGTCGGGGCTCCGGTAACACCCGCACCGAGCGGGAAAGACGGACACTTCAGTGAGTGTTTGAATGTTGAGAGTGTTGTGCTAAGCTAGCTTTAGGGTTAGCAGCCTAGCAGCAAGTTGTCCTGCCCGCTGAGGGAGGCTGATGATGGGCACACACACCGAGGAAGGAGCGGGATATAACCTGGAACTCAGCTCATTTAGAGTGTTGTTTGTGCTGGGATAAAGTTAAACAGACTATATAAGAAGATATGGAGATGTATGAGTGGTGCTAAGTTAGGTGAAATGTTAATTAAACGCTAACTTAGCTGAACACGGAGATGTTTTGATGGACGACTACTACACGAACTGTCAAAATTAAGCCTTTACTCCATATTTAGTTATATTTGACGTCTTCCTGGCTTGTAAAACAGGATTTTCTTGGACGTCTACACCTAAAAAACTTGTCATTTATGTTGCGGCTGGGGCTCAGTTAGGTAGAGCGTCGTAGGTCGTCCACTAATCAGATGATCGGCGGTTCGATCCCCGGACTCCCCCAAGTCGAAGTGAACCCCATAAATTGCTCCCTGTAAGTCGATTTGGATAAAAAAGCGTCAGCTAAATGACTAAATGTAAATATTTATAACCGCTTAAGCTGAGCTGACTTGACTAGTTAGCCCTAAAGCTACAGGTAAATGTGTTTAAAGTAACCCAGGTGGACGTCTCCAGTGACAGGAGCTAGCGTTGTTTACATAGTTTGTGACTTAGCTATCAGCTCGCCGTGTCGTCACCACCACCTTTAAGTATTTACCTCCACCTCTCACGCAGCTGCTCTGTTGTTATGCGGTGAAATGTTGCGGGTACGAGTCAATAACAGTTACACGCAGTCCCCCCTTCATTCTCTGTAGCTTCGTTAGCCGGAGTGCTAACAGAGTTGATGACGAGGTAAAAATGGCGGATCTTTCGAAATCCTACCCCGGCCCTGAAATAGTAACGAGAGCCAGCAGACAGCTCTGTGCACCCCAACATGGTCGTCTTCTCCTTCTTCCTCTTCTTTCTTCTGTGTTGTGTTATTATACGCGTGCAGTTAGCTCTCTCTCTGTGTGTGTGTGTGTGTGTGTGTTTGTGGTGGATTAATGTTGAGCAGCAGGACAAAGATGATCGCTGCTGCGGCCTAGTTAACTCCAGCATCAGCTGTCAGTCAGTCTGGGTCAACATTAGTACACCCATTGATCAAATCTCTTATCTAATTAACACGTTTAAAGTCATCAAACTGTGTGTGTGTGTGTGTGTGTGTGTGTGTGTGTGTGTGCTCACTAGATTTAACTTTAACTTGCCATGCTTGTTTGTTTATTCTTCTTGCAGAGCCTTTAACTACAGTATGTAATAATAATAATAACAATATATAATAGTAATAACAACTACTATTATTACTATTATTATATACTGTAATTAACAATAACATTACCATCATCTTGCCACTGCACCTTATCTACCTATTTATCTTGTGTTTTTTACGTGTCCATGTCCCATTCTGTGTTTTTATTTTTTATTTTTTTCTACCTCAGTATTTTATTCTGTTGTATTTTTATTGTATTCAAATATACCAGACTGCTATGACGACCTCATTTCCCTTCGGGGATTAATAAAGTCTTCACACCACAGAAACAGTTTTTTTCCCGGACTGCTGCTGGCCTCATTAACAAAGCCCGGGACCCCCTCTGACACCGACCGTCACCCTCCACCCTCCACCCGCCCTGACCTTCATGTTGCATTCACACACAACTTTTATTCAACTACGTTTTGTTAAATATTCTGCAGACTGTGAATATTTTATACATTCCTGCACAAACTGTTCAGCTCTCTTCATTTTAAAAATACACTGCAAATATTATTGCTGTGACAATAAAAACTAACTGTGTTGTTGTTCTGGGATTGACAGCGAGCAGAGACTTTGCCAGCATGGACGTGGTGTCACCGGAGCTCAACAGCCTCCTTCCTGACGAGATCATGGACACCGAGGCCATCGAGGACATCCCTCACTCCCAACCCGACGGCACCGCGGTTCAGTCGGAGCCCGGCGATGACACGTCGGTCCCCATGGAAACGGACGCGCCCGCGGCTTCAGAAAATGTAAACCTCTGTTCGGACGCCGCCGCCCCCCCGACAGAACACACTCAGACTCTGACCACCTCCGCCCCCGCGGACTCCACCTTCAGCATCAGCACCGGGAGTCAGCTTCCCATCTCCATCTCCAGCGCGTCGTCACCCCTCCTCACCCTCAAACCATCCATGGCTACGTCCACAGCCACCACCAAAACAACAGACAGCGTGACCGGGACTACCGTCACTACGAGCGGGCTACAGAAGCTCACGGCTCCGTTCACCATCTCCGCCGCCAACCACCAGATCATCCTCAACAAGGTGGCCTCGTCTCAAGCCACGGAGGCGGCCAAGTCCGCCGCGTCTCAGCCACAGGTCATCAAGCAGGACGGACAGAAACTTTTGGTCACGGCGATAGGAAAGTCGGGGCAGCCTATCGTGCTGCAGTTACCACACACGGGCAACAAGCCCGGCGTTTCACAGACTGTGGGAGACTCCAAATCTCCGGCGCCACAGTTCAAAGTGGTGACGATCGGCGGCAGGTCGGAGCTCAAACCGGTGGCGGGGAGTGCCGGCAATCAGGTGACCACGTTACAGGCCCAGCAGCTAAAGACCGTGCAGGTAACGGCGACTGATGTGTGTGTTACAACGCTTAGGGTTGCAAAGGGGTGGAAAATTTCCAGAAACTTGGGAAGGTAAGCTGGGGAATTTTGGAAATGAATGGGAATTTGGGGTAATTTAGTAATTGGACGCACGTGATGAAGGAATGTACAGTGCAGGTAGGGGGCATGGCAAATTCACGGTTTATTCCCATAAATTTCCTGTTAATTTCCATAAATTCCCATTAATTCCTGGAATTTTGCAACCCTAACAAGGCTGTGTTTGAACAAATCATTGATAATTTGATCATTAATGTTGCAGGCGTCTGATCATTTGCTACATAGCTTTAAATCATCGAAATGAAAACACAACAGGCTGTTAACAAACAGCTGACATTAAACAACAGCTGTTTGTTAAACATAGGACTCTACGGTCACATGTAGCTTTGCTGAGTTAGCTCTCCTGCTGGGAGTCACAAAGCAGCTGTTTGTTTACGTCTGAGAAGAGATGATGTAGCACTGTCGGTGTGACTTCAGTGACTTTTTTAAAATACTAATAATTTACAGTTTTCAGCTGATTTCATAGACAGACTTAAAAACAGACTTAAATATTCTGTCCAAACAAAGGTGTTGAGTATCGGCGTAAAGTTACATGAATGAATGAACCAAATCAAACATCATACATCAGTCATAAAGCGAGGCGGAGCGCTAAACAGGTCAGGAGAAGTTTCTGAGCAACCTGCACGTCGTACGGCAGCTCAAATAAAGTCTCTGCAGATCATCCAAAGACGGCCTGGTCCTGGACTTTATCAAACGATGGGATATTTGAGGCGTGTACGTCAGCTTAGATATCATAAGTCTGAAGAGACCAACAGGCTGTCGTTGCAGGTTTTCCATGAGTTGTGGCGACCGTCACCTGACCCTGAATATTCACGAATTCGTCGGGCTGATAAACTACAGATCTGAAACCGTCCTCTGTGTCTCCACAGATCGCCAAGAAAACGCCGACGTCCTCTGCCGCACCGATCAAGTTCATCATCACGAAAACTGTAAACAGCAAAGGTCTGAGTCCTCAGACGACAGTGTCACCTGTCATCGCAGGTAAGTTTGTTGTGTGGTTATTTTAAATGGTTCTGTTTGTGCTGTGATGGAGCCACGTCTCCTCAAACCTCTCGTGTTCACAGGACGAGTCCTGACCCAGAATTCCCCCGTGATGCCCCCGAGGACCATCACGCTCTCGGAGCCCCACAACACTAGTATACAAAGTATCCCCGGCAAGAAGATCGCCATTTCACCCCTCAAGACACCCAGCAAGGTAAATCAAACGCACCTTTCCTCATTCACCATTAGTCGATATGTTTGGGCCAAAATCTTAATTTGAGGTATCAAATCTGTCTCGTCTGATCGTTCTGCACCCTCCTTGTCTGCCTCCGTCAGGTCACTGTGGTATCTGTGGCTTCCCCGACCTCCAACGCCTCTCAGAAGTCGGTGACGCTGCCCGTTAATGTAGCACTCGGCCAGCAGATCCTCACAGTCCAGCAGTCCACGTCTGCATCTCCAGTCAAAGTGGCCACGAGCCAGACCACGACGCAGGTGAGACGAAGGCCCAGAGCGGGACACGTGGACACGTCAGGCGTAAATCTGTTGTAACTCACCTTCTGATCACTTTCAGAATATTAAACCAGTGCAGTCTGTGGCCGTCGGAGGAGTCGGCGGCTCCCAGTTCAAGACCATCATCCCTCTGGCGACCCAGCCCAACGTGCAGCAGATTCAGGTGCCGGGTAGCCGGTTCCACTACGTCCGGCTCGTCACGGCGACCACAGCGAGCAGCACGGGACAACCCAGCGGTCCCAGCACCAGCTCCATACAGACAGGTGACGTCTAACACACCTTTAGATAGATCATATCACTTTATGAGCTCTTCTGTGGCAACTTATGATGCTTAATGTCCAACAGCTAAACCGATGGTGGTCAGCACGGGAGCAGTCAGGATGTCGGTGCCGATCGTCCCAGCACAGACCATCAAACAGGTAACGTCCGTAACTTTTATTCACACGCTTTTCTGTGAGGTTTCTGGAGCTGCATTCATGGATCTCGTCCCCCCCTGCAGGTGGCGCCGAAGCCCTTGACGTCAGCAGCAGTCGTAACCACCACCCAGACCCAGCAACGCCTCATCATGCCCGCAACTCCGCTACCGCAGATCCAGCCCAACTTCACCAACCTCCCTCCAGGCACCGTCCTGGCACCAGCTCCGGGAGGCGGCAACGTGGGCTACGCGGTCGTGCCAGCACAATACGTCACACAGGTCAGCTGCGTTTGTTTTTTGTTTTTTAACCACTCATCTTTGATATCCACGTGTTTTCATTCACTTCCTGTCGTGTTATTGCGTCTCTTGTAGCTCCAGCAGTCACCGTTTGTGACCCTCGCCAGCAGCTCTGGTTTCCCAGCGTCCACTGCTATCCAGACTCAGGCCAGACTGCCGCTCAACGGGTAAAGACGGCTCTTGTTTGATGATGTGCGACAGAGCAGCTAAATCATTTATGCTCCCTTTGAACAGACAAGAAAATAGTGCATCGATGTCTGGTGGTTTTTCAAAATAAAATGAAAACCAGGTGACAAACAGTGTTAACTAAAATAGAAAAACTATCTACTGCCTACTTTAAAAACTGGCGTAATATATTTAGTTTTAAAGAAACAATATGTATTTTTGCTTTAACAGTGACATCTAGTGGTTAAAAGTTGGTACTGCAGTCCAAATTCAAAATACCGGAGAGTTTTTATTTAACGAAGCAGCTTCTACGTCTGAGTCTGACTTCAGTCCGTGCTGCAAAATAATCACAACAAGAAGTTAACAGAGAGAAATAAGACATTTCACAGCGGTTACGTTCGGCATAATAAACTCCTCTTTAGATCTCAGTAGAAGAAATGTCGCACACAACAGTGACGTGGTCGTAAGTCGAGTTTTTGGCAACTTTTGAGGAAAAAACATCTGAGAATTTCAAGATAAAAGTCTCCGTGACCCGGTCAGTCCTCCCTGCGGACTCTACGGCTCACTTCCCGGGAAAGCAGCCTCGATGACTTTATAACTTCGCACAGCGGTGTTGTTCTCTGATGACACAGCATGATCATTTTATGATTTAACACCGTAAATATCTGACGTAATGTTCCTTTAAATAAAGCTTCATAATCTCTAATGTGCAAAATTCTGGGAATTTTCCAAGTTGGAAACTTTCCATGGGAATAAACGGGAATTTATGGGAATTAACGGGAACGAACCGGGAATTTACAAAATTGAAGGTTGGCCCTTTAACAGGGAACTTAAATATAGTTGGGGAAAATGATTTCTGGTTTGGAATATTTCCCAAATTCCCAAGCTTAACTTCCCTATGGAAAGTTTCTGGAACCAGAAAGTTTCCGACCCTTTGCAACCCTAGTACTGTTCATGTTGCATTAAATTAATTTTAAATTAACGCATTCAGTAACACACATTGTTTAGAGGTACGTCACGTCTGGCATTACGAGGTTAGATGTGTGTAAACTGGCACGCGACCAAACACCCGAGGCTGCCGCGGGCGTTTGGTCGCGTGCCATGAAAACACATAAAACATTATATTATTTTAAAATACGACTGTTGTGCTAATTGATGTTGAGTTGATTTGATTGATGTAAATAATGTGATTCATCGTCTCGCAGCTTGTCGACAGCAGAGACGACCTCGAGGCCGAGGAAACCGTGCAACTGCACCAAGTCACAGTGTCTCAAACTGTGAGTATGACTGCACACACAGCCTGAAGTCACTCTAAACATGTCAGGCCTCTAACATTTAGACTGCCTTCCTTCTTCTCAGATACTGTGACTGCTTTGCAAACGGAGAGTTCTGCAACAACTGTAACTGCAATAACTGCTTCAATAACCTGGAACACGAAACAGAACGTCTCAAAGCAATAAAGGTAAGGCGGAGGTTTGTGTTGTTGTCGGGGCTCGGAGTCACTTCCTGTCAGACGGATGAATCAGAGTTAAAAAAAATGTGTTCTTCACAGACGTGTCTGGACCGGAACCCGGAGGCCTTCAAACCTAAGATCGGTAAAGGTAAAGAGGGCGAGTCGGACCGCCGACACAGCAAAGGCTGCAACTGCAAACGATCGGGCTGCCTGAAGAACTACTGCGAGTGCTACGAGGTGAGTTCTCCCTCTCTCTGTCTGTTCTCACTTCATCCTCGCCGAATAAACTCCTGTTCACCTCCGTATGTTTCCTTCGTGTTTCACCTTCGAAGGCGAAGATCATGTGCTCGTCCATCTGCAAGTGCATCGGCTGCAAGAACTTCGAGGAGAGTCCGGAGAGGAAGACGCTGATGCACTTGGCCGATGCGGCGGAAGTCCGAGTACAGCAGCAGACCGCGGCTAAGACCAAGCTGTCGTCGCAGATCTCAGACCTGCTCATGAGGACGGCACCGGTCATTTCGAGTGGAGGCGGAAGGTAAAGTTTTCATCGATCGATCTCTTGATCAACACCAACAAAGATGCTGTCTTCTCACTGACGTCTTGTTTTTCTCCGCAGGTTGCCGTACACGTTCGTAACGAAGGAGGTGCTGGAAGCGACGTGCGAGTGTCTGCTGGAACAGGCCAAAAAGGCGGAACAGACTCACCAGCCTCAGGCCGAAGCGGAGCGCTTGATCCTGGAGGAGTTCGGACACTGTCTCATGAGGATAATCAGCTCGGCGGGGAAAGCCAAAGCAGACTGTGCCTCCATCAACTGCTAGACCGAGCTCCTCCTCCTCTCCTCTCTCTGTGTGCACTCTGCCTTGGACCCTCCGGGGGGGGTGGGGGTTTCTCCACCCTCACCAAAAGGCAGAACAATGGCCTCAAAGCAGACTCCTCGCTAAGGCCAGCTGGAATAACAAACACTGTTCAGACTCGTGAAGGACGAACGGACTGGAGCTGAACCGCCTCTGACAGAATCATTTCTTCACCTCTCAGATCTGTTTCCAACTTTTTGTTCTTCCATTTTTATTCTATTTTCTTTTTATTCTTTCCCTTCTTTTTTTTTTTTTTGAGGTTTTCCAGAAAAAAAAAAAGACCTTCCTGTAATTTTTATGTAATCATCCGTGCTAGACGAACAGGACGTGTATCTTTTGATATTTATTTTGTATTTGTAATCATCATCATCAGTGAGCGAGCGCTAATATCGTGTGGCTTCTAGTGCTGCAGACTATTAATTATTAACCAAGGCTAGGCTAAATTGTTTCTCTGAAAATGAGTTAAAGGTAAGGTGAATGCAAACATTATGCACACACACACACACACACACACACACACACACTGCTCAGATTAGGTGGCTCGATCGATCGACGAACGGAGGAACTCTTCTTCTTCTTCTGGTGCTGTTTTCTGTTTTGTTAGTCACATGCTTACTGTACATTAAAAACAACAATGAATGGACGAACTGATCGATCTGACTTGGTACATGTTTGTGATGAGAGGCGAGCAGGCTGACGTCAGCTGTTCACAGGAATAGTTGTGTCGTAAGTTCAAATCCTGGCTGTCGGACACCATCGAGCTCTAATCTGACATCAGAGAGGCTTTTTAAGAGAGTCCTGCAGCCTCCCTCCCTCCATCTGCATATCTAACCTCTGGATGTTCACTTTACGTCTTCCTCCTGAAGTCTCAATCGTCGTCTGCTTCGTGTTGCCGACGTCAATAAAGAACGTCAATCAAACTCACAGCATCCAAGAGATTTTTTTCTGTTGACACTCAGTTAATTTACAAAAATGTCAACAGGAAGTGATGCGTGTGATGTCAGGTGTTTCAGATATTATCAAAATGTAATAAGATAAGACACACAGCTCTTCTCGTCCACTTGAGGCTGGCTCCAGAAGTGAGTCAGTCTCCATAAGTCCCCATGTTCAAATGTCCAACTTCACAGCAGAAATAAACATGTTTACAGCCTGGTACAAAAAACAGTTTTGGTCTCTATAGCTAATTTCCCCATTCAGGACTACAAACATGGCGGCGGTGGCGGCCAGCGCCGCAGATTTTGAGCTTGTGGGGGTGGCAGTAGTTCAGTCCATAGGGACACGGCTTGGGAACCGGAGGGCGGCCGGTTCAAGTCCAGTATGGAACAAAGTATGGTGGTGGACTGGTAGCTGGTAGAGGTGCCAGTTCACCTCCTGGGCACTGCCGATGTGCCCTTAAGCAAGTGAGCATGTGAACCATGTGTAAATAAACGTGTGTGATGTCACAGAATCTGACTCAAATGACATCACTTGAGGCATTAAATCAGACTTCTCTCTCTCTGGAGCCACAAATAACACAATAGTACTAACAACAAACACCTGTGAATATGTTACAGGTGTGGTTAAAAACGGCGGGAGTTCCCCTTTAAATTGTGTATATCGCTCAGGAGGTAAGGCAAGTCTTTGCGCATGCTCAGACGGATAGTAGTAGTAGTAGTAGTAGTAGTAGTGGTAGTAGTAGTACCAGTACCGCCTGGGCAGTAGGGGGCGGTAAAGCACTCATTGATAAAAAGAAGACGACGTGACGGAGACGTTACAGACAGGGTGGTGTACTTCAGGAGGTGTAGCACGCCGGAGGAGGTCCTCCGAGACAGGATTAGATATATTTCACCCACAGATATAAAAAAAGATGCACATTTAGTGTGTAATAAATAAATATAGTCGGTAAATGTAGCTGTTCTCTTATTCGCCTGATTTTTAAACGAGGTTTGGTTTAGCAACGTTAGCCGCAGCTGTATCTCTGCACGTGGGCGTCCCTGTCCGGTTAATTAGGTGAGTAATTAATTAATTAAACCCGTTATTATTGCAGTTTTTATGATAATTAACAAATTAGCCCGCTTCACACAGTTTAGCCGCCAACGTCAGACCACGTGGTCAACAAACGTCAGCGCGCTTCAGTGCGTCACGCCAAACTCTGTTTAAAAAATCGGTTATTTGATATAAAATCACTTAAACTTAAAGATTAATTCGCTGTAACAACATGAACCAAACATTTTCTGAAGCTTGAGAATCAGCTCTTTAATTCGGCATACATCTTATAATGCTAACACTCGGTTTTTATACTGTAATTCGGCACTTCATGCATCTGTGTTGTTGTTGACAGATTTACTGAAGAAGCGAGCTGCAGTGTGGACCTGACCTGACATACATGTAAGTATCATCATGCATCATGTGTGTAATAAAGTGAACAGCCATCCCAATGATTATATCAATCACTACCCATCTGACCCATTCAAATGTCTGGGGAAGATTATACCTGAGCTTCTAACTGAGGGTTGATGAATGAAGATCATGCTGCTGTGTGAATGTAACTTATCAGCTGACTGAAACATCTGCATTGTTCTTTCAGGGTCGACCTGCTGAAGGTGGACTACATCTCCCATGAGTACTTGACTGATTTGTCTGTTTAAGTTGTTTTTTGACTAATAAATACAAAGTGTGACGCAGAGTTGGTGTTTGTATTTTTATTTTTATGGATGGTGGGGAGCCTTCACCAGGTGTGTATTGGCTTATATGATGTATTCTGTACTTTTCTAATATCCAGATATGTATGCTGTGTATGTATCATTCATCATGCACATAATAGTAAATTAATGCAGGAAAAAACATAAAATTGTTCATCAATGTGACATTTCATTTATTCTTTTAGTTGGTAAACATGTTTGAACTGTTAACTCCAGGACAATTTATAAATATATTCATATATTAGCATGAATGTATGATAAATATGATTATAACGACATATTAAATTCACCTGAGCCCTACATTAAGTCCATAATTAATATTTATAAATATAAAATGTTCTACGTGTTTTACTTCTTCACGTTCTTTGAGGTTTGTTTGTAAACTTATTGTGATAATATAACGCTAGCATTGTTAGCACCACTGATTATATGATATAAAGAAACACGGTGTAATGTTAGCACGCTAGCATTGTTAGCACCTCTGACAATATTGCATAAAGAAACAGTATATAGTTAGCACGCTAGCATTGTTAGCACCTCTGACAATATTGTATAAAGAAACAGTATATAGTTAGCACGCTAGCATTGTTAGCATCACTGGCTGTATGGTATAAAGAAGCACAGTATAAAGTTAGCACGCTAGCATTGTTAGCACCACTGATTATATGGTATAAAGTTAGTACGCTAGCATTGTTAGCACCACTGATATGGCATAAAGTTAGCATGCTAGCATTGTTAGCACCACTATCAGTATGGCATAGAGAAACACGGTGTAATGTTAGCACGCTAGCATTGTTAGCACCACTGTCAGTGTAGTATAAATTTAGCATGCTAGCACTGTTAGCACGCTAGCTATGCTAACGGTCTTGACGTCCCCCGGAAGTTGTTGTTGCTGTTCTTCTTCGTGGCAGGAGCAGACTGTTGCTTAGTGCCACGTTGATGGAGACCAGTGGGGACGTGGAAATCTGTCTTACCGGGACCCGGTAGCCTCTGCTTCTGCTTCTTCTTCTTCTTCTTCTTCTTCTTCTTCTGTTTTTACAGCCGTTAATCCTCAAAGAGAAGAACCGAAAGGAGGAAAACCTGCACGGGTGGAGGCTCCGTCAGTTTGTTTGTCACCGCGTTCATGTAAAGAAGACACAAATAAAGGAAGGTAAGCGGCGTTAGAGGAGTAACAGGATCTGTGTGAGACTGTCTGCCTCACAGCTAACAGGCTAGTGAACGCCTCGTAGCTTCAGGACATGTTGTACCGTAGTCAGCTGTTAGCTCGCTGCTAATGTTCCCATTTTAGAGTGGGCTCACCGGTTTGTTGTGTTGTTTGTAATGTCCACAGCTGCTGCAGCTCTGTTTATTACAGCTGAGCAGCATGACCTGGTTTAAAGGAGGAGGGGGGGACACAAGTCTGTCTTAACCCAGGACCTGCACTCTTTACTGGGCACAGCTGACTCAAACTAATCCAGTATTCATAATAAACCTGGTTTATAAAGGTGTTAATTCACCTGTTTGTGCTGCTGCCTCGAGGTAACTGATCACTGCAGCCTGTGTGAGTGTGTGTCAGTGTTTACTGCAGGACTGATGTGTTAGTCTGCTGTGTGTTAGTCTAAATCAAGTCCTTATTCTGCCCTGAACTGCAAATTTAGCTGAGAAATTAAGTCGAAATTTTGAATTTCTGCATGCTGTACATTGTAATGTGATGTTCTGACAGGACGTACATGTACTTGCATGAGTATTCTTCCCGTTGTGTACTTTACTAAAGTATCTGAGTACATGTTTTTATACTAAATACAGAATATTCCACATAACTGCTGTGATTTTATGTCATATAAAATACAAAGCAAACATCTAAAAGTGATGTGAGTGATCTGAGACTTCATTCATTCATTTCAGGTTGTATGTAGTTAGTAAACATCTTCATAGCTTAATAATTTTTAATTAGCTTCAGGACTATGAAACTACACCTTTGATAACTATAATAATAATAACTGATCATTATAACCTCTGTGAGGAGGAGACTGTTGTGTGCTTTCGATAGCTGTACCCAGTTCCTGTAGTCCACACTGGCTGTGAATGATTGGAGACGAAGTCCAGCCTTTATCCTGTCCTAAAATTCATTTTTAGTTGAGAAATGAGGTCGATATCTTTTAAAAATAACCTGTAAAAAAAAAACTGTAATGTTTAGTAAGTTTTTGCTCATTTATACAATGAAAAATAAGATCAAATACAGTCCCAGCTGCAGGTATGAAGAGTCAAAACAGTTCATACATGTCATCAGGTCGTTTATTTCCATTGTTCTGGTCGTGTACCAGTTTCTTGTTGTTGCCTTCTTAGTGTCATCTTGACTACCGTGACGCATTCAGGTGCATCGTTTTTCATTCATGTCCCAGAATATCTTTAAACTGTGGCGTTGACGTTACCCCCAGAAAAGCAACACAGTTTAGGTCGTCTTCTTTTGCTCCCACACGTCCACTGCCGTGTTGTGAACCGCCGTGTTTACTCTTTATCTGACGTGCGATGAAGACGAGGGTCGAGTTCTTCCACACAGACTCCCTCCACGGTGTGAACTTGTAGAGTTTTTGTGTGTCACACACACTGAGCTGTTCTTCTGGAGTAATGTCAGCGCTCAGTTCCACCACGATGAACCGCCGTGTTTCTGCAGCCGACCAGAACAAACCAAACACTTGATGAGTCACGACTCACCACCAGCATAATTCTTTCCTTGTGTGAAGGAGAGAGGGAGGCAGAGGGGTTGCAATCACCAACTAGACTGCTATATACCGCCAAATTCTACACACCGCTCCTTTAATACCGCCTTGATTCTTGCTGACTCTCCGTGTTTCCTTCGTGAAATCCTTCAGGTGTAAGAAAAGTCACAGTGTTTCCGTGATCAGGTGACTCAGACAGGTTTAAATCTATCGTCAGAGGTAATCCAGCCTAACAGGCTCACTTCCTTTTAAATCAGGGGTCTTCAACCAGGGGTCCACAGCCCCTAGTGGGGTCCGCAGAGGTACTGCAGGGAGGTCCGCCAATTTTTTATCATAATAATTGACAATTCTCACCAAAAATATAAAAAAAGACGCACAGCTCTTAGCATTTAATAACCAATAATAATTATGCATGAACTTTTTCATCAATCATAAACACACACAGGCTCACATCACAGCATGTAAATGGGTTAATAAGGTGAAATTAAAGTTCTTTTTTTTTTTTTTTCCAGGATGAAACTCAAAGAGATCAACCGCACAGCCATCCAGAGCTGGAGTCCTGCACAGCACCACCCCATCTACCTGGCAACAGGTAAGAGCGTGCAGCAAGCAAAGCAGGCACAGGCCTGCTGCTGCCACCAACCACCAACGCCACCAACGCCGTCTTCACTCTCTGGTGTTTTGACAGGTCGTTACATCATTTCTGTCAAGTCATCCAGGCGTTCACACAGCGGCTTAAAATAATCTGAGTCAGAGCGAGCGCCTCACTTTCTTTCTTTCTTTTTTTTCTGCTGGCAAGAAACTAACAGAAAAAATGCTGATGCATAATTTCCAGGAATATACAGCATGGATGTTTTTTGTTTGTTTGCGGGAAAGAAGAAGACACAAGTCCAGTTTATTACTGCTGAACGTCTGAGGAGGTAAAGAGGAGATCTGAGATGACTTGACACAAACGAGAGCCGAGCACAAACCTCGTCCATCCGTCCGTGATTAGTGACGTTAAGACAGCGAGGCCTCCAAATGGGAAGTTAGGATTAAGTAGTTTGATGGATGGCGACACGGCAGCATCATGTTTCAACATCCCGTGCTCTCCTTCTGCAGGAACATCAGCCCAGCAGCTCGATGCCTCCTTCAGCACCAACGCCTCGCTGGAGTTCTTCGAGCTGGACTTGACTGAACCGTCTCTGGACATGAAGTCATGCGGCAGCTTGTCCTCCGCTCACAGGTACTGAACGCTGCCGTCCGCCCTCGTGTTGTTTTTGTCCTTTGAGTGCTGCCGTTCACGTCCTCTCTCTCCTCGCAGATACCACAAGCTGGTCTGGGGTCCGTACGGCATGGACGACGAGAGTCGCCCGTCCGGCGTTCTCATCGCGGGAGGCGAGAACGGCAACGTCATCCTGTACGACCCCGCGAAGATCATGGCGGGAGAGAGCGACGTGATCATCGCCGAGAGCGACAGGCACTCGGGTCCAGTGAGGGCTCTCGACGTCAACCCGTTCCAGGTACGATTGATCTCCGAGCGAGCACACACGCTCATTTAAAGACGAACGCTGTGGCTAATTCTGTGTTTTCTGCTGCAGACAAACCTGGTCGCATCAGGTGGGAATGAGTCTGAAATCTACATCTGGGACATGAATAACTTCGGCTCTCCCATGACACCAGGACCTAAAACTCAGGTAGTCTCTTAACTACAGTGTACTGTGTTTTGATCACCGTAATGATGAACGTTAAAGAGCTTGTGTGTTTTTTATCTTAAAGCCTCAGGAGGACATCAGCTGCGTGTCGTGGAACAGACAGGTCCAACACATCCTCGCCTCCGCCAGCCCGAGCGGCCGAGCCTCGGTGTGGGATCTCCGCAAGAATGACCTCATTATTAAAGTCAGCGACCACAGCAACAGAGTACGTCTCCATTCTCCCGCGCTTACACTCGCCCGTCTTGTTGATTATCTCCGTCTTCTCAACTCAGACTGTGTCTCCTTGTCTTTAGATGCATTGTTCTGGGCTCGCCTGGAACCCAGAGGTGGCCACTCAGCTGGTCTTGGCCTCCGAGGACGACCGGATGCCGGTCATCCAGATGTGGGATTTACGTTTCGCTACCTCTCCTCTCAAGATTTTAGAGAATCATACACGGTAAACACAGATTAAACATCAACAGGGTCACCAACAGCAGACACAGCAGCCAGCTAATATTACTGACTAGTCCAACAGCAGTCAGCCCAGCTCGGCGTCTGTCTTTCAGCCTTTTATTTCACCAAGCTCTCACCAACCACTAAAAGTCAGTCCCAGATTTACTCTTGTCCGGCGGCTTCTTGCTCGCTCACTCTCTCCTTTTCTCTTCTTAGCTTCCTCCGTCAACGTCCTCTTTTAGCTCTGTTAGCTCTGTTAGCTCTGTTAGCTCCATTAGCTGTTAGTTCTGTTAGCTCTGTTAGTTCCATTAGCTGTTAGTTCTGTTAGCTCTGTTAGTTCCGTTAGCTGTTAGCTCTGTTAGTTCTGTTAGCTATGTTAGCTCTTTTAATTCCATTAGCTGTTAGCTCTGTTAGCTCCATTAGCTGTTAGTTCTATTACCTCTGTTAGCTCTTTTAATTCCATTAGTTGCTAGCTCTGTTAGCTCTGTTAGCTCTTTTAATTCCATTAGCTGTTAGTTCTGTTAGCTCTGTTAGCTCTGTTAGCTCTTTTAATTCCATTAGACGTACGAATGACAGAGACATTCACCTGATTACAGGTCAGTGTAGCATCAACATGAGTTAGCAGACGTTAGCTTATTTAAGGTATATCTCTGCTGTTCTTTATGTACAGCGGCGTCCTGGCCATCGCCTGGAGCTTGGCTGATCCCGAGCTGCTCCTGAGCTGTGGGAAGGACAGCAGGATCCTGTGCTGGAATCCAAACACAGGAGAAGTGAGAGTTCATTTAAATGTCATTAACATGCAGGTAATCATGCATCGTGCCCCTCTCATGTCACTGAATCATCGTCCTGAATCTCCAGGTGCTGTACGAGCTGCCCACCAGCAGCCAGTGGTGCTTTGACATCCAGTGGTGCCCCAGGAACCCCGCGGTGCTGTCGGCCGCCGGCTTCGACGGACACATCGACATCTACTCCATCATGGGGGGCAGCAACCAGGCGCAGAGCCAGAGACACGCTGACCAGGTGAGGTTCAGACAGAAACACGTGTCACAGTCTCATCTTTCTGTTATAGTCGTCACGGTGATCGGTCAGAGTGTCAGTTCTTGTGTTTTATGATGCCTTTACGACGTTATGAAGCAATATGTCGTCACCCAAAACACCCAGAGTGCAAAGTTTATACTCGTTTACAGTTTTTTTTTTTTTATCACCTGATTATTTTATGCCAAAAACTGCAGTTCCTCTTCTCGTCCACTTGAGGCTGGCTCCAGAAGTGAGTCAGTCTCCATAAGTCCCCATGTTCAAATGTCCAACTTCACAGCAGAAATAAACATGTTTACAGCCTGGTACAAAAAACAGTTTTGGTCTCTATAGCTAATTTCCCCGTTCATGACAACTGTACTGAGGGTGAATTTATATACAACTCACCTGTTCAGATTATATTAAGGCTTAAAGTTATGCAGGATTAAGAGCGTGGACGCTTTGATTGACAGGTGGGTGTCGTTACAGGTGGCTTGTTTGAGCAACCAGGCGTCATTCAGCCCGCCTCAGCTCCACGTCTTTGCCGATTCTTAGATTAGCCGGGAGGTGAAAGAGGCAGGACAGCCAAGGTGGCGGCAACCAGAGCTACAACAGAAACCTGTGATACACAATAACAATACAAGAGGTCGAGACTAGAAATACGTAGATTACACACATACAAACACTCAACTTGCACCAAGATGGACAAGAAAAGCCAAGAAAACAAAATCAACTGATGTGGGGATCCGCTTTTTATCTGTCAGGTCATGTGACCACCTCTAAAATATGGAGACATGTTTCTAACGTTGAAAAAGTTTCATATTTTACTACCTGTTCTGTTTGTGGCATTTATTTCCTCTTCTCCTTATGAACGTCTGTCTGTGTTTCCTTTTTATTTCGAGCTTTCATTTCACATCTTATGCATCGTCGTCTTCGTCTCTGTTACAGATCAGTAACTCGTTCGGGAACATGGATCCTTTCGGGACTGGACAAAGTTTACCTCCGCTGCAGCTGCCGCAGACCGCTGCTCCTTCGACCACAGTCACCCCCCTGAAGAAGCCACCGAAGTGGATCCGCAGGCCCGTCGGAGCCTCGTTCGCTGTGAGTTTTTTATCATGACGTTCGAAGATGACGCTCCTTCATTCTTAATCTTAATCGCACTCCTCTGGTTCTTCTCCGCAGTTTGGTGGGAAGCTGGTGTCTTTGGAGAACGCGAAGCCGAACCCTCAGCAGCCTCAGCAGCCCACCGCACACGTTGTACATATCAGTCAGGTTGTTACAGAAACGGCCTTTTTGAAGCGCTCCGATCAGCTGCAGGCGACTCTGAGCGCGGGCAGCTTCGTGGATTTCTGCCAGGAGAAGATCGATGCAGCTGAGAACGAGTTTGAGAAGACTCTGTGGTCTTTCCTCAAGGTATGAAATTCAGAAATCTGAATAAACCTGAAAATATTTGATTATAATTCAAATAAACGACGTTTTTGTTCTTTAAATTTCGTGTTTTCAGGCTAATTTTGAAAGCGATATTCGCAGCAAGTACCTGGAACTTCTGGGGTACAACAAAGAGGAGCTTGCCTTAAAGGTGACCGTACACCACGACACGATGCTACATATATCTTTTATATTTTAACCGTTATGATGTTTTTGGTGCATCTTCTGATAAATGTGTCTCTTTGTTGTCAGATTTCAGCAGCACTCGAGGAAAAGCCTGCTGAGCCTCCACAGGTGAGTTTGTTCAGAGCGGCTACTCTTTAAAGAGGTGTTTAAAGAGGAGATCAGTACCCTCAGTTAGCGTAGCATAGCATTAAAGACTAGAAACAGCTAGCCTAGCTTCCAACTAAAACCATGCTGGGAGTGTGTCCGTTTGTGAATGTAACCGCTGTGAAACAATCTGGAAATAACTTTTTATTTCTCTGATTAACGACTTTATCGAGGCCGGGGCTCGCTCACTGTTATTTACTGTCTATGTCACTCAACCACTGCTCGCTCTCTCTCTCTCAAACCAAATTAAACTTCTTTGCAGCGTAAGTTTCAGTCAGACTCAGATTTAGAAACTGCTTCATGAAATAAACAAAGTCAGAACACGACAGGTCGAGTGTCAGAGTTTAGATAGTCTCAGTTTCAGGCTGACTGTGGAGGTTTGACCGGTCTGAGCGTCTGATTGGCGACGTCGGGCTGCAGCCCAAACCGCAAAACAGACCACCCGCGTTTAAAGTCGCATTTTAACAAAATCACTTCCTAATTAGCTCAAGAGATTTTCTATATCGCTGCCCACATAAAGTTTCATCAGATCCTGTGTGTTATTATGCAAGTGATGTGATGTGATGGAGCAAATAAAATGCAGTAATTCTTTCAAAGCTCCAAACTGCCGATCATCATGCGACGACGCCGCTCTCCGTTTGTTCTCGCTCATCGTGCCGTTCGCGTTCTTTCACCGTCAGAACAACAAACCGACTGACGGAGGCTGCAATCAGTGCGAGCGACAGCTCTCGGCTGAAATCAGACAGTTTGTCTCTGTGTCACATTTTGCAATCAGGAAGTGTTGCAAGTCTTTAATATGAAGCGCTGAGTCAGTGCGACTTCATCTTTTTAAACTACTTGTAGGAAGATTTGCTTCTGTGGTTGTGGATGGTCTTCTTATATTGACCCCTGAACTCTAACATGAGCCTGACTCCAGCGTTAAACCCAAACTTAGTGCTGAGCTGGAGTTTAACTTTAGTCTGAGCTTCCAAACCGCTGATTTAAAAATGTCTTCCAGGTGGAGGTTCCCGCTCCAGCCCTCCCGCAGCCTTTACCGGACCTCAGCCTCTTGCCGCCAGCTGACACTCCCGAGGCAGCGTTCGACATGATTGCTGCAGCAAACCTTCAGCCTGAAGCCACACTCGAACTTGACTCCACTCCTGACCAAGACGCCGAAGAGCCGCCGGCAGCAGCAGAAGAAGAACCGGAGGACGCTCTAACCGGCGAACCGGAAGAAAACGCGGACCTGGTTCTCACCGATGAGGAAGCAGATGGGGAGGAGATCCCATTGGAGGAGGTACGCCTTCAGACAGACGGCTGAACTTGTTTTGTTTCTGTTAAAGGCCCTGCTGCACACACACAGGTGGATGATTTTAATTATGTTGCTTGATTAGAGCTTTTGTCAGGACTGTGTGAGCACAGCTGAAATCTTTCTGGTAACTGCCACGGCGCCTGAAGGCTCGTTAAGACTGAGATTAATGAGAACATCCGTCATCCTGCTCGCCCAGCTCCTGTTCTGGCACAACACCAGCTCTGCTCCCACACCCCGGGGCAGCTACAGTTGAAAAATCCAGACTGTTGTGGTGCCATAGATCGTAGTGAATTATGGGATACACTAAGCCTGTGCCAAAGGGACACGAGTGGACTGTGTGTCTGCGTTTTCTAAACTCATCTTCTACTGAGACGAGAACCTCGCAGCGCGAGTGTTGGTTGACTCGCTGTGTTCAAGTAACGTCTCACTCACTCTCGTGTTACCTTTTATCATCGTATCAGAGTCTGTTGACTTCATGTCACTCTCACCTTGAACCCGAGAAGACGTCTGATCAGCCAGAATACTTAAACACACCTGTGTGTGTGTGTGTGTGTGTGTGTGTGTGTCTTTTTATAATAACAACACGACAGTGTGAAACATGTTGTTTGTCGTGATGAATATGCAGCTTTAAAGTGAGTTTCAGCTCATTTCTTTAGCTGTCTGGCTCGTTTTGGTACACTCTCACCGCTTTCGTAGTGTCGTACACAACCAGCTCCTGTTCTGGCACGACACCGGCTAAAAAACGCCCTAAAACGCCCGTGGTACAAACGCTAACACTCCCCCGGTGCTCTGAGTTTGCAGTCCGGGCAGCCTCGCTAACAAACTGAGCTAACATGAGCTAACAGCTGCTTTACTTTTACTAACGGCTGTATCTTTGGTGTTTCAGGAGACAACAGCACCAGTGGAGGAGGAGGAGGAGGAGCCCGGTCCTGCTGAGACCTTGGCTCCAGTTGAGGAGCCCACCGAGACTCCAGGTCTGGCTCTGGCTCCAGCTCCGGCTCCGACCCCCACAGGAGTCAGTCTGAGCATCAGTCAAGGTAACAAATCTTTAAAACCCTCGAGCAGCAGTCGTTTTTTTGATCGAACATTCACATCTTTCTCTTCTCCTGCCAGACGTGGACGGGCTGATCACGCAGGCGCTGCTGACCGGAGACTTCGAAGGAGCTGTGGAGCTCTGTCTCCATGACAACCGCATGGCAGACAGCATCATCCTGGCCATCGCGGGAGGGGCCGAGCTGCTGGAGAAAACCCAGAAGAAGTATTTCACGAAAACACACAGCAAGATAACCAAGGTAACGCACCACGAGGAGAACAGCTCGCACACTGAGAGTTACTGAGAGTTCATCACTGATGATATAACCGCGTGCTTCTCTTTGTCCTGCAGCTGATCAGCGCCGTGGTGATGAAAGACTGGCACGACATCCTGAAGACGTGTGACCTGCAGAACTGGAAGGAGGCTCTGGCTGCCGTCATGACCTACGCTCAGCCCGAGGAGTTCTCCTCCCTCTGTGGTCAGTTTGTGTTGCTGTTGTTTAGTCAGTGTCCTCGTACTAAACGTCCGCGAGCGCTGAATCCGTGCTCTGTAATTGAACTCGTCTGTTTGTTAGATCTTCTCGGAGCCAGACTGGAGGCAGCAGACGACCCCCGACTGCAAGCTCAGGCCTGTCTGTGCTACATCTGTGCTGGAAACGTGGAGAAACTCGTGGCCTGCTGGACCAGAGCGCAGGACGGACACTGTCCACTCTCTCTGCAGGTTTGTTCAGAAAGTTACCTGCAACTATCAGACGTTGACTCTCTGTTAGCTCTGTTTTTGTTCTCCATCACCTCCTGAGGGAAATACCTGTCTCTTTAGCTGCTAAATGCTGCACCATGTTCACTATGTCTGCAGTTTTTAGAGCTGTTCACTGAAAACTGCTGCCTGCTGGTGCTGAAATTTACGCCACAAGTCTGAAACAAAACAATAAAGTTGTAGCCGGACTGCTAAACAATGAGCCGAAGAGACAGATATGTACTTCTGGAGTTGGTAGAGACCAAAATAGAACAAAAACTAGAGTTATATTTCGTGCTTGGATCTGTATTTTCGTCATGTTAATGTGCCGTTCTTCCATCACGTAGGACCTGGTGGAGAAGGTGGTGGTGTTGCGGCGTGCAGTGGAGCAGACCCAGCGCTCCGGCCCGGCTGCTATCGGCATCCTGCTGGCTGAGAAGATGAGTCAGTACGCCAACCTGCTCGCCTCCCAGGGCAGTCTGACCACCGCCATCACCTACCTGCCCGACAACACCAACCAGGTACGTAACACCGCTAATGAACTGCTGCTAACCGTAAGCAGGCAGCAGAACCGGACTCAGCAGCCTCTCTTTGGACCTTACAGGTTGCCGTACAGCAGCTTCGTGATCGTCTCAGTCGGGCTCTCGGCCAGCAGGTGGCGGCGGCGGCTCCTGCAGCTCCGGCACAAAGCCACAGAGCTCACCCTCAGCTGCCGACTGCTCCGACTCAGGCCGCGCCCCGCCACCCGTTCACCCCGATCCAGCCCGCCATGGTGCCTCAGCCCCCTGCAGCAGCTCCAGTACCCATGGCTACACCTTCTGCCCCCGCCCAACCACAGCCGCAGTATTACCAGCCAGTGAGTTTCACTTTGACATATCATGAACCTGAAGCTGTGCGGTTCACAGATTTTATTAAATATGATCTAACATCTCATACGAGGGATGAGGTCCAAGAGCTGCTGTGAAATCCTTCGACGTGAACAAATCAAATGAAGACATGAATGCAGCTCCACATTTTTAACCGATTATTTGAGTTTGACTCTACAACATCTGATCTCTATGATGTAAGTGAAAAGATGTAGGAGCTTCAGTATTGGGAGGAAGTAGCTGGTGAAGTGAAGCAGGGTTGTGTCAGTTACATTTAAAGGGTTAGTTCAGGTTATTGTCAGTGTGTGTTGCCTACAGATAGCAGATAGCGGTCAGCACGCCCCTAATCTGAAAGCTAAGTGATGCTCTGCTGTGGCAGCAAGACGTATTTTAGCCACTTAAAGAAAGACAGATCTAAAATAATCAATATGAGTCTAAGTGTACGCTGAGTGTTTTCACCATGTTACCTTTCTAACAGGGAACTGATGCATTTTATATCCGTCTATGCTTTCTGCAAAGCCACCAGACGTCACTGACCAAAAAAACGGAACACGGCGTTTGTGTCATTGTGTGACTTTGATGTTTTGACACGTTTAAAGTGAATTGCTGCAGAAGTAAACCAACAACTTCTGTCGTTCTGTCATCTGTGTTCAGTTAAGTTTGGTTTCTTTGGAGAGAGCGATATAACTGCTTAAATTTCTTGTCTAAAAGGTGTGACTGGATCAGTACTTCAGCGGCTCATATCAGTTCCAGGTTGTAAACATTGATTAGACACCTTAAAGTTGGAGTTATTTTAGTTTTTAGTTACTTAAATGTTAAAATGAGACTCGATAAGAGATTTGATTCACGTTCGATCAGCTGTAACCGGATTTGAATCTGATAAACGGCCATCAGACCTCATCCCCAACCTCATCCGAACTAACTCAGTGCTCACTGTTGTTTGCTCGTGTCGTAGACATTTCATTGATTTGGTTTCCATTCCTGCCGGGGTTTAAATCACATGCTGATTCTCTGAATGTCCTCATGAAACATTAATGATGAGTGTGTGTGTGAGAGAGCAAAACACTGATTCTCTTTGTACAAACGTTCTTCTTCGGGTGAGTTGTGTTTGTGTAATTTTAAACCCTGGCTCTGGTCCGATGCGTTTGTGGTGTTGTTGTTGTTTGGTGCCTCCTCCTCCTCCCGACCTTCCCCCCCACGCCCCGGCCATCATCGGTATGTGCCATGTGTGTCTCTGTGTGCTTCAGGTGAGGGCTGCCTCCACTGTCACCTCCTGGAGTAACCAAACTCCCACAGCCCTCCCCAATGTCCCTCCTCCTCCTCTTCAAGTAGGCAGCGCCTCAGAGCAGCAGGTACACTGACCGCCCACCCGACCTCGACACACTCCACTGCTGATGTTTACAGATGTTTTTTGTTTTGTCTGCCCTTCCTCATAGCTGCCCCACTTCCTGTTTTTTTTTTCTTTTGTTGTCCTGTGATGCGTTCACTGTCTCCAATAACTGCACTGCTTATTGTGATTTGATCTGTCCGCTTGTTCAAACATACTGCATGCTGCTCCTCGTTAGCCTCTTTAGCACACATAATAATAATAATACTGATCTTATGTCAAGTTTTCGTGTATTCTTTCACTCACAAACTATCCTTTCCTCTGCTGGCAGCACCAAGCTTTATTTTTAATGTAAAACAAGCTCCAACTCCGGTTGTTTTATCTTCTTATTAACAAAGATCAGTGTGGAAAACATTCAGCCAGCAGCTTCTCACGATAAGCGGTTCAAACGTCGCCAGAGGCAGATCAGCTGTCACTAATTAACATTAATTCTGAGTAATTTGATGACTGCACAAAATAAAACTCATCTGTACTCAGACACAGATCATATGTGTCAACACTCATCTTGAGTTCTCCCAGATACTCTTTTTTTATCAATAATTTAAGCTTGTAAACTTAATAGTTTATAATCAGGAGCTTCAGTGTCAGGATCTCTTCTTTTGTTTCATAATGTCAGATACATATTTAATCAACATTTAGCTAAATATAAATATCATATCAGACACAATATATAAAGATAATATTATACAATGTTAGGACTCAGATCAGGATCACAGAGACTGTTATCGGTGTCTTTTATTTTGAAATACGGCTTCATATTTCCTGTTGTGTCTTTGCAGGTGGAGCCTCCAAACCCAATGTACGGGATGCCGCCCTCCGGCTCCACTGCTGCACCTCCACCCTCCTCCACTCCTGCATACATGTTCTCCCACCAGTACCAGCGTAAGTGATCGACGTATTTGTGTGTTTTCAGGGTTATTTACTTTAGAAAGAAATCTTTCATGTGGAGAGAAAAGCATTTCAGAGAGTAGGTGAGAAACTCTGTCTCCTAAAAATGAAGTTTATATACAGGGATATTTTTTCGTACCTGGCAGCTCCCATCGCAAAACGGTGTGAAAATGACACTCATGTTGTTGATGCCATCCTCTTCTATACATCCAACATCCAACATTTGTTCAGTACAAGAACTGTCCATGATTGATGAACCATCTAATTTTTGAACACAACCACTAGAAGGCCACAGAGGGGCTATGAACAAAGCCAGTGGGTGTGTCGTGAGTAGTGAAGGAGCATCCAAGAAAGAGTGTATTGCATGTTGGATTGAGTGGTAGAAGGTTAGTTTTGGATGCATTTTGATAAACGACTTCAGCATAGTCAAAAAAAATGGTAATATAAGTTGTGAGGCGAGTTTTTTTCAAGATATAGTTGAACATAACAGCATCATCTGCATATAGTCGAACATGACGGCATCATCTGCGTATAGTCGAACATGACGCCGTCATCTGCGTATAGTTGAAAGTGAGTTAGTAGTATATAAACTTTATTTGTAGGAGACGGGGTTACATGAACAGCCTTTACTTCTTCTCTTCTTTTAAACACTGTCAAACATTTCCTTTTACAAATGTTTGACTCTACAACATCTGATCTCTGTGATGTTGTACTCACTAACAGAAGACGAATGTCTCGGTTGAATAACTTCTCAACATGTTTATCTCTTTCCTCATCGACTCTTTTATAACATAAAGCTAAACATGAAGCACGTTAGCATGCACTGTACTGTGACTGTTTATTACAGATCTGTCCTGTTGCATGACACTGTCTGTATAACATGCACCAGTTTTTCCACTAACAGTGTCTGTTGTATCCTGTATGACTCCCAGCCTACCCCCAGGTCAGCCAGTACCCACCTGGAGCTGGCGGGGTGTCTATCTATCAGCCTCTTCCGTACTCCTCTGCTGGTCCTCCTGCAGAGCCTCCTGGCTTCCTCTCTCAGTACACACAGCCCATCTCCTCTCCGGTCTATCCCGGCCAACCTCCCATCAGCCAGTGCCTGTCCTCCTCTCCTCCCTCCCATCCTCATTTCTTTCCAACCTCCTCCTCCTCTGCCTCCTCCGCCTCCTCCTCCTTTTCCGCTCCTCCGTCCTCCGGAGCGTCTTTCCAGCATGGCGGTCCGGGATCTCCGGTGTCATACATGCCTCTTCCTCCACCGTGCGGAGTCTCAGGTACACAGCTTGACCCCGACCCCGGGCTGATCCCCGCCTCTCAGAGAACAGGTCTGCATGGCTCTGATCATCTTCACTGTGACTGTCTCACTCAGCCTCTTCAAACATTACCGTGGATCCAGTTTCCTCTTTTTAACTGCCAGACAATTTCCTGCAATCACAGTTTTTATTGCATCATACCGCCATATTTCTACAGTAACACAGAACAGACAAACTAAACACTGGCTTTAGAGAGGGACTTGTGCATTTTTAGCAAGTTTTTGAAGGAGAGGGTGAGGCAAGGGAGTTGTAATCATCAGCTATCAACTAGTAATCAAAAACTTCTCATAAAGATATGATGGTTGTACTTTTTTTTTAGATCGAAGCAACAGGAAGAGTTCATAATTCAAACTTAGACTCGAATCACTGATTGAATGTCGAGCTTTTCTGAAACTAATTTAATCCTGCACATTTGTTGATTAGCTGAATCACTGCTGAACTGCTGAACTGAAAATTTGAAGCTATGATACATTCAATGTTTTCATCTTTTAAATTATAAATAAATTATCAATTATAAACTTCATCACGTCGACAAAACGAGTGAACTATTCTGATTTTTCCCGTAGGACCTCAGAACGGCTGGAATGACCCTCCGGCCCTCCTGAGCAGAGCTTCAAAGAAGAAGGTAAGTTCAGTCATCTGCGTATAGTCGAACATGACGGCGTCATCTGCGTATAGCTGAATGTAAATTAGTAGTATATAAACTTTATTTGTAGGCAGGGTTACATGAACAGCCTTTGAAGATGGTAATGACGTTTTGTAAACTCTTAAATTAAATGTTTTTTATCACCGTTCAGCCGACTCGAGACAACTACACCCCTCCCACCCCCATCACTGCTCCCATCATGGCTCCACTGGGTGTCGACCCTCAGGCTCAGCTGGTGTCTTCCGGGGCTCCTCAAGCCATGATCCAGGGCCCACACGGAGCCCAGGTCCCCTACTCAGGCATGCACCAGCAGCAGCAGCAGCACCAGCAGCACCAGCAGTTCTCCGCTCCACCCATGAACCCTGCGATGCCCAAGACCAGTATGGAGGGCGCACCAGGAGCACCGACTGGAGATGTTATCCAGGTATTCAGCAGCCGCATCGAGCAGCAACAGAGCAGCTCGAGCTGACAGGAAGTCAGACACATAAATGGCATAGTGAATTCAGTCGATTTTCAAAATAAAACAACCCGACCAATGGGGAACGGGAAATGACCAAATCAGAGCATCCTGGTGGAGAACAGACCAAAACAGTGCTGCAGAGCTTTGCACGGCGGGGTCCAGGCATAAGAGTTGAGTACATCACATCTATGGCTGGATGATGGTCACTAACAATGAAAATATCTTTTAATAATCTAACTGTGGCTTTCTGATATTTCAGTAACGACTGACTACAAACTCTTGATCTTGTATCTTCTCTTGTAGTGCTACAGTTAGACGTATTTAACCTAAAATTAAGGGATGAAACTGTCAATTTTAAGCTACAATCAACAGAAAATATGTGAAAGGTCACTCATGAAATGCAGCTTTAGCTCTCTTTAAAGCAGCTATAGTGATATTTTTAGAATAACAGTGACTCGGTGACAAAACCGGCTCCCCTCGGCTTTACGGAGCACATAAAGCTCTTTGTTTATCCGTCACTCTCACTGCATTCATGGTGTTGTTTTCAGTCACAGCAGGCTAAATCCCTCTGAACACGACCTGCTTAGCAAAGCTGAGACAGATATTTCCATCAGGAGGTGGTGGAGACCAAAAACAGAGCTCAGAGAGAGCCAATATTTATCACATGACACAAACACGACTCCAAATAAATAATAATGTGACTCTGTATCAGCCAGATGTGTAAAGAAACAACTGTACGACGTACTGACAGGCATTGTTTGCATTACGCCTTCAAAATAAGAGCTCCAACCTACAAAATAAAACTCAATACTCATCAGTCTTTTGTCGAACTCTCGCAGCCTCTTCAGTCCATCCCGGCTGAGAAGATAACGAAGAAGCCGATCCCCGACGAGCACCTCGTCCTGAAGACCACGTTCGAGGGTCTCATCCAGAAGTGTTTGGCTGTCGCCACCGACCCGGTGAGTCCGCACGACGGAGACAACAGTTCAGGTTTATATCGACCTCACAGAAGTGCATCATGGGATTTCTGATCGGACTCTTGTTTTGATGTTTTCACAGCAAACGAAGAGGAAGCTCGACGAAGCCAACAAACGTCTGGAGGCGCTTTACGACAAACTGAGAGAGCAGACGGTGAGTGAAGCTGGTGAAGCTGGTGAGGCTGATCAGAGATCAGACGAGGATTTAAAAAACTGTTTCTCACCATCACTTCTTCTTCTTCTTCTTCTTCTTCTTCTTCTTCTTCTTCTTCTCTCAGCTCTCTCCCGCCATCATCGGAGGCCTCCACAACATCGCCCGGAGTATAGAGTCCAGGTCCTACACGGAGGGCCTCAACATCCACACCCACATAGTCAGCAACAGCAACTTCAGCGAGACGTCGGCGTTCATGCCCGTCCTCAAAGTCGTGCTGACACAGGCAAACAAACTCGGAGTCTGATCCAAAACTCCAGACTGTGGAGGGTACCGACCGGTCCGACGGGGTCGAGCTTCACGGGGAGCTGCGTTTGACTGAGCGCAGCGCGCAAAAAAAAAAAAAAAAAATGATTTGAGATGTACGAAAATCACGTTAAATTCTTCTACGTGCCATTTCATGTTTTCTGACGCAACTCAAACACAAGCCATGCTTAACGGTCGCACTCAGTGGTGAAAGTCCAAATAAAAAGGGGCGAGAGGCGGATTCATTCCACGTAATCTACCGAGGTCAGCGCGACGTTTGGTCGTTTTATTTTCAGGAACGGGTTTTAAAAAAACAAAATCATTTTTATTTACGTTTTAAAGGACGAACATTTTTTAAAAAGTCCCAAAAAAATCAGGTCAAACTAACCGTTGCTTTAATTTTGAGCTGCGTTTATGTGCGCTGTGATGGTACGGGAGCCTGGAGCGGCCAAAAAGGACAAATAAAACACAACAATTATGATAATTTGCACATTTTATTAGAGGACTGGGAAGATATGCTCGTCTGCTGATATGATCATGATGTCCGGGGTGCCGATTCGATCTGTATTGCGACTATTAATTGTGATTATTCACTTTTTTAACACTAAAAACAGTTTTACTTTAACAGCATCGTTAATATTCTGCATATACATCTACATACATGTATACATGCAGTATATGTGCTGCCCTCTCCTGGCATGCAGTGTCTTTGAGTTTTGACCCTTTGAGGTTGCCGTAGCGCGTCACTGTGTGAGTGTCAAAGGAAAGCGCTACTTTCTCTATAGGAATCAAGAAAAGGGATTAAAACTGTAAATAAAGATCCAAAAATTATGAATGAAATTACTCAGGATGTTTTTTCCCACCTACATTATGTGTCACGTGATGTTTTAATGAAGTCTTGTTAATTGTGAAGTCCTAATTTGATAAAAATCGTGAAGAAAATCAGCTCAAATGACTTAAAATCGTCCTTCGTGTCCTGACATTTCTTCAACTTTAACACAACTTCAGTCCACGATGACACCGACTGTCACCAGGTGACATTTGGAGCTGACTTACCTTTTAATTTTCACACGACGGCTCACCTGCAGCGAGATTTCTGTTTCTTTAGACAGTTCCTTAGACAGTTTATCCTGAGCTGAACCAACACCGGCAGTCGTCTTGTAAACGACCACCTCCGCTCTGAAAAATAAAATCTTGCTCGTCACATTTTTGACCCCGTTTTTCAAAATAAAACTCAAACATCTGCTTGTTTTTTTTTTTTGTTTCTGAACGACCAAACGATGCGCTGACCCAGCAACAAGCTACACTAAACATTCGGTTTTAAATCAAACTGAGAATTTAATGAACATGTATCGAAAATCTCCAAACTGGTAATCAGAATTTAAAAGAAGGGAAAGTTTCAACATGTTAAATCAGCAGAAGATTTGGGAATTTTAATGAGGGCATTTCTAACTACGGTTATTGAAATGATCAAAAATTAAACTTAATGAATAAATTAGGTTTTGATAGCAGCATGCTTTGCCAATCATTTAAGAATTATTATTCATCTTTAAAGTCTTTCTGCACGACAACAGACACGTTATCGTCCATAAATATGTAGAATTTTCTCCTAAAAGTTCAAACTCGGGCTTCATTTTGATGTATAAATGCATCGTCGCCTGCATGAAGACGAAGTTTTAAAACCTTCCTGCTTTCACCACTGGTGTCACGACATACAACACATTGGACCAAGACGTTGTCAGTGTGCGGGATCTGTCGATGCAAAGCAATGCAATCCCATGTTGTTGTTTTTATTTTTTTTAAATGTTTCGGTTCATTTTATTTGTTTCATTCTTTTTGTTTTTCAGTGTAATCACGAAGCTCAGCAGAGTGCAATGGACTTTAAATAAAAAAAGAGAGAGACTGTGCTTTTATGAAATTTTAAAGTATGCATGCTTAAACAAAACAAAAAAAACGCTAACAGTCTTCTTTAACGGCATTTGAGGTTAATTACCTGCTAATTAATCAGACCTCAGAAGGAAACTGGAGGGAGACTTGTACTTGATTTTCATTCCAACTATGATGAGGGCTGTAGTCTGAGCGGTCGACCTCAGTTTATGTTGTTAATAAAAGGAAAACAAGTCTTTGTTTTAGATTGACTACATGCAATATTTTCAATAAATAGTATTTATTTACAATACGATCATGTTGTGGGTTTGATTTTACAACTGTCGGACGATATCAGCAGTTATTTTCTCCTTTTTCTGGCTCCGTGAAACAGAAACAGCTAGCCCTGGCCCAGCTGCAGCTAGTTAGCTTAGCATAAAGACTGGAAAATCCACGAGTTGGTTAATCTGCAAAAACAAACAGCAGGTGAACAAACATTGGTAGGCTGGTTTTGCTAGCCAGGCTAGCTGTTATCCCGTTTCAGGACATTATGCTAAGCTAACAGACTGCTAAGTGTAGCTTCATGTTGGACGGACAGATGTGTGTGTGTGTGTGTGTGTGCTATCAATCATCACATCTGACAATGCCCCAAAAAGTTGATCAGTTTCTTTAAGTCACCTCCACTCTCATATCTGAATGCTAAATATGAGCTGTCAGCTAATTAGCTTAGCTTAGCATAAAGATAAGAAAGGGAGGGAAATGGCTACCCTGGTTCTAATCACAGCTAACAAACTCCACCTACCACCATCTCTGAAGCTCAATGATTAACATATTAAACCGGACCTAATGCAGAAGTGCCACAAACTGCAGTTCCTCAAACGTTCACTTGAGGCTGGCTCCAGAAGTGAGTCAGTCTCCATAAGTCCCCATGTTCAAATGTCCAACTTCACAGCAGAAATAAACATGTTTACAGCCTGGTACAAAAAACAGTTTTGGTCTCTATAGCTAATTTCCCCGTTCATGACAACTGTACTGAGGGTGAATTTATATACAACTCACCTGTTCAGATTATATTAAGGCTTAAAGTTATGCAGGATTAAGAGCGTGGACGCTTTGATTGACAGGTGGGTGTCGTCATTCAGCTCCACCTCTATAACCATTTTTAGATTAGTCGGGAGGCGGCGGAGGCAGGACCGCCAAGACGGAGACGAGCAGAGCGACCACACGGAGCTTCACAACCGCACTTTGTCACGACTACATCCATGTTTTCTACAGTCTGTGGTGATCCATCTGTCTGTTCTTCTTCTTCACTGTCAGTCACCTTCAGTTCAAACTCAACTTTATTTGTCACTGTAACCACGAGAAAGCAGCTCAATGAAATAAACAGGGTGAATGCTGGGAGTTCATTTAGAGCACATGTTCAATGAAAACATGAATACTTGCAGTCTGTGTAATAAATCCTCTTTATTGACTCAGAGACAAACTAAATGTTGTTTCTTCATTGAATCTCACATACGTACAAGAAAAGAATGAATCATGTCCTTATTGATTATGATCATACAAACTAAAGTCATCATGAGCAGTGATAGCCTCCATGGCTAAACAGACACAGGAAGGAGCGCCACCTAAAGAAACTCAAACATTTACACAACCACCAATGAGAAGAGGGCAAAGTACCGCCCACAGTGTTTGATTGACAGGTGAAGAAATGCCACAACAATCAGCTGTCAGCAACAATGATGGAAACAAAACAAGTTGAAGACATGAAACACAGAATTTAACCCTTAAATGACTTCTGTCTATTTGACTTTACACAACTCAGCAGAGGATTCATAATTATGAATATAAAGTCCGGCATAGAGAGGCTGAGTGAACGTGGTCTGGACTCTGTGGAGGAGAGTCATGGTTTCAGAGACGCTGTAGAAGGACAGAATACCTGCACTGTGATCCAGGTACACTCCAACTCTGGAGGACCGAGGACCTGAGACGGGAGTGTGGACATTGTTGTACCAAAATTCATAACTGTCTGTGTCACAATATAACGACCAAGATTTGTCATTGCCTCCAAATAAACATTCACCTGCTCTGCTGATATTCTTGTATGTGACTGCTACATCAACTCCATCTCCTCTCCTCTCCACCTCCCAGTAACAACGTCCAGTCAGACTCTCTCTACTCAGGACCTGATCCCAGTCAGTGAATCTGTCTGGGTGACTAGAATAAGACTGTTGTTGTTTCATTTTTGTCACTTTTCTGTTCCCCTCAGATAATAACAGCTGTGTGTGTGCTGTGTTTGGATCCAGTGTGAGTTCACGTGAATATTTTAAGAACTCAGCTCTGGTCTTGGGCTCTGGTTCTGGTCCTGACAGTGAAACATGGACTTCAGTCTCTGTCAGTGAGATGTTTGTCCGTTGGTACCTCAGAACGTCCTGTAGTTTATCTCTGAGCTCTGACACAGCAGCTGTCACATCCTCAAAGTACCTCAGAGGACGGATATTGATGCTGGATGAGTCTGTAGATTGGCTGAGTCGTGACAGTGAGGGGTAGTTGTGTAGAAACTGGTTGTGGTCCTCTGTGTGTGAGAGCTTCTTCAGATCAGCGTCTTTCCTCTTCAGCTCAGTGATCTCCTGCTCCAGCTTCTCCTGAAGCTCTTTGACTCGACTCACTTCAGTTTCCTGCTGGGATCTGACCTGCTGCTTCACATCAGACCTTCTTTTCTCCATGAGACAGATCAGCTCAGTGAAGATCTCCTCACTGTCCTCCACTGCTTTATCAGCAGAGCCATTGATAGCCTCCACCTCCTGTTGAAGCTCCTTCACATCTTTCTCTCTGTCCTGGATTCTCTGCTGGATGTTTTGTCGACTCACCTCGAGCTCTCTCTGCCTCTCAGTCCTTTCTGCTGCAGCTGAGACTGTGTCGTGGCCTTTATGTTCATCCACAGAGCAGAGATAACAGATACACTGCTGATCAGTACGGCAGAACATCTTCATCACCTCATCATGACGAGAGCAGATGTTCTCCTGGAGCTTCTTGGAGGGCTCCACCAGCTTGTGTTTTACAAATAACTCCTGATGAGGCTGGAGGTGTTTCTCACAGTAAGAGACCAGACAGACCAGACAGGACTTCAGAGCTTTCAGTTTTCTCCCAGTGCAGACATCACAGGCCACATCTTCAGGTCCAGCATAGCAGTGATCAGCAGGAGCAGCTTGGAGTCCAGTCTTCTTCAGTTCCTCCACTAAAGCTGCTAACATGGTGCTTTTCATCAGGACAGGCCTCGGTATGAAGGTCTGCCTACACTGAGGGCAGCTGTGGATTCTCTTCTCATCCTCATCATCCCAGAAGTTTTGAATACAGTTCATGCAGTAGCTGTGTCCACAGGGAATAGTCACCGGATCCTTCAGTAGATCCAGACAGATCGAACAAGAAATTGTTTCCCGATCCAGCTGAACTCCTTTCTGCGCCATTTCTCCTCTCCGTGTCGACGACTGTCTGAGTTTGACTTCCTCAGAAATGAAACTAGTCTGAGCTCTGATCTAAACAACATGCGGCCTGTCAGCTGACACGTCACCACGTTGGTTCCACCCATCTTCAAACTGTAGATCTGAGGGGGAGGGAACAAGGAAACACATGAACAGAGTGGAGCTGGCTGTGTTTGAGAGCAGGAAGAAGAGGGAGGGCTTATCAAGAGCTGACTCACTCCAGGAAGAGGATCTTGTAAATGATCTGTAGAGTTCATACACTTTGATAGCTGTGAAGAAAATAGTTCATGTTAAAGTTTCACCTGGAAATGAGTCCAAAAGAAACCAGAAGACTTTTCTGAAACACGGCTGATCTGAAGGTGAAATAAAGGTAAATCCTCCAGTCAGTGACAATCATCAGCCAAACAAGCACTAATAAAGGCGATCATTTCATCTTCTTTATCTTCAGTGATGAAATCCTCGACTGTCTGTAAAAGGTGAGCTGTCAGAGACGAGGACTACAAACACAGGAGCATCACAAGCTGCCATTTTGTCACCTTTGTTCTTTTCTTTGTAAACCAGTGAGTTCAAATTTATTACACACGTTTACTGTAAATATTATACAGCATGTAAAGTAGTTCAAGTTTGCACAACCATAAACCTATACAGCAACAAGACTGGCTCCAGAAGTGAGTCAGTCTCCATAAGTCCCCATGTTCAAATGTCCAACTTCACAGCAGAAATAAACATGTTTACAGCCTGGTACAAAAAACAGTTTTGGTCTCTATAGCTAATTTCCCCGTTCATGACAACTGTACTGAGGGTGAATTTATATAGAACTCACCTGTTCAGATTATATTAAGGCTTAAAGTTATGCAGGATTAAGAGCGTGGACGCTTTGATTGACAGGTGGGTGTCGTCATTCAGCTCCACCTCTATAACCATTTTTTTTTTTTTTTTTAATAATCAGATTTTATTTTATTTCCAAAACACAACATTCCAACACTATATGGAAGTGAAAATGCACATACAGGAGTACCGGTCTGAGCTGGGGGGAGATATACACACAAGTAAATAAATAAATAATGACAGAATAGAAACTAGTAAATTCACAAACGAGCAGAAAGAGGAAAAAAACAAAAAAAAAACAAACAACAAAAAAAAAAAAACATGACATTAAATCAACTCATATACACCTTCGCACATTTCTTACTATTTATTGACTTAGCCTGGAGCCATCTAATCCAGTGTGCCCTTTCCCCTCTGGATAGTTTCATATAGATCTTTGGGCAAGTAATCCATCAGAGGCTGCCATATGTCCAGAAAAATGTTGTCATTTCCTTTTAACTTGAACTTTCCTTATACCACTGAGTTACTGTGGGGGGTTTCTCATTAATCCAATTAAATAATATACATTTTCTGGCCAGAAATAAAAGTTTGTTCAGTAGTCTGGATCTATTAACATCCATGACCCTATTTGTAGACGGCAGCCCCAATAGAAACTGGCCCGGATCTTTACATATTCTGTGTTTAAATATTGCACTCATCTCCTTAGATACACAAGACCAGAAATGTGATATTTTTGGACAACTCCAAAAGCAATGTATATAAGTTCCATTTGTTAGTTTACATTTAGGGCACAGCGGTGATTTACTAGAGTCAATTTTGTGCATAACATGAGGCGTCCTGTGCTGTCTATGAAATATTCTATATTGTATTTCTTTATATCTATTACTGAGAAAAAGAGAGTGAGTGGTTCGAATACATCCTTCCCAAGCATCTTCATCATACACACTCTGAAGGTCCTCCCCCATCTTTTAACAAGCCTATTAATATTGTGCTGTTTACAGTTCTGAAGGCTGTTGTAGAAATACCTGATAAAACCTTTATTTAATGTAAAATTAATCATGAACTTATCAATTGGCCCCATCAGCGTTTCAGTCTGTGATAGTTTGACATTTGTATTGATAAAGTGACGTACTTGAAGATAAGCAAAAAAATCCTTTTGCGGCAGCCCAAATACATTTTGTGCATGTGTAAAGGACAAAAGGACATTATTATCATCAAACAAATCTCCAACCACTCTCACTCCCCTCTCATACCAGGAACGGAATACTATATTTTCAACACCAGGCAGGAAGTTTCTGTTACCAATGAGTGGGGTCAAATAAGAAAAGGCACCTCTCCTACCAACAAATACATTCATGTCATGCCAAATCTTAATAGAGCTTTGCTGTATTGGATTGTCCCTCAGCTTGGAATGGGTTGTCCTTTTAGTGAGTTCCCCTAGCAGTCTGTAAGGAACACAACCCCATGATTCAAGGGGGTCCTCCCTACCTTTCAGATAACAATTAACCCATTCATAAATAAATCTACTGTGGCAGGCCCAATTATAAAATGTAATATTAGGAAATGCTAGACCTCCACTGTCTTTTGGTAATTGTAGAGTATTCATACTCAGTCTGGGTTTTTTTCCTTGCCAAATGAATTTTGAGAAAGCTCTTTCAACCTCCCGTGCCTGCTTTTTAGTAATATAGAGGGGCAACATCTGCATTGGATAAAGCAGTCGGGGTAGTACATTCATCTTTAATAAGTTTATTCTCCCCATCCAGGAAATCGGCAGTTCCATCCACCTATTAAGATCCTTCTTGATATCTTTATTCACCGTGTCAAAATTTTGTCTCAATGTATTCCTTACATTTTGGGAGATAGAAATTCCTAGGTACGAGAAACCTGAGGCAGACCAACAAAACGGAAAGTTAGGTATGTGTGGCGTATTCTGACCATATCCAATTGGCATAGCCATTGATTTACTAAAGTTAATCTTGTATCCAGAGAAGGATCCAAAGGTCTGAATAACTCACATTAAAGCTGGTATGGATTCGTCCGGGTTGGTGAGGAAAAGAAGAACATCGTCTGCATATAATACAATCTTATGTAGGGTTGATTTTATCTGGAAACCTGCTATGTTGCTATGGTGTCTAATAGCCTCTGCCATCGGTTCGATGGCCAATGCAAAAATAAGTGGGGACAAGGGGTCCCCCTGACGAGTGGACCTCCCCAGCCCAAACTCTGAAGATCTTGTTCCGTTTACAAGTACACTTGCTCTAGGTGAAAAATATATTAGCCTAATGAGGTTAATAAATCCCTCTCCAAGTCCAAATCGCTCCATGATGGAAAACAAATAAGGCCACTCTACGCGATCGAAGGCCTTTTCGGCATCAAGCGAAATAATTAGACCTTGCTTCTGACTAGTGTTCGCATATTGAATGATGTTAAGTAATTTCCTCATGTTGGTGAAAGAGTTCCTGTTTTTAATAAAGCCGGTCTGATCTGGCCCAATTAAGAGAGGCAAGTAATCCTCAAGTCTTTTCGCCAATATTTTTGAAAAAATTTTGCTGTCCACATTCATTAAACTAATAGGGCGATAAGAACTACACTCGTCAGGAGGTTTACCCCTCTTAAGGATTAATGATATATTTGCAGCATATAAGGAGCCTTTCTCTGCTGAATGTAGGTACATCTTTAGCAGAGGTCCCTTTATGGAGTCTAACAAAACTTTATAAAACTCTGGACCATAACCGTCCGGTCCCGGAGCTTTTCCGTTCTGTAGCGAGTTAATTGCATTTTTGATCTCCTCACTGGTTATTGGTCTTCCAAGAGCAGATCTGTCTGTCTCTGAGAGGGAAGGTAGATTAAGTTTCTCTAGAAAACTCTGTATACAGTGTGATGGTGTGGAGGATTCTGAAGTATAGAGTTTTTTGTAAAAGCTTTTCATTATCTCCACCATCGTTTGGGTTTCATAATGATTTTTCCCAGTTTCATCCTTTAAGGAGAAGATTGCCCTGACATCTCGTCCACCAGCTGCCAAGCGTGCAAGTAATCGTCCTGGTTTGTCTCCCATTTTAAACAACCTATGTTTTGCATAAAACATACATGCCTCTGCTTTCTGCGTCAAGAGCTGGTTAAGAGCAGATCGCGTGGCTTCAGCTTTTTTGAGCAGAGCTGCAGAGCAGTTGTCCTTTACCTGCTGGTCGAGATCAGCTAATTGTTTCTCTAAATCAAGTTGTTCTCTTAACATTTCCCTTTTTCTGGCTGTACTATAAGAAATTATGGCTCCCCTTATATAAGCCTTCAGGGTATCCCATAGTATTGATGGATTGGTGTCGTCATTATCATTAGTTGAGAGGAAAAAATTAATTTGATCTTTCACAAAGGTCACGAATGAAGGACTATTCAACAGTGAGGGGTTTAGGCGCCAGTAGCGTGCTGTGGGTTGAGAAGAGGGAGGGGAAACTGTAATGGATGTATCTGCATGATCGGACAGTAGACGGGTACCTATGGCACAGTCCTCTATTCTGTCCAACACCCTCCTTGAGACAAAAAAGTAATCTATTCTCGAAAAACTTTGATGTGGGTGTGAAAAAAAGTATAATCTCTTTCTCTAGGGTGGAGAACTCTCCAAGCATCGAACAACTGTAGATCTACACATAATTCCCTGGTGGCCTCTCTCATTTTAGACGTTGTGATTTTAGATGGGGGGCTTTGGTCTACCTCAGGACTCATGGCACAATTAAAGTCTCCTGCAAGTATACTAAATGTTGAAGGCATTGCTGAGACATCAGCTAACAGCTTAGAGTAGAATTCTCCTTGATACACATTTGGAGCACACACACATCCTACCGTAATGTGTTCACCATATAAAAAACCTGTTATGATCACATACCGACCTTGTTGATCTTTAATGCATTTTTCCAAAGTAAAAGGTGTGTTTTTATTTATTAGGATGGCTACACCTCTCTTACTTGTAGAAAATGATGAGTAATAAATTTGTCCTACCCATTCTCTCTTCAGTTTTTCATGTTCCTTGTCATTTAGATGGGTTTCTTGTAACAGCACTATATTAGCTTTTTCTTTCTTAAGCCAGGTTAACAGTTTCTTGCGTTTAATAGCATTATTTACCCCTTTGATGTTAAAAGACACATATTTAGTCATATTCATTATTCAGTCCAGTTAGATGGTAAATGTACCAAGTCATAGAGTAACTCCCATAAAAGAAGTAATGCAAAGGCACCAGAAGAAGAAAACAAAAAAACAAAAAAAAAAAAAAAACAAGAAGGGGGTGGGGAGGGGTGGGGGCAGACCTGACTCAAACTCTCACGGTTATATCCAAACAACGCAAGTACTACGAACATGTACTCATTGTTCAACACTTTCACCTGGAACAGACGTGTCCTTGCAGACACAACATGAACAGTCCTCATAAGAATACAAAACAAAGGGTCCCTTGGAGCTGGGAGGAAACAGCGCGCGTGGCGAGCGCACTTGACCGTAGTCCACAGATGCGCTCCCGACTCAAACTCCCATAATACTGTCAGGTTATGTGTAGCCCCTACATCATAAAGTCAGCTTACGTGTAGCCGGTAGAACATAGCACATGGGTGGTGAATATATTTAACTTAATAGAGTACATCAAACTTAAACAAATTCTTCAGTATAACATTAAGTTGTGAGTTGGACCACCCTATTCTCGTACATTGCAGCTCGTCAGCCGCTTATTGTTAATGTTACTCACGGAACCGCATCCATTGCCTCAACAATGTGATCAGCTTCCCCAGCCGTGTCAAAGGAGAAGTTCTTGTTGTTGTAGGTAAAACGGAGGGTCGCTGGATATTGCATCCTGAACCTGATGTTCTTGGAGATCAGCCTCTAGCATACGTCGTTGAAGCTCCTGCGCTGTTGCAAAACACTTTGCGGGACGTCCTGACGGATGGTGATCCTAGCTCCTTCATATTCAGGCTTCAGCTTCGTGGCGAGTGATGATATCTTCATTTTGTCCGCCGGGTAGTGGAGCTTAATGACGACCACCCGGGGCACCCCGGGCTTGGGTTGACCGAGACCTCTATGGCATCTATCCAGCCGGATCTTGCCTTTCTTAGTTTCCATGTGGAGAAGTTTAGGCAGCCACGTTTCGAAAAAAAGCAGTGCATTGCCCCTTTCAATCCCTTCTTTGACACCGAAGATCCTGATATTATCCCTCCGGGATCTCGCCTCCTGGTCATCCATGCGATTAGTGAGCGTAGTTAGCTTATTTTCGGCGTCTGTTAGCCTGCTTTCCAAGTCAGCAATGATGTCTTCTGCGCTGGAAATGCGGTTCTCCGCTTCTTCAATACGCTGCGAGTCACTTTCCAACTTAGCCGTGATTATATCCAGCTTATTAGAAAACGCTGAGCTTCTCTTCCATAACGGCCGCAACTTTAGCCGTAGTCTCCGCTGCTATGGTAGCTGCAAGGTTAGCTCCGGCTACGTCGCCATCTTTAACAGCAGGTTCGTCGTCAGCTTGCTGGGTGATATTTTTCTGGGACGGCGTTTTTGCAGTCTTGTTCGTCGGCATTTCTTTATCAGGAATGTTCATCAAGCACACACGATATAGTACGTTAGGTTTGGCTACAAATATACCTCTTAAAACATTACTTTATGTATAGTTTTGTCGGGAGCGCTCTGGCCTCGATCCTCTCAGTGTGACGTCATCACCGGAACCCCCCCCCATAACCATTTTTAGATTAGTCTGGAGGCGGCGGAGGCAGGACCGCCAAGACGGAGACGAGCAGAGCGACCACTAGGGGTGGGCGATACTGGGGATTTTGGTATCGATCCGATACCAAGTAAATACAGGGCTAGTATCGCCGATACTGATACCGATACCGATACTTTTTACTTGAAATGTCATGATTGAAAAAACTGTAAACTATAATGTCCGTGATTCACTGAACATCGTATGTTGGGTGCACATTTAAACACAGGGTCCAGGCAGCTTTCCAAGTTCCAATATTTTATTTCCAAGTGAACGGTAGTTGGTGATGGGGGTAATGGTGGATGATTTTGTCTATACGAAAATGATAAAGGAAATATTACAATCTAGAAAGTATCAAATATACAATAAGAAATTAGGTTGTCTCAGACTTACATCAATAATGCATCCACTCTTACTTTAGCAAAGGATTAAAATCAGGAATCTAGTATAATGAAACACAAACAATCAGTAAATCTTCAAACAATATGTAGTATCAACCAAATGAATCATTAAATTAATGAATGTCCATCAAACTCACAGCCAGTGTCCCTTTGTTCTTGTGGATTGTTTGGAGGGAAAAGAGGGGGGTCAAAGGGCTGAAGGGCCGGCTTATATAGGATTAAGGGGTGGTCCAGGTAGGTGTGGCAGTGATGAGGCAGGTGAGGAGGAGACAGGTGAGGTGGAGACTTGGGATTTTAACAATGATCATTGAATAATTTTGTGATTTTCCCTTTAGTTGATTATGATAGAACACAGGAATGCCGAATGACTTTACTGCACACATCACATGTGGCAGTGTCTTTATCAGCTGGAGTGAATAAAGTCCACACAGCGCATCTCTGCTCTCAGTGCTCTGACTCTCCGCTCTCCGGCAGCAGCAGGGAGGGGGGGGGCAAAAGTGTGTGTGTGTGTGTGTGTGTGTGTGTGCGTGCGTGCGTGCGTGCGTGTGTGTGTGAGAGAGAGAGGTGCGCTGTTTGCACAGACACATTTGGAGAGAAGCTGCGCTCGCATGAACTCTGAGGAAATTCGATTAATTTACGTGACGTATAGACGAGAAACGGTAACATAAGTATCGATCTCATCACGCTAGTATCGATCCGATACTGATACTCACCTTGGTATCGATACTATCGATATTTAGATCGATACGCCCAGCCCTAGCGACCACACGGAGCTTCACAACGGCACTTTGTCACGACTGCATCCATGTTTTCTACAGTCTGTGGTGATCCATCTGTCTGTTCTTCTTCTTCACTGTCAGTCACCTTCAGTTCAAACTCAACTTTATTTGTCACTTTAACCACGAGAAAGCAGCTCAATGAAATAAACAGGGTGAATGCTGGGAGTTCATTTAGAGCACATGTTCAATGAAAACATGGATACTTGCAGTCTGTGTAATAAATCCTCTTTATTGACTCAGAGACAAACTAAATGTTGTTTCTTCATTGAATCTCACATATGTACAAGAAAAGAATGAATCATGTCCTTATTGATTATGATCATACAAACTAAAGTCATCATGAGCAGTGATAGCCTCCATGGCTAAACAGACACAGGAAGGAGCGCCACCTAAAGAAACTCAAACATTTACACAACCACCAATGAGAAGAGGGCAAAGTACCGCCCACAGTGTTTGATTGACAGGTGAAGAAATGCCACAACAATCAGCTGTCAGCAACAATGATGGAAACAAAACAAGCTGAAGACATGAAACACAGAATTTAACCCTTAAATGACTTCTGTCTATTTGACTTTACACAACTCAGCAGGGGATTTAGAATAAACAAAAAGTCCAGCATAGAGAGGCTGAGTGAACGTGGTCTGGACTCTGTGGAGGAGAGTCATGGTTTCAGAGACGCTGTAGAAGGACAGAATACCTGCACTGTGATCCAGGTACACTCCAACTCTGGAGGACCGAGGACCTGAGACGGGAGTTTGGACATTGTTGTAATAAAAGTTATAACTGTTATTGTCACAATATAACGACCAAGATTTGTCATTATATCCAAATAAACATTCATGTGAGTCCCCTGCTCTGCTGATATTCTTGTATGTGACTGCTACATCAACTCCATCTCCTCTCCTCTCCACCTCCCAGTAACGACGTCCAGTCAGACTCTGTCTACTCAGGACCTGAGGATAAAAAGTGAATCTGTCTGGGTGACTAGAATAAGACTGTTGTTGTTTCATTTTTGTCACTTTTCTGTTCCCCTCAGATAATAACAGCTGTGTGTTTGCTGTGTTTGGATCCAGTGTGAGCTCACGTGAATATTTTAAGAACTCAGCTCTGGTCTTGGGCTCTGGTTCTGGTCCTGACAGTGAAACATGGACTTCAGTCTCTGTCAGTGAGATGTTTGTCCGTTGGTACCTCAGAGCGTCCTGTAGTTTATCTCTGAGCTCTGACACAGCAGCTGTCACATCCTCAAAGTACCTCAGAGGACGGATATTGATGCTGGATGAGTCTGTAGATTGGCTGAGTCGTGACAGTGAGGGGTAGTTGTGTAGAAACTGGTTGTGGTCCTCTGTGTGCGAGAGCTTCTTCAGATCAGCGTCTTTCCTCTTCAGCTCAGTGATCTCCTGCTCCAGCTTCTCCTGAAGCTCTTTGACTCGACTCACTTCAGTTTCCTGCTGGGATCTGACCTGCTGCTTCACATCAGACCTTCTTTTCTCCATGAGACGGATCAGCTCAGTGAAGATCTTCTCACTGTCCTCCACTGCTTTATCAGCAGAGCCATTGATAGCCTCCACCTCCTGTTGAAGCTCCTTCACATCTTTCTCTCTGTCCTGGATTCTCTGCTGGATGTTTTGTCGACTCACCTCGAGCTCTCTCTGCCTCTCAGTCCTTTCTGCTGCAGCTGAGACTGTGTCGTGGCCTTTATGTTCATCCATAGAGCAGAGATAACAGATACACTGCTGATCAGTACGGCAGAACATCTTCATCACCTCATCATGACGAGAGCAGATGTTCTCCTGGAGCTTCTTGGAGGGCTCCACCAGCTTGTGTTTTACAAATAACTCCTGATGAGGCTGGAGGTGTTTCTCACAGTAAGAGGCCAGACAGACCAGACAGGACTTCAGAGCTTTCAGTTTTCCCCCAGTGCAGACATCACAGGCCACATCTTCAGGTCCAGCATAGCAGTGATCAGCAGGAGCAGCTTGGAGTCCAGTCTTCTTCAGTTCCTCCACTAAAGCTGCTAACATGGTGTTTTTCACCAGGACAGGCCTCGGTATGAAGGTCTGCCTACACTGAGGGCAGCTGTGGATTCTCTTCTCATCCTCATCATCCCAGAAGTTTTGAATACAGTTCATGCAGTAGCTGTGTCCACAGGGAATAGTCACCGGATCCTTCAGTAGATCCAGACAGATCGAACAAGAAATTGTTTCCCGATCCAGCTGAACTCCTTTCTGCGCCATTTCTCCTCTCCGTGTCGACGACTGTCTGAGTTTGACTTCCTCAGAAATGAAACTAGTCTGAGCTCTGATCTAAACAACATGCGGCCTGTCAGCTGACACGTCACCACATGTTGGTTCCACCCATCTTCAAACTGTAGATCTGAGGGGGAGGGAACAAGGAAACACATGAACAGAGTGGAGCTGGCTGTGTTTGAGAGCAGGAAGAAGAGGGAGGGTTTATCAAGAGCTGACTCACTCCAGGAAGAGGATCTTGTAAATGATCTGTAGAGTTCATACACTTTGATAGCTGTGAAGAAAATAGTTCATGTTAAAGTTTCACCTGGAAATGAGTCCAAAAGAAACCAGAAGACTTTTCTAAAACACGGCTGATCTGAAGGTGAAATAAAGGTAAATCCTCCAGTCAGTGACAATCATCAGCCAAACAAGCACTAATAAAGGCGATCATTTCATCTTCTTTATCTTCAATGATGAAATCCTCGACTGTCTGTAAAAGGTGAGCTGTCAGAGACGAGGACTACAAACACAGGAGCATCACAAGCTGCCATTTTGTCACCTTTGTTCTTTTCTTTGTAAACCAGTGAGTTCAAATTTATTACACACGTTTACTGTAAATATTATACAGCATGTAAAGTAGCTCAAGTTTGCACAACCATAAACCTATACAGCAACAAGACTGGCTCCAGAAGAAGTGAGTCAGTCTCCATAAGTCCCCATGTTAAAATGTCCAACTTCACAGCAGAAATAAACATGTTTACAGCCTGGTACAAAAAACAGTTTTGGTCTCTATAGCTAATTTCCCCGTTCATGACAACTGTACTGAGGGTGAATTTATATACAACTCACCTGTTCAGATTATATTAAGGCTTAAAGTTATGCAGGATTAAGAGCGTGGACGCTTTGATTGACAGGTGGGTGTCGTCATTCAGCTCCACCTCTATAACCATTTTTAGATTAGTCGGGAGGCGGCGGAGGCAGGACCGCCAAGACGGAGACGAGCAGAGCGACCACACGGAGCTTCACAACGGCACTTTGTCACGACTACATCCATGTTTTCTACAGTCTGTGGTGATCCATCTGTCTGTTCTTCTTCTTCACTGTCAGTCACCTTCAGTTCAAACTCAACTTTATTTGTCACTTTAACCACGAGAAAGCAGCTCAATGAAATAAACAGGGTGAATGCTGGGAGTTCATTTAGAGCACATGTTCAATGAAAACATGAATACTTGCAGTCTGTGTAATAAATCCTCTTTATTGACTCAGAGACAAACTAAATGTTGTTTCTTCATTGAATCTCACATATGTACAAGAAAAGAATGAATCATGTCCTTATTGATTATGATCATACAAACTAAAGTCATCATGAGCAGTGATAGCCTCCATGGCTAAACAGACACAGGAAGGAGCGCCACCTAAAGAAACTCAAACATTTACACAACCACCAATGAGAAGAGGGCAAAGTACCGCCCACAGTGTTTGATTGACAGGTGAAGAAATGCCACAACAATCAGCTGTCAGCAACAATGATGGAAACAAAACAAGCTGAAGACATGAAACACAGAATTTAACCCTTAAATGACTTCTGTCTATTTGACTTTACACAACTCAGCAGAGGATTCATAATTATGAATATAAAGTCCGGCATAGAGAGGCTGAGTGAACGTGGTCTGGACTCTGTGGAGGAGAGTCATGGTTTCAGAGACGCTGTAGAAGGACAGAATACCTGCACTGTGATCCAGGTACACTCCAACTCTGGAGGACCGAGGACCTGAGACGGGAGTTTCAACATTGTTGTACCAAAATTCATAACTGGTATTGTTACAATCTAACGACCAAGATTTGTCATTACCTCCAAATAAACATTCACCTGATCTGCTGATATTCTTGTATGCGACTGCTACCTCAACTCCATCTCCTCTCCTCTCCACCTCCCAGTAACAACGTCCAGACAGACTCTCTCTACTCAGGACCTGAGACCATGAAGTGAATCTGTCTGGGTGACTAGAATAAGACTGTTGTTGGTCTACTGATGTCACTTTTCTGTTCCCCTCAGATAATAACAGCTGTGTGTTTGCTGTGTTTGGATCCAGTGTGAGTTCACGTGAATATTTTAAGAACTCAGCTCTGGTCTTGGGCTCTGGTTCTGGTCCTGACAGTGAAACATGGACTTCAGTCTCTGTCAGTGAGATGTTTGTCCGTTGGTCCCTCAGAACGTCCTGTAGTTTATCTCTGAGCTCTGACACAGCAGCTGTCACATCCTCAAAGTACCTCAGAGGACGGATATTGATGCTGGATGAGTCTGTAGATTGGCTGAGTCGTGACAGTGAGGGGTAGTTGTGTAGAAACTGGTTGTGGTCCTCTGTGTGTGAGAGCTTCTTCAGATCAGCGTCTTTCCTCTTCAGCTCAGTGATCTCCTGCTCCAGCTTCTCCTGAAGCTCTTTGACTCGACTCACTTCAGTTTCCTGCTGGGATCTGACCTGCTCCTTCACATCAGACCTTCTTTTCTCCATGAGACGGATCATCTCAGTGAAGATCTTCTCACTGTCCTCCACTGCTTTATCAGCAGAGCCATTGATAGCCTCCACCTCCTGTTGAAGCTCCTTCACATCTTTCTCTCTGTCCTGGATTCTCTGCTGGATGTTTTGTCGACTCACCTCGAGCTCTCTCTGCCTCTCAGTCCTTTCTGCTGCAGCTGAGACTGTGTCGTGGCCTTTATGTTCATCCACAGAGCAGAGATAACAGATACACTGCTGATCAGTACGGCAGAACATCTTCATCACCTCATCATGACGAGAGCAGATGTTCTCCTGGAGCTTCTTGGAGGGCTCCACCAGCTTGTGTTTCTTCAAATAGGCGACATCCTGATGAGGCTGGAGGTGTTTCTCACAGTAAGATATCAGACAGACCAGACAGGACTTCAGAGCTTTCAGTTTTCTCCCAGTGCAGACATCACAGGCCACATCTTCAGGTCCAGCATAGCAGTGATCAGCAGGAGCAGCTTGGAGTCCAGTCTTCTTCAGTTCCTCCACTAAAGCTGCTAACATGGTGCTTTTCATCAGGACAGGCCTCGGTATGAAGGTCTGCCTACACTGAGGGCAGCTGTGGATTTTCTTCTCGTCCTCATCATCCCAGAAGTTTTGAATACAGTTCATGCAGTAGCTGTGTCCACAGGGAATAGTCACCGGATCCTTCAGTAGATCCAGACAGATCGCACAAGAGAAGTGTTTCCCGATCCAGTTTAACTTCTTGCTGCGCCATTTCTCCTCTCCGTGTCGACGACTGTCTGAGTTTGACTTCCTCAGAAATGAAACTAGTCTGAGCTCTGATCTAAACAACATGCGGCCTGTCAGCTGACACGTCACCACATGTTGGTTCCACCCATCTTCAAACTGTAGATCTGAGGGGGAGGGAACAAGGAAACACATGAACAGAGTGGAGCTGGCTGTGTTTGAGAGCAGGAAGAAGAGGGAGGGCTTATCAAGAGCTGACTCACTCCAGGAAGAGGATCTTGTAAATGATCTGTAGAGTTCATACACTTTGATAGCTGTGAAGAAAATAGTTCATGTTAAAGTTTCACCTGGAAATGAGTCCAAAAGAAACCAGAAGACTTTTCTAAAACACGGCTGATCTGAAGGTGAAATAAAGGTAAATCCTCCAGTCAGTGACAATCATCAGCCAAACAAGCACTAATAAAGGCGATCATTTCATCTTCTTTATCTTCAGTGATGAAATCCTCGACTGTCTGTAAAAGGTGAGCTGTCAGAGACGAGGACTACAAACACAGGAGCATCACAAGCTGCCATTTTGTCACCTTTGTTCTTTTCTTTGTAAACCAGTGAGTTCAAATTTATTACACACGTTTACTGTAAATATTATACAGCATGTAAAGTAGTTCAAGTTTGCACAACCATAAACCTATACAGCAACAAGACTGGCTCCAGAAGAAGTGAGTCAGTCTCCATAAGTCCCCATGTTCAAATGTCCAACTTCACAGCAGAAATAAACATGTTTACAGCCTGGTACAAAAAACAGTTTTGGTCTCTATAGCTAATTTCCCCGTTCATGACAACTGTACTGAGGGTGAATTTATATACAACTCACCTGTTCAGATTATATTAAGGCTTAAAGTTATGCAGGATTAAGAGCGTGGATGTTTGAAGCACTTCCACATTGGCTTTACTTACCAGCCACAGAGGTTGCTGCTTAGATAGATAGATAGATAGATAGATAGATAGATAGATAGATAGATAGATAGATAGATAGATATTTTATTGATCCCGAAGGAAATTCAAGCATCTAGTAGCAGCATGCAAACATACATTAAACATACATTAGAATTAGCTTGGTTGTTAACTTGTTTTAGCTCATTGTTAGCTTGTTTTTAGCATGTTGTTAGCTTGTTTTAGCTAATTTTTAGCTGGTTTTAGCTCATTGTTAGCTTGTTTTTAGCACGTTTTTAGCTTGTTTTAGCTCATTGTTAGCTGGTTTTAGCTTGTTGTTAGCTTGTTGTTAGCTCAGTACAGTTGTCATGAACGGGGAAATTAGCTATAGAGACCAAAACTGTTTTTTGTACCAGGCTGTAAACATGTTTATTTCTGCTGTGAAGTTGGACATTTTAACATGGGGACTTATGGAGACTGACTCACTTCTGGAGCCAGCCTCAAGTGGACGAGAAGAGGAACTGCAGTTTTTAACACTTTAGTATTATCTCTGTCACGTTACAATTCCGCACTCTTATTTTGAAAAACGTGCGCACAGACCGGAAGTCGCCATCACCTCAGTCACACCTGCATGTAAGAAGACGGCGGCGACGTCACACCTTTAAAAAACGATGTATGGAGGATAAACGGGAGCAACCGACATTTATTACCGACCGTAAACACGGAGGAAGTTCATGAGAAGTTTATTTGTTCAGTCGTGACGGAACCACGAAGACCGGAGAGAGATCATCCACGGCCCGGAGAGGTGTGTGTTATTATATTTACCAACAGAGACGGTTAGAAAATTAAATATTATAAGAATATATAATTTATTTTGTTATACACCAACATAAATAACCTGTTTTTTCCCGCCAATGTTCACTCTAAGCTGCTGTGCTCTGCTATTATTGTCCGGCTGTGTTTGACAGCTGACTTCCTGTTGACATCATCAGGTTAATTAAAGACAAACTACAGGTGAGTTTAGTCTGATACAGGTGAAGTTCAGCCTCAGGTGTCGGTGTTGTATGTGTGTGTGTAACACATCAAACATGTCAGCAACATGTTTAACATAAAGGACTGTCAGATGAATGTTTATTTCAGATTATCATGTTAATAACACACCTGACACACCGTGTTACAGTCTCATCTTGTTTAATAGAGCATAAACATTTAATTTTATAGTCGTAGCACATTTTATTTTGAAGTTATGTGTTGTATTTTATGGCTTTGAGTGTCATCGTACTGTCCCCTGATAGTGTGTGATGCTTTAAATTAGGACCCACGGCAAACAGGACCTGAATAACAGGAAGTGAAACAGAAACAGTGACTAAAGAGAGATGCTTCAAAAAAAAAAAAAACTACATCTCTGTTCATATCTTCCATAAAAACTAACGTCTCCTTTTCTTCTGTGGTGTCAGAGCAGACGAGATGTTGAACTTCAGCCCGTGGGCTCTGCTGCCTCCCGTCTACTCTGCCCTCACCGCTGCTGGACTGTGGGTGGTGTAAGTGTCTTTAACTGTCTTTAACTGATCGGTTTGTGTTCTCAATGCTGCAGTGTGAAGTGTAATTTCTGTGCGGAGGACAGGAGTGTGTGGATGTCACTGAAAGAGACAAAAAAAAGACGACAAAGACACACAATACAACACTAAATGGCGACAAAGAGACAGTAAAGGATGAGATAAAAGATAAAGATAAAAAAACAACAAACTACTCGGTTGCGTCATCTCTCTACCTCGAAACCTGTTTGTACACCACACCTTACTCCTGTACCACCTGACATGACGACATATTTAACGTTCTGTTTCCTCCCGTGTTATTTTCAATAGATACTTTATGGCTGTCAGTGACGAGAAGATTGCACCTCTCAGTTCAACGTACTGGTAAGACTTAAACAACATCATGTTCAGTAAATAAAGACTTTTATATGTTTGATTAATGTTTTTTTGTTATGTTTGTTTTCAGGAGAAGAAATGGATCTTTTTATCCTCCCTACATCAGGTGCATACTCGCAATAAAACAGCATATTGTCGTGTTAATTTTCTTTATTTCAGAGCAGAAATACAAACTTTTCCTCTCTTCTTTCAGTATCGCAGGTAACTTTCCACCTGCCAGCTGCATCTTCAGCGAGGTCATGAACTTAGCTGCCTTTCTGGGTAAGAGCAGTGATGATCGTGTTAATTATAATACGAGAGCTCAGCAGACTAAAACCAACACTGCGTTTGGTTCTTCTCTCTCACAGGGTTCATTATTGCCGTCCTCAGATACCTTCAGCTGAAGCCCAGGATACACAAAGCGTGGCTGAACGTTGGCAGTCTGCTGGCTTTCTCTGCCGCCTGCTTTGGGATGACGCTTGTAGGAAACTTCCAGGTAAATACAGGACTCACCTGTAGGCTCGTGTGCACAGACCTGATAGGTAAAGACGTGAAATGACTACAAAGAGACACAAAGAGACACAAAACAACTACAAAGAGACACAAAATGACTTCAAAGAGACACAAAACAACTACAAAGAGACACAAAATGACTACAGACTTCACCTGTAGGCTAACTTGCAAAAGACACTTGACAGGTAAAGAGTGAGTTAACCGACTGTTTTTTTTGTTTCAGCTGTTCACTGATGAGATCACCCACAACTTCGGCACCTTCATGACGTTTGGATTAGGAACGCTGTTCTGCTGGGTCCAGTCCTACATCACTCTGAGGGTCGACATAAAGAACGAGGGGAGGAAGGCCGGCATCCTTCGTTTCCTGTTGTCTGGATCCATCACGCTCTGCATGATACTCTGTATCCTTTCATCAGACCAGTTTAACAGAGAAATGAACATCGTTTAAAGGCAATGACGACGCTTTCTTCCTTAACTCACCTGATGCAGATTTCTCTCTGATGGGTCAGGGCTTCCACATGCACGCGTCTCGGTGTCAGTGGGCGCTCGTCATGTTCTTCCTCGTCTTCATCAGCACCTTTGCCATCGAGTTTCGTCACAGCCGCTTCAACGCAGCGTGCACAGACGGCGCCGCAGGTCCTTTAAACGAGGCGGAGGCTTTCTCTGAGGGGACCAGGTATCAGCCAGACCAAATGTAGCAACGCTTCAACATGCTGAAAATGTTTTAAATGCCACTTATGTATTCATGTTTGTTATATTTATCTACGACATTTTAGAAAGCTACACCAAAAATCTGCTGTTACAAATCATTTTTTCTATATCCAAAGAAGTTATTCCATTTTTTAACACTTCTTTTTAAAGTTTTCGTTTTTAGACTGCACGAATCTTTCGACATGACGACTGTGATGTATTTCTTTAAAAGGGAACGGTGAACAATCAGTATCAATAAAAATGCAGCTAAATGTGTTTGGAGTGCGTTTTGTGTTTTTTTGGAAAGACGAAGCCAGCCAGCTTTGGCAGCGGACCTGAAGCGGGCTGAACGACGCCTGGTTGCTCAAACAAGCCACCTGTGGCGACACCCACCTGTCAATCAAAGCGTCCACGCTCTTAATCCTGCATAACTTTAAGCCTTAATATAATCTGAACAGGTGAGTTGTATATAAATTCACCCTCAGTACAGTTGTCATGAACGGGGAAATTAGCTATAGAGACCAAAACTGTTTTTTGTACCAGGCTGTAAACATGTTTATTTCTGCTGTGAAGTTGGACATTTGAACATGGGGACTTATGGAGACTGACTCACTTCTTCTGGAGCCAGCCTCAAGTGGACGTTTGAGGAACTGCAGTTTTTTAAACACTTAGTATTATCGCTGTTGCGTTACAATTCCGCGCTCTTGTTTTGAAATACATGCGCACTGACCGGAAGTCGCCCTCACCTCAGTCACACCTTTAAAAAAACGATGGGTGCGGTCGAATAGTCAAATTTGCTTAGGAACCTTCCTCACTGAGTAAAATGACCCGGAAGTATTAACGTAGCCGCCACGATAAGAGCTGTTTGAATTCTGTAACTGTTAAGGAAAGGAGCTTCAATGCTTCCTTTGTTACCTCCTTTAGCATAGGATCATCCTTTAGGAAAGGAAAGGAGGTAATGACGCCCCACAATTCCTATTTCCTGCATGAAACTACATGCTAAGAGCGCACGGGGAGTATCTAGGAAGTATCTCAGGTGAGCGTTTTGTAGTCCATCTTCTGAAATTTGTAGTTTTACCACAGATCACGTCAATAACATTCGCCGTCGCATGATGACGTAGTCTAAGTGTAAGTGCAGTCGTCTTCTCCTAACTCCTTATCACCTCTCCTTCACATCTTTCCTTGACCTCGTGACGTTTTCTATCGAGGTCAAGGAAAAGTGGTTAGGAAAGGAGGTTAGGAGCTAATTTTTTTTTTTTGACTATTCGACCGTACCCGATATGGAGGATAAACGGGAGCAACCGACATTTATTACCGACCGTAAACACGGAGGAAGTTTATGAGAAGTTTATTTGTTCATCCGTGACGGAACCACGAAGACCGGAGAGAGATCATCCACGGCCCGGAGAGGTGTGTGTTATTATATTTACCAACAGAGACGGTTAGAAAATTAAATATTATAAAAATATATAATTTATTTTGTTATAAACCAACAAAAATAACCTGTTTTTTCCCGCCAATGTTCACTCTAAGCTGCTGTGCTCTGCTATTATTGTCCGGCTGTGTTTGACAGCTGACTTCCTGTTGACATCATCAGGTTAATTAAAGACAAACTACAGGTGAGTTTAGTCTGATACAGGTGAAGTTCAGCCTCAGGTGTCGGTGTTGTATGTGTGTGTGTAACACATCAAACATGTCAGCAACATGTTTAACATAAAGGACTGTCAGATGAATGTTTATTTCAGATTATCATGTTAATAACACACCTGACACACCGTGTTACAGTCTCATCTTGTTTAATAGAGCATAAACATTTAATTTTATAGTCGTAGCACATTTTATTCTGAAGTTATGTGTTGTATTTTATGGCTTTGAGTGTCATCGTACTGTCCCCTGATAGTGTGTGATGCTTTAAATTAGGACCCACGGCAAACAGGACCTGAATAACAGGAAGTGAAACAGAAACAGTGACTAAAGAGAGATGCTTCAAAAAAAAAAAAACTACATCTCTGTTCATATCTTCCATAAAAACTAACGTCTCCTTTTCTTCTGTGGTGTCAGAGCAGACGAGATGTTGAACTTCAGCCCGTGGGCTCTGCTGCCTCCCGTCTACTCTGCCCTCACCGCTGCTGGACTGTGGGTGGTGTAAGTGTCTTTAACTGTCTTTAACTGATCGGTTTGTGTCCTCAGTGCTGCAGTGTGAAGTGTAATTTCTGTGCGGAGGACAGGAGTGTGTGGATGTCACTGAAAGAGACAAAAAAAGACGACAAAGACACACAATACAACACTAAATGGCGACAAAGAGACAGTAAAGGATGAGATAAAAGATAAAGATAAAAAAACAACAAACAACTCGGTTGCGTCATCTCTCTACCTCGAAACCTGTTTGTACACCACACCTTACTCCTGTACCACCTGACATGACGACATATTTAACGTTCTGTTTCCTCCCGTGTTCATTTCAATAGATACTTTAAGGCTGTCAGTGATGAGAAGATTGCACCTCTCAGTTCAACATACTGGTAAGACTTAAACAACATCATGTTCAGTAAATAAAGACTTTTATATGTTTGATTAATGTTTTTTTGTTATGTTTGTTTTCAGGAGAAGAAATGGATCTTTTTATCCTCCCTACATCAGGTGCATACTCGCAATAAAACAGCATATTGTCGTGTTAATTTTCTTTATTTCAGAGCAGAAATACAAACTTTTCCTCTCTTCTTTCAGTATCGCAGGTAACTTTCCACCTGCCAGCTGCATCTTCAGCGAGGTCATGAACTTAGCTGCCTTTCTGGGTAAGAGCAGTGATGATCGTGTTAATTATAATACGAGAGCTCAGCAGACTAAAACCAACACTGTGTTTGGTTCTTCTCTCTCACAGGGTTCATTATTGCCGTCCTCAGATACCTTCAGCTGAAGCCCAGGATACACAAAGCGTGGCTGAACGTTGGCAGTCTGCTGGCTTTCTCTGCCGCCTGCTTTGGGATGACGCTTGTAGGAAACTTCCAGGTAAATACAGGACTCACCTGTAGGCTCGTGTGCACAGACCTGATAGGCAAAGACGTGAAATGACTACAAAGATACACAAAACAACTACAAAGAGACACAAAACGACTACAAACACACAAAATGACAACAAAGGGACACAATACGACTACAAAAGGGACACAATGTGACTGCAAAGAGACACAAAATGACTACAAAGAGACAAAACGACTACAAAGAGACACAAAATGACTGCAAAGAGAGACAATATGACTACAAAGAGTGAGTTAACCGACTGTTTTTTTGTTTAAGCTGTTCACTGATGAGATTATACACAACTTCGGCACCTTCATGACGTTTGGATTAGGAACGCTGTTCTGCTGGGTCCAGTCCTACATCACTCTGAAGGTCGACATAAAGAACGAGGGGAGGAAGGCCGGCATCCTTCGTTTCCTGTTGTCTGGATCCATCACGCTCTGCATGATACTCTGTATCCTTTCATCAGACCAGTTTAACAGAGAAATGAACATCGTTTAAAGGCAATGACGACGCTTTCTTCCTTAACTCACCTGATGCAGATTTCTCTCTGATGGGTCAGGGCTTCCACATGCATGCGTCTCGGTGTCAGTGGGCGCTCGTCATGTTCTTCCTTGTCTTCATCAGCACCTTTGCCATCGAGTTTCGTCACAGCCGCTTCAACGCAGCGTGCACAGACGGCGCCGCAGGTCCTTTAAACGAGGCGGAGGCTTTCTCTGAGGGGACCAGGTATCAGCCAGACCAAATGTAGCAACGCTTCAACATGCTGAAAATGTTTTAAATGCCACTTATGTATTCATGTTTGTTATATTTATCTACGACATTTTAGAAAGCTACACCAAAAATCTGCTGTTACAAATCATTTTTTCTATATCCAAAGAAGTTATTCCATTTTTTAACACTTCTTTTTAAAGTTTTCGTTTTTAGACTGCACGAATCTTTCGACATGACGACTGTGATGTATTTCTTTAAAAGGGAACGGTGAACAATCAGTATCAATAAAAATGCAGCTAAATGTGTTTGGAGTGCGTTTTGTGTTTTTTTGGAAAGACGAAGCCAGCCAGCTTTGGCAGCGGACCTGAAGCGGGCTGAACGACGCCTGGTTGCTCAAACAAGCCACCTGTGGCGACACCCACCTGTCAATCAAAGCGTCCACGCTCTTAATCCTGCATAACTTTAAGCCTTAATATAATCTGAACAGGTGAGTTGTATATAAATTCACCCTCAGTACAGTTGTCATGAACGGGGAAATTAGCTATAGAGACCAAAACTGTTTTTTGTACCAGGCTGTAAACATGTTTATTTCTGCTGTGAAGTTGGACATTTTAACATGGGGACTTATGGAGACTGACTCACTTCTTCTGGAGCCAGCCTCAAGTGGACGTTTGAGGAACTGCAGTTTTTTAAACACTTAGTATTATCGCTGTTGCGTTACAATTGCGCGCTCTTGTTTTGAAATACATGCGCACTGACCGGAAGTCGCCCTCACCTCAGTCACACCTTTAAAAAAACGATGGGTGCGGTCGAATAGTCAAATTTGCTTAGGAACCTTCCTCACTGAGTAAAATGACCCGGAAGTATTAACGTAGCCGCCACGATAAGAGCTGTTTGAATTCTGTAACTGTTAAGGAAAGGAGCTTCAATGCTTCCTTTGTTACCTCCTTTAGCATAGGATCATCCTTTAGGAAAGGAAAGGAGGTAATGACGCCCCACAATTCCTATTTCCTGCATGAAACTACATGCTAAGAGCGCGCGGGGAGTATCTAGGAAGTATCTCAGGTGAGCGTTTTGTAGTCCATCTTCTGAAATTTGTAGTTTTACCACAGATCACGTCAATAACATTCGCCGTCGCATGATGACGTAGTCTAAGTGTAAGTGCAGTCGTCTTCTCCTAACTCCTTATCACCTCTCCTTCACATCTTTCCTTGACCTCGTGACGTTTTCTATCGAGGTCAAGGAAAAGTGGTTAGGAAAGGAGGTTAGGAGCTAATTTTTTTTTTTTGACTATTCGACCGTACCCGATATGGAGGATAAACGGGAGCAACCGACATTTATTACCGACCGTAAACACGGAGGAAGTTCATGAGAAGTTTATTTGTTCATCCGTGACGGAACCACGAAGACCGGAGAGAGATCATCCACGGCCCGGAGAGGTGTGTGTTATTATGTTTACCAACAGAGACGGTTAGAAAATTAAATATTATAAAAATATATAATTTATTTTGTTATAAACCAACAAAAATAACCTGCTTTTTCCCGCCAATGTTCACTCTAAGCTGCTGTGCTCTGCTATTATTGTCCGGCTGTGTTTGACAGCTGACTTCCTGTTGACATCATCAGGTTAATTAAAGACAAACTACAGGTGAGTTTAGTCTGATACAGGTGAGTTTAGTCTGATACAGGTGAGTTTAGCCTGATACAGGTGAAGTTCAGCCTCAGGTGTCAACACATCAAACATGTCAGCAACATGTTTAACATAAAGGACTGTCAGATAAATGTTTATTTCAGATTATCATGTTAATAACACACCTGACACACCGTGTTACAGTCTCTTCTTGTTTAATAGAGCAAAAACATTTAATTTAATAGTCGTAGCACATTTTATTTTGAAGTTATGTGTTGTATTTTATGACTTTGAACGTCATTGTACCTTGTACCATTGTACAAACATGACCTGAATAACAGGAAGTGAAACAGAAACAGTGACTGAAGCACATGAGAGTCTCCTTTTCTTCTGTGGTGTCAGAGCAGACGAGATGTTGAACTTCAGCCCGTGGGCTCTGCTGCCTCCCACCTACTCGGCCGTCACCGCTGCTGGACTGTGGGTGGTGTAAGTGTCTTTAACTGTCTTTAACTGATCGGTTTGTGTCCTCAGTGCTGCAGTGTGAAGTGTAATTTCTGTGCGGAGGACAGGAGTGTGTGGATGTCACTGAAAGAGACAAAAAAAAGACGACAAAGACACAATACAACTACAACGTGACATGACAACATATCATATTTAACGTTCTGTTTCCTCCTGTGTTATTTTCAATAGATACTTTATGGCTGTCAGTGACGAGAAGATTGTACCTCTCAGTTCAACGTACTGGTAAGACTTCAACAACATCATGTTCAGTAAATAAAGACTTTTATATGTTTGATTAATGTTTTTTTATTGTTTGTTTTCAGGAGACTCAATGGATCTTTTTATCCTCCCTACATCAGGTGCATACTCGTAATAAAACAGCATATTGTCGTGTTAATTTTCTTTATTTCAGAGCAGAAATACAAACTTTTCCTCTCTTCTTTCAGTATCGCAGGTAACTTTCCACCTGCCAGCTGCATCTTCAGCGAGGTCATGAACTTAGCTGCCTTTCTGGGTAAGAGCAGTGATGATCGTGTTAATTATAATACGAGAGCTCAGCAGACTAAAACCAACACTGCGTTTGGTTCTTCTCTCTCACAGGGTTCATTATTGCCGTCCTCAGATACCTTCAGCTGAAGCCCAGGATACACAAAGCGTGGCTGAACGTTGGCAGTCTGCTGGCTTTCTCTGCCGCCTGCTTTGGGATGACGCTTGTAGGAAACTTCCAGGTAAATACAGGACTCACCTGTAGGCTCGTGTGCACAGACCTGATAGGCAAAGACGTGAAATGACTACAAAGATACACAAAACAACTACAAAGAGACACAAAACGACTACAAACACACAAAATGACAACAAAGGGACACAATACGACTACAAAAGGGACACAATGTGACTGCAAAGAGACACAAAATGACTACAAAGAGACAAAACAACCACAAAGAGACACAAAATGACTACAAAGAGACAAAACAACCACAAAGAGACACAAAATGACTGCAAAGAGAGACAATATGACTACAAAGAGTGAGTTAACCGACTGTTTTTTTGTTTAAGCTGTTCACTGATGAGATTATACACAACTTCGGCACCTTCATGACGTTTGGATTAGGAACGCTGTTCTGCTGGGTCCAGTCCTACATCACTCTGAAGGTCGACATAAAGAACGAGGGGAGGAAGGCCGGCATCCTTCGTTTCCTGTTGTCTGGATCCATCACGCTCTGCATGATACTCTGTATCCTTTCATCAGACCAGTTTAACAGAGAAATGAACATCGTTTAAAGGCAATGACGACGCTTTCTTCCTTAACTCACCTGATGCAGATTTCTCTCTGATGGGTCAGGGCTTCCACATGCATGCGTCTCGGTGTCAGTGGGCGCTCGTCATGTTCTTCCTTGTCTTCATCAGCACCTTTGCCATCGAGTTTCGTCACAGCCGCTTCAACGCAGCGTGCACAGACGGCGCCGCAGGTCCTTTAAACGAGGCGGAGGCTTTCTCTGAGGGGACCAGGTATCAGCCAGACCAAATGTAGCAACGCTTCAACATGCTGAAAATGTTTTAAATGCCACTTATGTATTCATGTTTGTTATATTTATCTACGACATTTTAGAAAGCTACACCAAAAATCTGCTGTTACAAATCATTTTTTCTATATCCAAAGAAGTTATTCCATTTTTTAACACTTCTTTTTAAAGTTTTCGTTTTTAGACTGCACGAATCTTTCGACATGACGACTGTGATGTATTTCTTTAAAAGGGAACGGTGAACAATCAGTATCAATAAAAATGCAGCTAAATGTGTTTGGAGTGCGTTTTGTGTTTTTTTGGAAAGACGAAGCCAGCCAGCTTTGGCAGCGGACCTGAAGCGGGCTGAACGACGCCTGGTTGCTCAAACAAGCCACCTGTGGCGACACCCACCTGTCAATCAAAGCGTCCACGCTCTTAATCCTGCATAACTTTAAGCCTTAATATAATCTGAACAGGTGAGTTGTATATAAATTCACCCTCAGTACAGTTGTCATGAACGGGGAAATTAGCTATAGAGACCAAAACTGTTTTTTGTACCAGGCTGTAAACATGTTTATTTCTGCTGTGAAGTTGGACATTTGAACATGGGGACTTATGGAGACTGACTCACTTCTTCTGGAGCCAGCCTCAAGTGGACGTTTGAGGAACTGCAGTTTTTTAAACACTTAGTATTATCGCTGTTGCGTTACAATTCCGCGCTCTTGTTTTGAAATACATGCGCACTGACCGGAAGTCGCCCTCACCTCAGTCACACCTTTAAAAAAACGATGGGTGCGGTCGAATAGTCAAATTTGCTTAGGAACCTTCCTCACTGAGTAAAATGACCCGGAAGTATTAACGTAGCCGCCACGATAAGAGCTGTTTGAATTCTGTAACTGTTAAGGAAAGGAGCTTCAATGCTTCCTTTGTTACCTCCTTTAGCATAGGATCATCCTTTAGGAAAGGAAAGGAGGTAATGACGCCCCACAATTCCTATTTCCTGCATGAAACTACATGCTAAGAGCGCGGGGGAGTATCTAGGAAGTATCTCAGGTGAGCGTTTTGTAGTCCATCTTCTGAAATTTGTAGTTTTACCACAGATCACGTCAATAACATTCGCCGTCGCATGATGACGTAGTCTAAGTGTAAGTGCAGTCGTCTTCTCCTAACTCCTTATCACCTCTCCTTCACATCTTTCCTTGACCTCGTGACGTTTTCTATCGAGGTCAAGGAAAAGTGGTTAGGAAAGGAGGTTAGGAGCTAATTTTTTTTTTTGACTATTCGACCGTACCCGATATGGAGGATAAACGGGAGCAACCGACATTTATTACCGACCGTAAACACGGAGGAAGTTCATGAGAAGTTTATTTGTTCATCCGTGACGGAACCACGAAGACCGGAGAGAGATCATCCACGGCCCGGAGAGGTGTGTGTTATTATATTTACCAACAGAGACGGTTAGAAAATTAAATATTATAAAAATATATAATTTATTTTGTTATAAACCAACAAAAATAACCTGCTTTTTCCCGCCAATGTTCACTCTAAGCTGCTGTGCACTGCTATTATTGTCCGGCTGTGTTTGACAGCTGACTTCCTGTTGACATCATCAGGTTAATTAAAGACAAACTACAGGTGAGTTTAGTCTGATACAGGTGAGTTTAGTCTGATACAGGTGAGTTTAGTCTGATACAGGTGAAGTTCAGCCTCAGGTGTCAACACATCAAACATGTCAGCAACATGTTTAACATAAAGGACTGTCAGATAAATGTTTATTTCAGATTATCATGTTAATAACACACCTGACACACCGTGTTACAGTCTCATCTTGTTTAATAGAGCAAAAACATTTAATTTAATAGTCGTAGCACATTTTATTTTGAAGTTATGTGTTGTATTTTATGACTTTGAACGTCATTGTACCTTGTACCATTGTACAAACATGACCTGAATAACAGGAAGTGAAACAGAAACAGTGACTGAAGCACATGAGAGTCTCCTTTTCTTCTGTGGTGTCAGAGCAGACGAGATGTTGAACTTCAGCCCGTGGGCTCTGCTGCCTCCCACCTACTCGGCCGTCACCGCTGCTGGACTGTGGGTGGTGTAAGTGTCTTTAACTGTCTTTAACTGATCGGTTTGTGTCCTCAGTGCTGCGGTGTGAAGTGTAATTTCTGTGCGGAGGACAGGAGTGTGTGGATGTCACTGAAAGAGACAAAAAAAAAAGACGACAAAGACACAATACAACTACAACGTGACATGACAACATATCATATTTAACGTTCTGTTTCCTCCCGTGTTCATTTCAATAGATACTTTATGGCTGTCAGTGACGAGAAGATTGTACCTCTCAGTTCAACGTACTGGTAAGACTTCAACAACATCATGTTCAGTAAATAAAGACTTTTATATGTTTGATTAATGTTTTTTTATTGTTTGTTTTCAGGAGAAGAAATGGATCTTTTTATCCTCCCTACATCAGGTGCATACTCGTAATAAAACAGCATATTGTCGTGTTAATTTTCTTTATTTCAGAGCAGAAATACAAACTTTTCCTCTCTTCTTTCAGTATCGCAGGTAACTTTCCACCTGCCAGCTGCATCTTCAGCGAGGTCATGAACTTAGCTGCCTTTCTGGGTAAGAGCAGTGATGATCGTGTTAATTATAATACGAGAGCTCAGCAGACTAAAACCAACACTGCGTTTGGTTCTTCTCTCTCACAGGGTTCATTATTGCCGTCCTCAGATACCTTCAGCTGAAGCCCAGGATACACAAAGCGTGGCTGAACGTTGGCAGTCTGCTGGCTTTCTCTGCCGCCTGCTTTGGGATGACGCTTGTAGGAAACTTCCAGGTAAATACAGGACTCACCTGTAGGCTCGTGTGCACAGACCTGATAGGCAAAGACGTGAAATGACTACAAAGATACACAAAACAACTACAAAGAGACACAAAACGACTACAAACACACAAAATGACAACAAAGGGACACAATACGACTACAAAAGGGACACAATGTGACTGCAAAGAGACACAAAATGACTACAAAGAGACAAAACGACTACAAAGAGACACAAAATGACTACAAAGAGACAAAACAACCACAAAGAGACACAAAATGACTGCAAAGAGAGACAATATGACTACAAAGAGTGAGTTAACCGACTGTTTTTTGGTTTCAGCTGTTCACTGATGAGATCACACACAACTTCGGCACCTTCATGACGTTTGGATTAGGAACGCTGTTCTGCTGGGTCCAGTCCTACATCACTCTGAAGGTCGACATAAAGAACGAGGGGAGGAAGGCCGGCATCCTTCGTTTCCTGTTGTCTGGATCCATCACGCTCTGCATGATACTCTGTATCCTTTCATCAGACCAGTTTAACAGAGAAATGAACATCGTTTAAAGGCAATGACGACGCTTTCTTCCTTAACTCACCTGATGCAGATTTCTCTCTGATGGGTCAGGGCTTCCACATGCACGCGTCTCGGTGTCAGTGGGCGCTCGTCATGTTCTTCCTCGTCTTCATCAGCACCTTTGCCATCGAGTTTCGTCACAGCCGCTTCAACGCAGCGTGCACAGACACCACCGCGGGTCCTTTTAAAGGAGACTGAGGCTTTCTCTGAGGTGACCAGGTATCAGCCGGACCAAATGTAGCGACGCTTCAACATGCTGAAAATGTTTTAAACGGCTATCAATCATCGCATCTGACTATTTCCCAAAAAGTTGATCTGTTTCTTTCAATCACCTCCACTCTCATATCTGAATGCTAAATATGAGCTGTCAGCTAATTAGCTTCGCTTAGCATAAAGCTAAGAAATGGAGGGAAATGGCTAGCCTGGCTCTGATCAAAGCTGAAGCTCACTGATTAACATGTTAAACGAAGCTAACGTGGAAGTGCCAAAAAACTGCAGTTCCTCTTGTCGTCCACTTGAGGCTGGCTCCAGAAGTGAGTCAGTCTCCATAAGTCCCCATGTTAAAATGTCCAACTTCACAGCAGAAATAAACATGTTTACAGCCTGGTACAAAAAACAGTTTTGGTCTCTATAGATAATTTCCCCGTTCATGACAACTGTACTGAGGGTGAATTTATATACAACTCACCTGTTCAGATTATATTAAGGCTTAAAGTTATGCAGGATTAAGAGCGTGGATGCTTTGATTGACAGGTTGTTTGAGCTGATTTGACGTCACGGACACGGTGGTCGAACACAAACATTTGGACTGAGAGCAGACAGACGTTTGCGTGAGACAAGGCATTTATTGGAAGTTTTTAGATTATCATTCCTGAATAATACCAATTAATGTTTCACACACACACACACACACACACACACACACACACACACAAATCCTCAAATTTTGGCAAATTTATAAGGTAACTTTCCAACACCGACATTACAGCTGATCAACGAGGATGGCACATTTAAAAAACAGACACCGTTCACCTGCGAGGCGGGAGAATAATTAAGACAAGTCTGAAATGAGAACTTCCCGTCAGCGTCGCCGCTGCTCTATACTGCAGCTCTACCAGCTAAAACATTACAGTAAAACTTCATACGTCTGCAACACGTGTGTGCATGTAGAGGGAGGAAAAAAAACGGCACGTGAGTGGAAAATGTTTTACAAAACGGTGACAGATACGACACGCGTACGCACAGCTGGAAAGTCGATTAACATCAGAGAGGTTCCGAACCGAAGACGGTCCGTCTTACAAGGTAGAAAGGTAAAGTAACGTCACAGGTCGCGTTTCCTTCAGGCTTCGTTCAGCTCCTCTGTTCTCTTCCCAAAGTCAATCAAACGGTCCGATCGGTTTCCAAACGTGAGAGAAAGAGCCGGTTGGATGACCCCCAGGAGCTTCTCCTACACTGTCGACGTGGAACGAACAAATAAAAAGGATGGAGGTGGAGGTTGGAGGGTGGAGGTTGAAGAAGGAAGAGGTCATTATGAAATGAAGTCAGAGAAGTTCTCCACGTCTCCTCCTCGCCGTTAAACGCGTCCCGTCAGTTCGAGTTGGTTAAAGGTTGTGATGAGGTTATAGTGGGCGCGCTCGTCATCCGTCAGCTCCATGTTCCCGGGCCGGACCACCACCACCACGTTCGCCCCGGCTTCTTCGGCTGCTTTCGCCTCTGCGACGACAAACACAAGAGTGAGTACAGAGATCCAAACAAACAAAGACGAGCTGCCCCAGGCGTTCATTAGCTCCCGTAACGGACTGTAAGAGGGGAACAAATAATACACGTCCAGCACTGAACCGCCATGAATAAACGAACAAACAAACCTCGAGTGACGTCTGTCAGGAACGTGATTTCCTCGGGTTGACAGCCGATCCTCTCCGCGATCCTCTCGTAGCTTTTGCCTTCGACTTTAGCTCCTATAGTCGTGTCGAAGTGACCGTCGAATAACTGCAATCATTCAGATAGAAAAGAGTTTATTATCACCTTTAATGATTAAAAACAAACCGTAAACACACGAGGAGAGGCGGCTGTACTCACGTCTAAAACGTCTCCTTCCACAGAGTATCCGAACAGAAGTTTTTGTGCCTCCACGCTTCCAGACGAGTAAATATAAACTTTGAGTCCTTGTCCTTTCCACCGTTTGATGGATGGGATTACATCCTGGTACACCCTGTTCACAACAAGACAACAATCAGAAGATAAACTTAATTTAAACACATTTATGAAGCTTAAAGAGAAGAAGGAGTGAGTGAGTAAAGAGTCAGTGTACTTACTCGCCTTTGATTCTCCCTGAAGCGTAAGCCGCCCTCCACATGTGACCTTGCAGCTGCTTTAGCGCCGTCGACTTCCTGTCCGCCGCCATCTGCCACAGCACGTTCTCCACCACCTCCCTGATGGCCTTCTCCTCGTCCGTGTGAACCGTCTGATCCACGGCATGTACCGGACACGAGCGGTTCTGCTTCATGTCTTCTTCGATCTGCAACGACGACAGACGGAGAGCATCGTCATGAGAGGAGGTAACGTACGTTCAAGAACCAGAGGCTACTTTGTAGTCAGCTGCTACAGGTAGACAGTGGAGCTCGATGAGAAGCGGGGTAACATGTGACCTTTAGGGTTGATTGAAGAGCAGCCGAGGAGGCGTTAGAGATGAACACAGCCTGTGTCAGGAGTTTGGTAACATGTTGAGTCAGGTAAGTGATTTTTCTGACGTTGTGAAACGTGACAACCGGGCAACTGAGGCAACGTGGTCGGAGAAGGTTAGCTGGTCATCGATCACGGTAGTTTATCGCTATCGGGGCGAGAGACAGGGAGACAATTATGATGTTGATGTCACATCCTGTTTACATCTTTACTGTGTGAACACGTAAATATTATCAATGTGAGACGGCTGATTAGGGCGTCAATAAACAACCGGAGCAGCGGGGGGGGACGGGTGGTGCACAGGTCTTGACCAATGACAGCATCTTGACCTGTGTGGCGGCTGTTGTAGTGCACTGTGGGATTTGTAGTATGAGCGGCGGGAGTGAGATTTACCGGCGGGCCATTAATAACAGACGTATTAAATAACAGATCTGTCGGAGCCCGTCTGAGAGTTTTTTTTTTTTTCTGACATCATATTAAACTATTTTCTGACAAAAAATGAACCAATTTATCAAGAAAAAAAACAGACGTTAGTTAATGAATAATTAAAACAATCATTAGTGACATAACGAGGGCCACAGTCTTCACTCCTCCACTCACTAAGATGTCGACACGAGGGGGTTGTAATCAGTTTCACACAGAACGGAGCAGAAACGTGACGACAACCTCCGAAGAACATATTCAATCAGCGCCGACTCGCTTCCTCACTCTCAGCCTCTTTACCTGTTTCTTCAGCAGATGAACGTCCTGCTTGCACTCGTCTTCCTCCCAGTGAGTGGATAAGTAATCCTCGAGATGCTCCCTGATGTACGGAAACAAGATATCCTGAACAGAGGAGAGACAAAGACGAGTCAGCGGGCGTGTCATCGCACAGAAAAACACACGAAGGAGACACAGAATGTAGAAAATATAACAGTTTGTCACATTTTGTGCAGAATAATTCGACTTTTACTAATTAATCATTAACTGTTATGATGCGTTCAGGCCCCTGTGGGACGGATACATTAAGCCCATGAGCAGATAACACTCGTAAATGTCGGAGGGAGAGGCCGTGCATCTAAATATTACAACATAAAGTGCTGAGTCAACACGAGATAAATGGATATACAGGAAGATATCGATGAGACAGAGTGGACTGACGCTCGTTTAAAACCACAAACAGACAATAAATATGAGGAAGTTACTGCAGTATAACTCCGGTCAGGCGTCGTCGTGTCTCTGCTGATGTTCCAGATGTTTGTTTTAAATGTTTCACTGCCTGTGTGAACGTCTAAAGATCCAAAACTTCTGGAGGGATGATAGAAAATGTTTGTCTGACATGTTTAATACCTTAAAGTCTGCTTAAATACTGAACTCTGTCTTTATACCGACATCGAAACAGACTAAACCTTTTAACTTTGGACTTATCTACATCCTCTGCGACTGTTTTGGTCTGAAAATTATAAATAATGTTGTTAAATATTTCATTTTATTTGTATTCTGGCTTGTATTTGTGCAAGTTAAGCAGATGTGTGTATTTGTCTCAAACTGTATTATTGTTATTGTACATTTTCCTGATGAGATTATAAGAAAATGACAATAAACACGTAATATTTTAATATCAATTAAATGTGAGTTTAATTACCTTTTATACGACATATTATGACTGACATGAGTTGTCCATTGTTGTGTGAATTCAACATTATAAAGCACAAACTCCCTGCAGGACGTGAACGTGTATTTACAGGTGTGGATGCTCGTAATTACAATAACTCTGATATGACTTGAACGCAGCATACTGGGCTTGTTTTTATCAGTTAGCGACTAAAGATTCAAATAATTACGAATTAAACGAATATAAAGTGAATAACGAGGACAGAGAGGAGCTAAATATACAAACAGGGACGTAAAAATAACATTACATCGAGGTGTGACTCTGCTTTTTGGTCCATAATGGTCAAAAAAACGTGAAGCTAAGCTCCTTTAGCTGCGTGCTACCAGTGACAGGCGGCTGTTAGCCCTACATAATTAGCTCTCAATGCTAATTAAATTAGCATGTTATCAAGCTGGAAATAGTTTAATTCAATATAACTTACCTTCACGAAGGTGATCGGTGTGGTTGTTCCTTCAATATCCAGCAAGAGTGTACTGGTACAGGCAGGAATTGAAACAGTGGCCATTTTTAGGAGAGTCTCTGCAGCTGGCTAGCTGACGTTAGCTTCGTTAGCAGCAGCAGCACAGTGACAGCGCTCTTTAGTGTTTCCCGCCTCGCTGGTTGTCTGACCCGGACAGGTGACGCTTATCTAAGGCGCTGTGATGAAGATGCTACCACCTTGAGTTATGTTTGTTAGCCACTTAATAAGCCTAGCTGCCCTCGCCCATCACCTCGCTGCTAACACACTGACTCGACTCAATCACAGTGAAACACACACACACACACACACGTTAGGAGCTGTCAGTTCAGGCTGCGGCTCGGCGGGGGGCGCTACTGAGCGGGAAAAAACAAACACGCGAAGAAGAAAACAAACCGACACTCACGATCAAATAATCTCAAATTACAGCAACATAACTGATTTCCGTTTTAATCACAGACACACAGATTTACATTACAACTTTGTTCACCTATTACTAATTAAACAACTTGCTCTAACTGGCGCCAAAAAGCTACAGTTAACGATATATGACAACTGAATATTAGCATTAGCTGGCTAGCTGTAGTTCCTACAGGAGGAGGAGGGGCGCTAGTGAGCGGGAATACCGCGAAAACACACGAAGAAGAAAATGCGATGAAAACAAAACGACGCTCCTCAAATTACAGCAACAGAACTAATTTATATTTATTTTATTATTCTTATTACCGAAGCACAATTTAACGTCACAGTTTGACTCGCTTGCACTCATTTAACAGGTTCGCTCTAATTGGCGCCAAAAAGCTGCACAGCTAGCGATACATGACGACAGAATATTAGCTGCTAGCATTAGCTGGTTAGCTTAGCTTCCACAGTTTTGACGTAGTTTTTAAAAAAACAAACATGTCGGACGACTACGAGTTCAGCGACGACACCACCATGATGAGGATGGAGGAGGACGGGGAGGCCAACAGCGACGACCCGATGTCTGCGGCCGGGGACTGCGGCCTGATGGGGGGCGAGGCCGAGGGGTCGCGGATCGACGCCAGTAAAAACGAGGAGGATGAGGGGTGAGGTGACAGCTGACATGTAGCACAGCACGGCACGGCACGGCACGGCACAGCTCGTTTTTAACCGTGTTTAACCGTGTTTGTGTCCGCAGGAAGATGTTTGTAGGAGGACTCAGCTGGGACACGACCAAGAAGGATCTTAAAGATTATTTCTCCAAGTATGGGGAGGTCGTAGACTGCACGTTAAAGCTGGACCCCATGACAGGCCGCTCCAGAGGGTTCGGCTTTGTGCTCTTCAAAGACCCCGAGAGTGTTGACAAGGTGTGTGATGCCGTGAAGTGTGTGTGTGTGTGTGTGTGTGTGTGTGTGTGTGTGTGTGTGTGGTGTTTACACCACATGTATGAGCTGCAGCTACAATATGTGGGCAGTGATTTAGCTCCAGTTTGAGGCTCTGAATGTCTGATTGTCCTAAAAATAAACAAGACCTGTTTGACACCAGAAGTCTACCCAGCACCTCAGTTTACAGCTCATGTAACAGTGTAACAATCAGACAATTTACCACTATTTTCTATTAGTAAACTAATAATTTAATCACATTTCTCTATTAAATGTAAGAAAACAGATAACTTCAAGTTCATAGAGTCCACGGTGACAAAAACTCAGTTTATAATCATAGAAAACAGAGAAAAACAGCAAATTCTCCCATTTAAAATCTACTAACAGCAGATATTTGCTTGAGTTTTGCTTAAAAAGAGCCAATCAGTCAATAGATTGATCATTTTAGCTTTATTATATTACTATATTTATAAACTATACTACTATAATATCGTAATATAGTTGGTTATAGTAAATTAATTGGCAACTATAACTATTAATCAGCTCTTTTCAAACAAATATCTGCTGTTAGCAGCTTTCATATGATTATAAACTGAGTTTTTGTCACCATGGATCTGTTTTCTTACATTTAATAGAGAAAAAAGTGATAAAATAATTTGTTTATAAGTTAACCAGCAGATTATTTGATATTTAAAATGTTAAATTGAAACAAAACGCCGATCCAGTCTGATTAACAACAGTTACCATAAACATTCTTTGCATTGGGATCTTCACTCTTACTCTTCACTTTTCTTCCAAAGGTCGCCTCACAGAAGGAACACAAACTCAACGGAAAGGTCATCGACCCCAAAAAAGCCAAGGCCATGAAGAGCAAGGAGCCCGTGAAGAAGATCTTTGTGGGCGGCCTCTCTCCAGACACGCCCGAGGAGAAAGTCAGAGAGTACTTTGGTGCCTTCGGAGAGGTACGAGAACGTCGACGGGTTTATCTGCAGCTCATCGCATGTTTTACCTTTCATAGAAGACTAAAGGCTGAATATTCTGTGTTGTTGATGTGAACAGGTGGAGTCGATTGAACTTCCCATGGAGAACAAAACAAACAAAAGACGAGGCTTCTGCTTCATCACGTTCAAAGAGGAGGAGCCGGTGAAGAGCATCATGGAGAAAAAGTACCACAATATTGGACTCAGCAAGGTGCGTCTCTTCATTTTATTACTGCTTTGACACATCCTGCCGCCTGTCTGTCACTGACACGATCACGACTCGTTGTTCCTTCAGTGTGAAATCAAAGTGGCCATGTCAAAGGAACAGTACCAGCAGCAGCAGTACTGGGGAGGCAGAGGAGGATACTCGTCCAGGTCTCGAGGAAGAGGCGGTGGTGAGTGACGGAAACGTTAAAATGTTGCTGCCTGTTCACAGTTTGAATCCCGACCAAACTTTGGAATAAAAACAATGTTGTGTAAGACCTGCCCGATCAGATCGTAGTCGTTTATTTAAAGCAGCTCGAGCTGACTGACTTTAGAGATTTTAAAGCTCTGACAGCGTTTATAAGCTCTGCTTTGTATTTTTATCTCAACATCATGAACACGATCGAGAGTGAGCGAAATGTAGAAATCACCAGAGAGCGGCAACACTCATTCCCTTTATTGCAGAGAGTTAGATCTCATGTCTGTACGGTAAATATAACGCTGCTGTCAGGAGGCTTAGCTTAGCGTAAAGACAAGAAATAAGCATCTCTAAAGCCTGACAGGACAGAAGAAGAAGTGTTACATGCCGGACTAAACAGAAGATAACACATTACAATCTCTAACGGAACTAATGATATGAAATGATACACACTTCCTGTCTCCTAAAGGCTGAATTCCAGCGGGCACTGATGTTGACTGACTGTTTGAAACCCCAACAGAAGTGGCGTGGTCCGTTTCAGAAGCATCTTTTCGCTCGAGAATACACGTCTCTTCTATTTTTGACAGACGCCGCTCGAGCTGACAGGAAGTCAGACACAGAAACAGCATAGAGAATCCTGTCGATTTTCAAAATAAAACAGACTCCCCCCTTACTCTAATGCTTGTCTGAATGCGGCACACGACCCTCCATAAAACCAGAACTTGTCGTTGTTGCTGCTGTTGTCGTCACTTTATCTGTCAGACGTGAAGTTACGGCCCAGATCACAGCATCCAAACAAACATGGACGACCTCGCTGACGCTGATTTCAATCCTGTTTCTGCTGCAGGTCCAAATCAAAACTGGAACCAGGGTTACGGCAACTACTGGAATCAAGGCTACGGCAACTACGGCAACTACGGTTACAATAATCAAGGCTACGGAGGCTACGGTGGCTATGACTACCCCAGCTACAACAACTATTATGGATACGGCGATTACAACGGTACGTGAACGCATTGATTAAAGCGCTGTGACGAGCTCCGACTGTTCTGCTGATGATCTTTTGTTCGCCCGCAGATCAGTCCGGCGGATACGGCAAGTCGCCACGTCGTGGTGGTCACACCAACAGTTACAAGCCGTATTAACGGGGGGGTGGGGACAAACCGTCGTCTTCAAGTAGGTACGTAAAGACAAGAATCCACCTCTCACTGTAAACTTTAAAGTAGTCATATTTACTTTGCTTGTTTGGTAACATTAATGTGTAATTTTCCTCTTGTAAATTTCTTTTTCTCAGCACCCTCAAAGTGCTTTACAGTAGTGGTAACATAGAGGCTTCGCTCTTGTGGCGATTTTATTTTAACAGCCGGCCTTCTGCTGCCTCTTTTTACAACCTTCTTTCTTTTTTTTTTTTTTTAAACTGTAAAGTTAACAGGTAAAGTACTGCTACTACTACTACAGTAAAAAAATGGATGCCAAAAAAAAAAAAGAAACAGAAAGAAAAGGAAGTATGTTGTCTCCTAACTCTGACATACCTTGTTTGTACCTGCCAGCGGAGCTTCCTTGCAGGCCATCATGAGCTGACTCCCCAGATACTCTCACAGGGCCCGCTCAATGCGGACCGGGTACGAGAAGCATACACGCTCTCGAATGCTGCCATTTGGTATGGTCTTACAACATCCTGTATCAGCATTTCTAAACTAAAAAAAACAAATGTGGGACACGTCCAGCTTTGTCATCTTTCTTTCCATTTTGTTTTTAATTTGTTTGCAACAATATTTAAATATATACACATGTAATTGTCATTTTTTACAGGCCCTTTACTCCCCCACAACAAGTTAATGATTTATAAATATGAAAGAATAACTTGTAATAATTTGTTTTTCAAAGGGTACGTACAGCATTCTCTGGACTTCCCAGTTCCTATTGTTAATATATGCATTTCCTAATCTTATCCTAAAATGCTTGTTTCTTTATTTAGCTCTTGTAGCCAGTAGTCCATGAGCTAAAACCTGGTTCGTAGTTGGACTCCACACTCTGTGTTTTTATACTTTGTGTACATGTACTTGCTCCTCTCTTTTGTCTTACTGACAGCTGATGGAAAAGACTCTTTCTCTTTTTGTTAATTCTCCTGTAATGAATCTTCCTCTTTTTCTTACATATATTTATATATATAAAAAAAAAAAAGAAAACAAACAAGTGTCACTACATTTCCAGAAAAATTTTGCATGTGATGCTTTTCTTTAACGTGTATTTATACTCATTTATTTTGCACAAATCGAAGGTTTTTCTTCCATTTTTAGTATTTTCACTTCAGGATTTCTAGCTTATGGACTAACTGTGTTTTTTAAAAAAAAATGTTAAATTTAAATGTTCTCAGTTTGTTTTTTGTCTTTTTATTTTATAAACACGGGGGATTCCTATAATATTTTTCCTTTTTCTATAATTTAACTTCTTCTCTTGTCCGTTTCTTCGTTCAATCTCGAGCTCATTTTGTGTCTGTTTGTTTTTCGTAGGTGTCAGAGTGATGAAGCTGTGCAGCTTTGACCAGAGAGACATGATGATGATGATGATGATGATGATGATGGTACCCAGCAAAGATCACTAGCTGGATTGTAAGAAAATAAATGAAGAGAGCACTTTGACCTACAGCACATTTCCTCAATATTTACCCGAGTATTTGTTGTATCTTTTAAAAGAAGTTTTTGGATGTTTCGTTAGTCCGTGTTCCACGTCTTGTTTTTTTTTTTTTTTTTGTATTTATTGTTCTCATACGCTTCTTTGTGAATTGCTTTGTTTATTATTATTATACGACTGAAATGTTTTAGATTCCTTTGAGAACAGCTCACACGTGTATACGGCAGTACTGTGGTAGCAAAAAAGATGAAAATATAAGCTGCGTTGTTACAATTTATCCTCTTTATCATCAGTCATATAATACATATGTTATTACAGAGTTTGACATTCATAAACATAACGTATATATATATATATATATATACACACACGCAGGTAATTATACATAAAGAAATGCGACAAAATAAAAATAATAAACACTCGTTTGGATTTGTGATCCTTTGTGGTGATCTTAAAGAGTCGCGTTAACGACTGTTGGAGTGTTCAAAGAAGTGTTTCAGCCACAAAAATCAGATTCTACGCAAATATTTTTGATCTTGAAATGATCAGACTCATTAAAAATGTTTGTTTGTTTGTCGGTGTAGCTTGATTGCGTTCAGTCCCGAGCTGGTTCAAAGAGTGCAGTTTTTTTTTTTTTTAGATAGTATTCGTGGCAAAGAGGATGATGAGGATGACGATGATTAGCACAATCACGCCGATTATGATCATCATTTTGATGTTCTTCCACCAGTACTTCCTCGCGACCCGCGTGGACGTTCTTTGGAACGAGTCGGCCTGAAAAGAAACAAAACGAAACCAAATTCAATAAACGAATCCTTTATTTGAAGGGCAATGCCACCAATTTGACACAGAAGGATCCTCTGCTTGAGGCCAGCAGCTCGATGCTACATTAGCTGCTATTAGCATAGTGTTGTGGGTAACATGAGCACCAGATTTTTGACTAGGAAGAGAAATGTGTGTCTAACATTGAGTGTTATATCACATTAAAGGACTGTGATGTTTAATTGGTGGAGTCTTTACTCTTTGTAAAAGTACAAATATAACTATAAAATCTGTAAATAAATGTAGATTGTGCCTGACATACATTATTATTGACACTGCAGTAGCACAGAGACTTCAATAAAGTTAGTCAAAGGCAGGCTTGAGGTTGCCAAGCAACCAGGGTCAGCTGCAGGTCAGAGCAATTAACTGCAGCTGTGCTCTGTCTGTGTGTGAGTGACTGCTGAGAGACACAGAAAATCTCTAAATGAACCCCCTCCAACTAGTGGACACTAATGCCAAACGGTAGGTTGTACCAAAAAGCCGAAATGACCGTGAGCATCCTCATCTTGTCGACCATGTGAATGCCGAATTTCAGTGTCTAAAGTTAAAAAATGTGACCTGGGGAGAGAGAGAAAGAACAGGTGCCCCGTGCTCCTTTGGGAAATTTCTCCTCTCCAGTTTACATGGGAGTAGATGGGGCTGTCGGTAGGTGATCCTGGCACATCAGTGCGTCTCCCGCCAAAACTATAAGTCTGACAGCTTCAGCAGTGATATCGCTGCGTAGCCCACGAATTTTCCTACGTTTCTATGTATGAATTATTTCTGTAGAGTGACATTTGTGGCCACGAGAGCCGTTTGCAAATGTATTTTTTGACAAATGTTTCTCTCCCTCCACTCTAGCGATGATGTCACCCACTCTAGCTCTGGAACATTCTACCAATACACACCCATTGTAAATTTCGGCGTGGTTTTTGGCGATTTTTGGCAAAACCGTTTGGCGAAACGCTTAGAAAAGTCACAGCACACCATTCCCGGCCGAGCCGGTTGTTCTGATACCTTTTTTTGTGTATGTGCGACCAAAACTGAGGGAGGAGTAGCACTCCGAAATTCCTGTAATACGTAAGAATAATAAGTATGGGGAATAGTGAATAGTGTGACTTGCAGAAACACTCAACGATGTTAAAGTAAACTGCATTCAAGCAGTACAGAAGTATTCATGGTAAAATCCTGTATGGACTGTACTTGTATAGCATCAGGCGCAATTTGGGGTTCGGTATCTTTCTCAAGGACACTTCGACATGCAGACTGGAGGAGCCAGGGATCGAACCACCAATCATCTGATTAGTGGACAACCCGCTCTACCTCCTGAGCCACAGCCTACTTTACTAAAAGTACTTGTACTGCAGTAAAATGTTCCCATGTGACTGATTTGTTATTATATCAAGATGGTGGAGGGATGGGAGCAAGTTAGGGGTTCACTGCCTTGCTCAAGGGCATCTCAGCAGTGCCCAGGAGGTGAATTTGGCGCCTCTCCAGCTACCAGTCCACCCTCCAGACTGTGATCCGTGCTCCACCCTCAAGTTCCCACGCTAAGCCACATGGATGGAGCTACTGCCGCCCTGTTTTGCTGTCTAGTTTTGTGGTGCCCAACCACTGACAGTACAAAGAATGGACGCGTATCCATGACGTCACCCACAGGTTTCTGAAGCTTGCTGTGGTTGCTCTGGCTGCCTCTAATCTAAAAATCTGCAAAGACATGGATCATCAGCGGGCCGAATGAAGACTGGTTGCTCAAACAAGCCTTAATAATAATAAGCCTTATAATTAAGCCTTAATATAATCTGAACAGGTGAGTTGTATATAAATTCACCCTCAGTACAGTTGTCATGAACGGGGAAATTAGCTATAGAGACCAAAACTGTTTTTTGTACTAGGCTGTAAACATGTTTATTTCTGCTGTGAAGTTGGACATTTGAACATGGGGACTTATGGAGACTGACTCACTTCTGGAGCCAGCCTCAAGTGGACGACAAGAGGAACTGCAAATCTGTGTCTATGAAGTGTCAAAAACTGCAGTTCCTCAAATGTCCACTTGAGGCTGGCTCCAGAAGTGAGTCAGTCTCCATAAGCCCCCATGTTAAATCCAGGACTTGTCTTTTGTTTTTAAAACCTCCATCATCGCCGTCAGATACTCACCGAAGCCTGCAGGTCATCGGTCTTGCCGATCAGGTCGTCTAACCTGTCGCCCCTCTCCAGCACTTTGCTGATGTTGTCTTTCAGGATAACTTTCACCTCGTTGACTTGACCCTGCACCTGGTCGAGTTTGGCCGCCGAGCCGGTGGCCGGCGTCTGAGGGCTCGGGTTAGCCTGCGGGGAGGAAAAAAAAACATCAACAGGGGGGAATTCACTGAAAGTCTTGACGTTTGACAGCGGGAACTCCCTTCGGCCTGTTGTCACAGTTTGGAATGACCAAACTTCACTTCCTGCAACTGAGATAACAGGAAGAGAGCGCTATCAGTTCACTGAGGCCTGTGTGATTGTCACATGAAGCCCTCAAACACTGCGGTTACAAAGTACACTCGGTTAACAAACATGAACAGACCTTTACAGAGTCATTTCAGATGATATCAAAGGCGCTGACGTCCAGAAAAGAACATTTTAGATTAAAAACCAACGTGTGAAACAAACGCTCACCATGACAGCACTGTTTTCTCAGCCACAACCAACAAAACAACTCCTTACACGAAGAATTAAAGCCTCCACAGAGTCCTGACAGTAAACACAGAGATCCGTGCCTTCTTGTGACTGTAAGAGCTGAACAAATGTCTGCTGAAGGTTGGACTGTTCCTGCGTTACTCATTAACTAACCCTGTTGCCTCAATCAAAGTCTCATTGGCTTAACAGTGAGCAGACATCATCATCACCACAGCAAAAAGAGTTCATCATTGTGGACGCTTTCATTTCCTGCTTTTCATCCCACGACAGCAGCAGTTTCAGACTCGTGGTTTCAGATAAATAAAGAGCAGGTCAACCAACTGAATGTATAAATATATAAATGTACATACCATCAGCTGATCAACAGAAGCAAGTCAACTCTTGAACCGATGTGTCCGGGCAAAGGGCTGCTTTGCAAGGCAGTAAAAGTGGCTGAAGTCACACTGTTGCTTCACTTCATTTCCTCATCCTGTGTTGTGCAGGCAGCTTGTTTGAGCTGTGAAGTCAGCAGCGACAGCCTGACATTTATGTATGCAAATACGCTTCATGCAGTGATGTTTGAAGCTCAGCCTATGTTCCAAAAAACTCTGTGTGAGGGACAATACTGTAATACACAAATACTCCATTACAAGTTAGACTTATTATGACTGATTCTTTAATGTGTTGCATTTTCTTGTTGTAGCTGAGCTCATTTTAATCACATTAAAAGTCTATTTTTATGTTTTAATCTCCAACAATCCAACATGTTTTATAAGTTCACATGTTCTGCGCGTACGATCTCGAGTGAATTCATGGAAATACTCGTCAACAGCTGCCTTTTTTTTTATTGTAAAATGATCTGATGGTAGACGTTCTTCTTGAGCCTCTCAGTGCTGCTCTGATTTATCCAGAAGCTTCTTCCTGGTTTCAGCAGGGAGGAAAGGCCCGGGTGGGTGGGGGTGGGTTCTTTAAGTGTCTTTAAAGGTGGTGTAGAGCTCCACCTATTATTGCATCTTCAGCTGAACCAACCACTCTTTGGTTTGTTGCTGTACAGTGATGTTCTCCATCAGGATGCTCTCAGTGGTGCAGGAGTAGAAACTCCTCAATATCTGAGGGGATACCTGGACTTTCCTGAAGCATCTGAGGTGAAACAGCTTCCCGTCATGCATTGCAACACAACAACCAAAATATGTGTGTGTGTGTGTGTTTTAACTCTATGCATCATCGGTTATATGCAGGAAGTAGATGGCAGGGTGGAGAGGAAGAGGATCAACTGTGGCTGAGTGTATTAACAGCAGTGGTTATTATTATTGTATAATGATCCACTGTATTTTAAACGTTCATACGTTTTTAAAATCTTCATCTGAAGAGTAACAGGTACCTGATCAATGTAGTGTAGTTAACGTACAAAGCAGTATACAGATGAAGTAATTCTTCTTCAGTATCTGTTAGTACTGCAGTTGTGTACTTCCCTGATAAAGAGGATCTGGTCATGAGTCACTCTAACTGAACAAAGTGTGCCAACAGTACGAGCACGTGATCGCTTAAAGTCAATAAACATATATTAATATGAGTCTGCAGTCTGAAGTATTAATGACCCTGCCATGCTGAAGTGTTCAGATACTTTACTTCATGAAAGTACTAATACCACACTGTGAAAGTCATGTACCATCACTTCTGTATATTCATGGTTTCACAGCAAGAATAAAAAAAAACTTATCATCTCTTCATCAGAATCAGCTCAGTCAGCAGTTTCACTCTGAACAAGCTGAACGCAGACAGGACTGTTATGTACAAGTATGTGAAAAAATATGTGTGTGTATAAATATTTACAGTATATAAATATATATACTATGTACAGTATAGACATATATACAGCATATACCTGTATACATATCTATATACAGTATACACATGTATACACATACAGTACATATATGTATACATTTAAATATATGGCACAATGCAAATTTTGTATGCATGTTTATATGCAGTGTATATATATATATAAACATATCTATATGCAGCATACACATGCATACATGCCTATATACAGTATATAAATGTTTATATACAGTGTATGCGTGCCTATATACAGTATATAAATGTTTATATATAGACATAAACGTGCCTATATACAGTATATAAATGTTTATATACAGTGCATACATGCCTATATACAGTATATAAATGTTTATATACAGTGTATGCGTGCCTATATACAGTATATAAATGTTTATATATATCCTGTCCATACATAATACATGCCTATATACAGTATATAAATGTTTATATATATCCTGTCCATACATACATACATGCCTATATACAGTACATACATGCCTATATACAGTATACACATGTTTATATATATCCTGTCCATACATACATACATGCCTATATACAGTATATAAATGTTTATATACAGTACATACATGCCTATATACAGTATATAAATGTTTATATATATCCTGTCCATACATACATACATGCCTATATACAGTATATAAATGTTTATATACAGTACATACATGCCTATATACAGTATATAAATGTTTATATACAGTAAAAGCCTATATACAGTATATAAATGTTTGTGCATTCATGCCTATATACAGTATATAAATGTTTATATATATCCATGTCCATACATACATACATGCCGTATATACAGTATATAAATGTTTATATACATATCCATGTCTATAACAGTACATACATGCCTATATACAGTACATACATGAAACAACAGCCTATATACAGTATACAAATGTTTATATATATCCTGTCCATACATACATACATGCCTATATACAGTATATAAATGTTTATATACACGTCCATACATACATGCCTATATACAGTATATAAATGTTTATATATATCCTGTCCATACATACATACATGCCTATATACAGTATATAAATGTTTATATACAGTGCATACATGCCTATATACAGTATATAAATGTTTATATACAGTACATACATGCCTATATACAGTATATAAATGTTTATATACAGTACATACATGCCTATATACAGTATAAAAATGTTTATATATATCCTGTCCATACATACATACATGCCTATATACAGTATATAAATGTTTATATACAGTACATACATGCCTATATACAGTATATAAATGTTTATATACAGTACATACATGCCTATATACAGTATATAAATGTATGTTTATATAACAGCGTCATCTTGAGGCTGTCTGGAGGACTTCCACTTGTTGAACACGCCTCCTTCACTCCTCCCATTAAATGTCTGCCTTTATCCACACAGACACTCACACAAACAGATAATTCAGTGATTAAAGTTTTATATTTTTTTAAAGATATTTCCCGCCTGACTGCTGAAAGTGAAAAGCTGCGTCAGTGTTCCGTTAAAGCCTCCGGTCCTAACCGTCGACCTGCCGGTTGAGCTCAACCTTCACGGTTAATTATTGTTTTTTTTATATAACCACTTTCACTCAAAGTGCCGCCACGTTCAGTTTAACTGACTTTAGTCCAACTGTTTCAGCACGAGCCGGAGGACCGACCGAGACCGAGGCACCGAGCGAGCACGAGCCCGAAGATGAACGCCAGCAGCGGAGCCCGCGGCGGGAAGACCTTCCTGTTCACCTCCGAGTCTGTTGGAGAAGGACACTCCGGTAACTGTTCGTGTATTTAACCCACGGAGGAGGACATGTGGACATGTTCAGCCTGTTACAGCCAGTAATGGAGGCAGGCTTCAGGTCCGATAGTTACTTTAGTTAAACTACAAATACCACGGTCTAAAAAACTACATTTCAAAATAAAAGCACAGTCTTGGAAAGTTTTAATGGATTTATATTGAAACAGGTTAAAATTCATGTATAATTTAATATTATATATTTTCTAGAAGCTTTTATTTAAATATATAGTTAAAGATTCGCCAAAAGTTCGTTCCCCAAAATGTCAAAATACTCCTTGAAAATAAAACAATATTGTGTTGTTATGTTGATTTTGTTTTTATATTTTATATATTAAAGCTGTCAAAGCACTTTCAGTTTATTTATTTATGTTTTCAGTATCCTAAATGTGGTCAAATTTAAATATATTGAGTCTAGAAATACTGTAATCAGACTAAAAAAAAAACATATTTTATTATATATTTTAGATTTTTTTTATACCAGGGAGTCATGTAGCTGCTCTGATTTGGAGAATTTATCTGATTTCATGCCAGAAGTTAGTAATAATGATAAGTTTGTAGCCCAATATGTCAAAATATTCTTGTAAATGTCATAGACATTATGTAAAAATAAAATATTATTATATTTTGTATTCTAAATGTTGTCAATTTTAAATATATTGAGTGTAGAAATACTGTAATCAGACTAAAAAATGCACATTTATTAAACTAGGGAGCCTTTAAAGTCACTTTATGTTGTTTATTTACCTTGTGTGTCCAATTTTTAAGGCCTGTTCTTCTCTCTGTCCTTTAACATGTCACAGATAAAATGTGTGATCAGATCAGTGATGCTGTGCTCGATGCGTATCTGAGTCAAGACCCCGACTCTAAAGTGGCCTGTGGTGAGTACCCCGTCTGTGTTTCCCTCCGTGTCCACCTCATGCTGCTGCAGGTTGATGGTTAACGTGAGATTCAGCTGAGTATTGAAGATAAAGGTCAGGTCAGAGTTCAGTTCAGTGTTATGTCACTGGAGTTCAACTCCCTCTTCAGAGAATTGTCTGCTTCCTCTCTCATTATGTGACAGATTAAATGAAGCTTGTTCAAATGTCTTGTTGCAGAGTGTGTGACGAAGACCGGCATGATTTTACTGGTCGGAGAAGTGACCTCCAAGGCCAAAGTGGATCTGCAGTCGGTGGTCCGAGACACCGTCAAGGCGATCGGCTACGATAAGTCTTCAAAAGGTAGCAGCATGCAGGGATTTAATGATCGTTTAATCAACTTTAATGAAGTGAATGAGTACTGACTGTGATCTGCAGGGTTCGACTATAAGACCTGCAACGTGCTGTTAGCGCTGGAGCCGCAGTGCGTGGAGATATCGGACTGCGTGTTCGAAGGCCGGGATCAGGAGGACATCGGAGCCGGAGACCAGGTTCAGTGTCTGACCTTCAAATCCTCGACTCCACCCGCCTTTTACAGCGTGGATTTGTTATTATTGATAAAAGACGGCTGTAAAAAGCCTCTTTGATGGAGCAGCCGGAGAACACACACACAGTGTTATCACACACACTCAGTGTACTGTGGTTTTATTGGCTGCTTCACTTTTTATTTGATATATTTGCAGGTTAAGTTCAACATCTTAGGGCTACCTAAACCACCTAAACCAAAGACCAAGACTAAGACAGCACCAAGACCAGACTGTATATAGTCTACTTAGGTAGCTAATATTCTCCACAGCTCTTTGGATGAGGCCTTCTAGCCTTCTCAGTCAGCGACTCAGCATATTTCAGGATTTACAGACTGCTGTGTGTTTTTTGGGGAAGTCAGATTTTACTAGAAGGTTTTGTCCGACGTCTCCTCTCAGACAGACACGATCAGTTTCTTGGAGTGAAGGAGGGCAGAGACTGCCAGCGGCCGTTAACGGCAACAAAAAAATCTAATTAGAAATGAGTTATTAGTTTCATTTGAAGCAGGAAGTTTGACCTCCAGTCACAGTAATGATGTTAACAAATAAATCAGACCGTGCACAGACACATTTAGCGATTCAGTGTTTCCCACAGGACTTTATGAAACTGTGGTGGGTGGACCTCGGATCTTCTCGGGGGAGTCCAGAGGCTTTTAAAGTTAGATGCATCAGTCTGGTGCACGTTCATCATGAACACACTGGTTGTAAAAGTATGACACAGCAAAATATAGCAAATATAAAATACTCTGAACACCTGATGGTTAATTTTAAAGGTGCTCTGATCAGGATCTTTGAGGCCGATCACTGATCACAGCGTCTATTGGAAGCTTCTGTTTATTTATTCAACTGCTATATATTATACTTGACAACAGTTTATTTCTCAGCAGGCTTCACGTGCAACTCAAACCAGAGCAACCTACAGCTGGTTAACGGGAGTTTAACAACATAAAAATTTCACAATTTTTGATTCACAGTTCTGAAAATGAAATATAATAATAACACCTTTGTCTGAGACCGAGACAAGACAAAGTAAAAATGCATTCCAAGACTGAGATCTTCAAAAAGTAGTCTTGAGACCGGTCTTGAGTAGGGTTGCAAAATTCCGGAAATTTTCAAAGTTGGAAACTTTCCACGGGAATTAACGGAAATTTATGGGAATAAACTGGGAATTTACTAAATTGAAGGTTGGCCCTTTAACAGGGAACTTAAATATAGTTGTGGAAAATATATTTTAGCATAATCTTGACTAAAACAACCAGATTTCATGCAGGTACACTTGAATATCTGCTATTCCTCAATCACATGCACATAGCACACTGCTTACTGCAGGGCTATTGAGGCCACGCCCCCTACCTGCACAGGTGATTTCTGTACCTGAACCACACTTTAGAGCCCAGAGCACACAGAGACTATTGAATACACACATTTGAGCTTGTGGACTACATAATATTGTTCAATAAAATAATTTGATAAAGTTCTACTTACATATAAATCTGTTGAAATGTTTTTTTAATTGTTTTATTTTGCATGTCTGCTTATGACAAAACAAAATGTTTAGATTTATGTTTGGATATGATACAGTTTGTTTAAATTATCCACAATTTACACTTAATTTGGTTTCCAATTTGGAATGTTCCCAAAATTCCCAAGCTTAACTTCCCTTTGAAAGTTTCTGGAAATTTACCAGAAGCTTTGCAACCCTAGTCTTGAGTACTACAACACTGGCTGAGGCTAATGGGAGTGTCATTAGTGCAAACATCCTTCATCAGGTTCCGGACACACCCTGAAAAACCTGAAACGTTATTAAAATGATCGACTAATCAAATTTAAAGATTCTAATGTGAGTTTGACTTCGTCTGGACGTCTTCGTCTCTTCAGGGTTTGATGTTTGGCTACGCCACAGATGAGACCGAGGAGTGTATGCCGTTAACCATCCTGCTGGCTCACAAAATCAACTACAGGATGAAAGAGCTGTCACGCAACGGAGAGTGTCCGTGGATACTACCGGACTCCAAATCACAAGTGAGACGCCTCAGAAGAAATGTGGCTCAGCTGTACTCGAGTATTTGTTCTGATTACATTACTTATGAAACAAACATCAACAACAGCAGACATAGCAGCCAGCTAATGTTACTTACTAGTCCAACAGCAGTCAGCCCAGCTCGGCGTCTGTCTTTCAGCCTTTTATTTCCTCCGTCAACGTCCTCTTCACTCTCTTCTCCTCTGCCATCATGTCCATAGAGGCTGCTGCAGCCCCAGGCCTGTAAACCTCCTCTTCTTCTTCTTCTTCTTCTTCTTCCCGGTGGTCCAAAACTCCTGTGGTACAAATACTAACACTCCCCCTGGTGCTCTGAGCTCCACAGTCCATGCAGCCCGGCTAACAAACTGACTGGCTGGCTAACAGCAGCTACAGTTGGCAGCAGTTTACTTTACTGTGCATCAGGAAACAAAAGAGTTGAGGCGGAGCAGCCGGACTTTATTGGTTGGTTTCTAGATGGACTGATGACTTCACTTGTTGCTAAAGTAACCACTAACGACTGCTAAGTGTAGCTGCCGTTAGCTAGTTTGCTCAGTTAGCCGTGCAGCTACAAATTCAGTGCCCCGTGTAGCTAAGTTACTGTAGCTGTCAAGAGTTGGCCAATCAGGAGAAAGTAGGCTTTTAGGGAGGCGGGGCTTAAAGAGATCTCAAACAGCTTGGTCGTCTTTCCTGCAGGTCACAGTGGAGTATCGAGACAACATGGGAGCCATGGAGCCCCTTCGTGTCCACACTGTGGTCATCTCAGTACAACACACTCCTGAAATCACCCTGGAGGAGATCAGACACAATCTGATGGAGAAGGTGGTGAAAGTCGTCATTCCTGCCAAGTACTTAGACAACAGGACCATCCACCATCTACTGCCGAGCGGGAAATTCCTCGCCGGAGGCCCACAGGTGAGTAAACCACACACAGGTGAATGTAACGTCTGAAGCGTGGGCGAGCAGGATGTGGCTGATGTTTGTGTTCCAACAGAGCGACGCCGGACTCACAGGACGTAAAATCATCGTGGACACATACGGCGGATGGGGCGGACACGGCGGTGGAGCTTTCTCCGGGAAAGATTGCTCCAAAGTGGATCGGTCCGGAGCGTACGCCGCTCGCTGGGTCGCCAAGTCTCTGGTGAAAGCCGGACTGTGCAGGAGAGTGCTCGTACAGGTGAGGGAAGTAGACGGTGTTGAAGAGTCTGACAGCTGTTGGAGTGAAGGAGCTGTGGTAGATCTCCTTCCTACATGGTGGGAGTATCAGTCTGTTGATGAAGGAGCTGTTTAAGGGCTCCACAGTCTGATGCAGGAGATGAGAGGAGTCATGATGGAGGTCAGCTTTGCTAACATCCTCCTCTTCGATCCTTCAGTTCAGTCACGTCTCTGTGATGCTACACCCTCCATCCGCCCTCTGTTAGCCCGGTTAGCTCCTCTGTTAGCTCCTCCATCTTATTGTGGAGAGATCTTACGTTCCCCCACGATAACAGACGACAGATCCAGCTCTGCATCCCTGTCTCCGAATGGGTATCATGAACTGCCAAGTGTAGCTGCCGTTAGATAGTTAGCTCAGTTAGCTGTGCAGCTAAAAAAGACAAATTACTGCCCTCCATAGTTCCAAGTCCATGTTTGGACACAAACTGAAGGAGATTGGTGTCGAAAAAATACAAAAAATACTAAAAACACAGAGAAGAGTTAAGGCCTCTGCCATCTACACAGCGCCTTCCACCTTTCCTGTTATTTAAAGAACCTTTTCTGTTACAATCTAATAGAAAAAGTAACTTTTTCCATCCTAAATATGTCATAAATAATGTAAACCTGTTGTGAACTGGAGGAATCTCTGGTTTTCTTCCAAAAAAAAAAAATTAAAAAAAAAAAATTTTTTTTTTTTTTTTTTTTTTTTTTTTTTTTTTTTTTTTTTGTGGTTGGGGGGGGGTTGGCGGTCTTCGGGGGGGGGTAAAGTAAATTTAATTATTTCTTTTTTTTTTTTTTTTTTTTTTTTTTAATTAAAATTTATTTTTTTTGAGGGGGTTTTTTTTTAAAAAAAAAAAAAAATTTTTTTCTTTTTTTTTTTTTTTTTTTTTTTTGGTTAAAAAGGGAGGGGAGGGGGGTGGTAAAAAAAACACAAAAAAACACAGAAAAGTGTTCAGAGTTAATTAAAGAACCTGTCCCGTTAACTCTTTCCATCCTAAATATGTCATAAATGATGTAAACCTGTTGTCAGGAGGAGGAATTTCTGTTTTTCTAATGCCAAAAATGAACTTTAACTTCATTTTAAAAGAGCCAAAGACTTTCTTCAAGGTCGTGTCTCGACTGCATCATCTGTTTTTCTGACACTCTGGTTTTTATTTTGTGTTCACGCTTCTGAATAATCTTGAAAACTGTTAAAGTTTGAAGCCTGATATCTCCTGATACGTTGATGTGTTGTCTCTGAACGCTTTTCAGATCTCTTACGCCATCAGCGTGAGCCATCCTCTCTCCATCTCAGTGTTTCACTACGGCACGTCGAGCAGGGACGAAGACGAGCTGCTGCGGATCGTACAGAAGAACTTTGACCTTCGGCCCGGGGTCATCGTGAAGTATGTTTAGATATCCACAGCTGTGAACACAGTGTGTGTGTGTGTGTGTGTGTGTGTGTGTGTGTGTGTGAATATAACAGTGTGTTTCTTTCACAGAGAGCTCGGCTTGAAGAGGCCGATTTACCAGGCCACCGCCTGCTACGGTCACTTCGGCAGAGACGAGTTCCCCTGGGAGAAACCAAAGCCTCTGGTGATCTGAGCCTGGAGGTCCGACACATTCCTGTCATGAAACAAAGAAGAATAATACCTGTTGAAGATTTTTTATTTTGATTTATAACTACAGCTGAGGTACTCCTGTGTTTAAAAGATGTTTTTAATTATGCAATCCATGTTCAATAATCTTGAAATAACTGTGAGAAACTGTCAAACGTATAAAGATCATGTACTTTGGTAATATGTAATAAATCATAATGGTGATTAAAAAGACTTCCTCCTCCTTCATTTCAACATTTTAGGTGTATTTTTACTTAAGTAAGGTGTCCAGTGCAGTACTTTTACTTGTAATGGAGTATGAAAATGGACGCAGTGGTTAGCACTGTTTCACAGCAGGAAGGTTCCTGTGCATGTTCTCCTGTCTGCGTGGGTTCTCTCCCACAGTAGATGTGAATGTGAATGGTTGTTTGTCTTTTTGTGCAATAGGCCGGCGACTCGTCCGCGGCGTACTCCGCCTCTCAGAGGTTACAGGTAATGGATGGATGGATGGATGAATACTGTAGTAGTACTGCAGGAAACGTGATGACTGTCTCTGCCGCTGGAGGGAGTCACAGCTTCAATAACAATTTTCATGAGGCAGGAAAACTATGAATTATAATAACTGATGCAGTCATGTTGTCACATTAAATACATGATATAAATGAATATATTACTTTATATATTGTTGTCTGTATTTACCTATAATATAATAATACATCATAATGCATGTTTATTATATTTTGCAGTAATAATCTGAATCTGCACCATCGTCTCTTCTACCTGCTCTGTTGTTATTATTATTATTATTAATACTTTTATTTTATTTCTTTAGTTATCTTACTTTTTACCTTTTTTTATTTATTTATTTATTTAGCTTCATAATTACTTATTAATAATAAATAATAATATATTTATTTAATCTATTTCTTGTACTTCATTTTAATTTTATTTTTTAATTTTTATCGTTTTATTATTATTTTATCTATTTATTTTTACTCTCTTATTTATTTATTTATTTTTTGTTTGTTTGTTTATTAATATTATAACTTATACTGGCTGTTATTTATTACATGAAGTCCTATGTCAGGAAACGTGTTTAAAAAATAATAATAATAATCTGAATCTGCAGAATAAATCAAGTTTTAAAGTAAATGTAGTGGAGCAGAACATGCAGTACTCTTCTATGTGTACAGTGTAGTACAGTGAGTTTTCTCCGTGTGATGGCGGTCTCTGCCGCTGGATGGAGTCACTCTTTAAATGAAGACTTTTTTTCATGAGGCAGGAAAACATGGCAGACAGAGAGGAGCAGAGGAAACAGCTGAAAGTCGATCAGCTGATCATCTACACATCAAACTTCACAGCTCGACAGTAAATCAACCTTCACCTGTCCGGATAACTTCACATGAAACATCCACAGGCTCGGTTTGTGTGTTTTACAGCTCGGTATGAGGACAGACAAAGGGGGGAGGTTTGAACCAATCACAAAGAGGGACACACAGGCGCGCAGATGTTAGAGCGGATGTGATTGGCTGGTAGCAGCAGCAGACACGCAGACGGGAGGACTGGCTTGAGGTGTGTGTGTGTGTGTGCGTGTGTGTGTGTGTCTGCTGTACTTCACTTGGAAAGTTCACGACTTTTAAAATTAGTCTTTGACCGACAGGCTGGCTGCAGAAACCCCGCTAAACACGTCACATCATGCGGGTTACTTCTGTCCCGGGTCGGCCCGAGCGGAGGTGAGGTGAAAACACACCTGGAGGACTTTACAGGTCAGAGACAAGGAGGAGATGCGTTCAGGGTGTGTCTGGAGAGTCAAAAATAAACTTTTTAAAATGTTTTTTTTTAACATTTTTGGGGGGTTTTATTGTTGATTTGAAGTGAAAAGAAGCAGAAAGTTGTCTCGGACCTGAAAGCGCCATCATGCCCGGGAATGATGGAGGATACGCGGTGAAGAGGAGGAAGAAGCCCGTCCAGAAAATGTAAGTTTTAATGTTTAAATATGTTTTTTATCTCCTTTATATGACACCGCAAGATATGAACTGCAGTGACCCGACAGGCCTGAACTCACACACCGTGGGCGGAGTTAAAATTATCATAATAGTAATTTTTAGTAGTAATAAATCGTTTTGCATCCACGTGTTTCCATAAACACAGTAACATATGTGTGATTTATGATTTCCGGACACTCAAAGATCACGATAAAGTGTGTTTTATGTAAAAGTAGCGATAAAAAGTGTTTAAATTCGACATATATTGCTGTAAATGCACACAGTGGACGCCCTCTACTGGTTGAAACGTGGCTACTGCAATGGAATTTTGCTATTGGCTCGATCTGTGTCAGGTGACGTATACGGTACCAGCTTACATCACCGACCACCCCCCTCATATGAAACAAGCGTCTCCTCACTCTATAGACTGTAGCCTGCTACGTAGCTATGCTAACTCTGCCAGATAGCCTCTCTGAGTACTAACTAACGCTAACGTTACGACACGTTACACAGAAACTTGGCCGTGAATGTGCCTTGAAGGAGTGTTATGGCCTGACAGTAGCTACTTGTGGCTGTTAGCTCTGCCGCTCTGAACTGCTAGCGCTCAGCTAATGTTATAGCACAGGTGTCACATTTTAAGTTTTACACAGAGAGCCTGGCAGCAGCTACTCTAGCTGTTAGCTCAGTTAGCTCTGCCACTCTGAGCTGCTAGTGCTCAGCTAACGTCACAACACTGTTCATGAGTAGTTGCTGTCAGACTCTCTGAGTTGCTTTCTTAGCTAACGTTACAACACATTTACTACACAGAAACTTTTACAGTGCTTCAAGTGACTGTCAAAGCGTGATAGCAGCTACTTGTGGCCGTTAGCGCTGCCACTCTGAGGTACTAGCTCTCAGCTAATGTTATATGACAGGTACCACACTTTAAGTTTTACACAGAGAGCCTAACGGCAGCTACTCGTGTCTGTTAGCTGGGAGCTAGTAGCTCAGCGAGGCAGAGCCAATGCTACAACACTTTACCACACAGAAACTTTTACAAATGACTGTCATAGCCTGACAGCAGCTACTCGTGGCTGTTAGCTCTGCCACTCTGAGGTGCTAACTCTTAGCTAACGTTAAAACCCTAGTACCACATCCTAACTTTTACACAGAGAGACTAACGGCAACTACTCGTGGCTATTAGCTCTGCCACTCTGGGACGCTATCTCTCAGCTAACGTTACAACACGAGTACCACACCTGACTGCTGCTACTCGTGGCTGTTAGCTCTGCCACTCTGAGGTGCTAGCCCTCCGCTAACAACACGAGTACCACACCTGACAGCAGCTACTCATGGCTGCTAGCTGAGAGCTAAGTAACTAAGCTAAACTAAAATAGTGAACATGTTATTATAGTTCCCTCTGAAAGTACAAGTACCTGTAATTTGTACTTCAGTGCAGTACTTAGCTGCTTCCCAGCACTAAAAACAGCCCGTATCATCGTGTATTATGAGCTGCAGAATCATTGTTAACATGCTTTTTAAGGGACGACCTGTGGATATCCTGTGATTTGTTATGGATACACCGGCTTTATTTATTTACTCCCTCGGGCAATTTGCTCCTATTGTTATTGTCGCTGTATTTGTCACAGTCACTATAGTGAGACTACAGTTACCAGACTATCCATCATCAGCTGACAGGGGTGTAAATCTAGATTTTATAAATTCGTTAGCTCCGTCGCTCGTCTGCTTTCTGCTTTCCTTCGCCGTGTTTCATCTCCTCGTTCCTGCCTTGCATTGTTTCCTCTTCCCTCCATCTCTTTTCTTAGATCTCAGTGTTTATTCAGGGAGCGATGACACACGGTTGCTGTTGCTGCTGCGTGTCCTGACTTGTTGCAGAGGAATTATGTTGTGGTAATTTGTAGTAATAACGGCACAGGCCAAGTGGGAGATCACATGCTGTCTCAAAATTATGATGTAACTCTGTGTTTGGGTTCATTCGGCTGTTTCACTTCACAAATATGTTTATTTTTAGCCGTGATAGACGTATGACTCTATGTCAGTCCACCACTTTGGTTCCAGACTGAAATATATCAACAAGTATCACTATTATTATGAAATTTTGTACAAACATTCATGATTCCCAGAGGATGAACCTTGCTAACTTTGGTGATCCTCTGACTTTTTATTTAGCATTTAGCATCAGCTCAAAATTTGTCCATCATTATGCTAAACTTAAATGGTAAGGATCTTTACCAGCATACTTGCTTAGCATCAGTGTTTTAGCCAGGTCACTGTGAGCATTTTAGCATGTTAATATGCTAAGCTAAAATGGCAAACATATTAAACATTTAAGCTCTGTCATCGTGAACACTGTAGCATGCTAACGTGCTAAATTAAAATGTGGAACAGGTTAAACAATCTACTCGCTTAGCATCAGCATGTTAGCATTGTCATTGTGAGCATGTAAACATGCTAATATGCTAATCTAAAATGTTGAACATGTCAAACATCAGTATGTTAGCATTGTCATTGTGAGCATTTTCACATGCTCATATGTTAAACCAAAATGTTTAACATGTCAAACAACATACTTGCATAGCATCATTATGTTAGCATTGTCATTGTGAGCATTCTAGCATGCTAAATTGATATGTTGAACATGTTAAACAACATACTTAGCTTAGCATCAGCGTTTTAGCATTGTCATTGTTAGCATTCTAGCATGCTAAACTAAAATGTTGAACATGTTAAACAACATACTTAGCTTAGCATCAGCATTTTAGCATGCTAACATTAGCATTTAGCTCAAATACAGCCTCATAACGGTTGACACAGGCACCATGTTTGTAGATTTAGTGGGTTAGCCCTGGTGCTAGGTTTGCACGCAGGATCGTGTCACTCGGTAAGTGTACTTGTCGGGGACGGTGCAGGGAGATAATCCTCCCTGATTTAAGGGCGCCGGGTCGGTTACAGGTGAACGCGTTCATTAATCACTGTGAGCTCACCAAGCTAACGTAGGCGTTCGTACATCTTTCCTCTGCAAGACAGACTGATCCACTTAGCTAAGACAAACAGGGCGAGTGTGCTGCAGAACAAACATCTGTGTGTGTGTGTTTTCCAGTAATTATAATAAAAGTATGAACCACACACACACACACACACACACACACACACACTTTGAGCCTCTGCTTGCTCTTAAAGCAGGAAGTCTAGGTTGTCGTTTGATGTGGGTTAGAGTTTATTTGGGCAGCGAGCGACTCTTTGTCTCTCAGTAATTCAACACTGGGATTTTCAGCAGGCGTATGAACAGGAAGAAGTCTCCTACGCCGCCGTTCAGACGTTGTGCACGAAAAAAAATCCCTCGTATCAAAAAAACTCCCACGTTAAGGTTGAGATGGGAATTCCACCAAACGTGTGTCACTGAACTTCTTTTGTGTTGTTTTTTTTAAAGTGCAAAGCCTCCACCTGCGAAGACCAACCCGTCCAAACGGCACCGGGACCGCCTGAACGGGGAGCTGGACCGCCTGACCAGCCTGCTGCCTTTCACCGAGGAGGTCAGAGGTCGTCTGGACAAGCTGTCCGTGCTCCGGCTCAGTGTGGGATACCTCAAAGTTAAGAGTTACTTCCACGGTCAGTGGCCTCAGTTTCATAATAACTAAGACAGTGTGTGTGTGTGTGTGTGTGTGTGTGTGCAAATATGCCACTGCAGACATTTTTGTGGCCGAGCTTGGAGTGTTTGGGGTGCCGGAGAGGTAACGTGACACTGAATAATGAATGAAGGAGCCCTGCTGGCAGATGGATGGATGTGGGAGTGTGGGCAGAGGGCAACATGAGACGGGGCACACTGGAACAGTAGGTCTTTATTCTGACGCTGATCAAACACACACACCCAGTCACCCAGCCGGCATATGTGTCGAAATGTGTCACATAAATCATAAATAATGGAGTAGGGCAGTTCAGTATACAGACGTACAAGACATCTTCAAACATGCAGAGAAGATTTTCTATATTTTTGTCAACAAAAAAAACAAAAACTATAGAGCCATAGAGCCCCATGTTTGTTAAAAAACACGTCAAAATAGACTACACTGGAACAACATTCACAAGATGATTTAACCTCTGGGGACAACCTGATGTAAAGTGCAAAAAAAAAAATGCAGTTCCTCAAACATCCACTTGAGGCTGGCTCCAGAAGTGAGTCAGTCTCCGTAAGTCCCCATGTTAAAATGTCCAACTTCACAGCAGAAATAAACATGTTTACAGCCTGGTACAAAAAACAGTTTTGGTCTCTATAGCTAATTTCCACTGGCCTTTATGTGTCAAAGAAACTTAAATACAGGATTTATTTGAACTCTGCTGGATGTAAGCGATGTCAGTGTGGTCACAGATTTTACCCAGCAGGCCCGTCACCTCTCCCTGTGCCTCTCTGGCTTCGCTATCAGCCGGCTGATCGCTGCTGTTGATGATGAGAAGAGGCGTGGGAGGTGAAGCACGGTGGCACGACATGAGGGCTCTTCACCAGGCGGCGCAGAGTGTTTGTGAACGGAGGCAGCTTCACGTTTACGAGCGTTCATTTATTACATAACTCACCATATATAACCACAGATGGTTATCTGACAGAGAGGGTGCGGTCTAAGACGTACAAGTCAGTGGTCAAGTCGGTGGAAGTCGCTCCATTTCGAGGCCTATCAGATGATCGCTGTATCTCCATCAGTCAACACTCTGCCCTGTGCCGTCATACGTCGCCTTACGGGCACGTTATCTGCTCCCAGCTTTGATGTTCGTCCAGCTCGACATCACACACGAGCTGTGCTGAGTTCAAACGTCAGCCGTGGAAACAAGAAGAGACACGGATGTTAAAGTGTCAAAACCACACGCAACGCTCACGCAATGACTCGATAACAACCTCCACGTGATCAGGGCCAACATTTTAGTCTTGTAGATGCTCGAGTTTGAACTATTTTGCATGCAGCATGTATTTATATTATATATTGAGGTATTCACAACAACCTCTTCGGCTCCAGCAGCTTCTTTGGCCGAGAGCGAGAAGTGAAGGAGAAGTCAGAGGATCAAGTAGGTGTTGGGATATTTCACTATAATAATAAAGGAAAGCTTTGACCTGCTGGTGGCGCTAGAGGAAAAGTCAAAGGATCTCCAAAGTCATTAGGATTTATCCACAGGGGATCGTGATTATCTGTAGAAAATTTCATGTTAATACACCAAGTAATTATCGAGATATTTCACTCTGAATCACCTCATGGAGACGAGGGTTCATCCTCTGGGAACCACGAGACAGTAGATAGACTTTCTTAAATCTGGACGTGGTCTTTGTGACATACCCCACAGACTGTCTAAAACCAGGACGTAGTCTCTGTGACGTCCCGCAGACTGTCTAAAACCTGGACGTAGTCTCTGTTGCGTCCCACAGACCGTCTAAAACCTGGACGTAGTCTCTGTGACGTCCCACAGACCGTCTAAAACCTGGACGTAGTCTCTGTTACGTCCCACAGACCGTCTAAAACCTGGACGTAGTCTCTGTGACGTCCCGCAGACTGTCACAACCTGGACGTAGTCTCTGTGACGTCCCCGCAGACTGTCTAAAACCTGGACGTAATCTCTGTGACGTCCCCGCAGACTGTCTAAAACCTGGACGTAGTCTCTGTGACGTCCCGCAGACTGTCTAAAACCTGGACGTAGTCTCTGTGACGTCCCGCAGACTGTCTAAAACCTGGACGTAGTCTCTGTGACGTCCCCGCAGACTGTCTAAAACCTGGACGTAGTCTCGGTGACGTCCCCGCAGACTGTCTAAAACCTGGACGTAGTCTCTGTGACGTCAGGTGGCTAGAAGTGCACCAAAGCACCAAAAAACTTGCAGTTGCGAGCAGAAACATTGTATCCCAAGTCAGTAAACACTGTTGTGTTTCTGCAACACTCTGAGTGTCTTTGGTAACGTTTCGCTGGTTTAAAGTATCAGTGACATCCTGCAGGCCAAACCTCCACCAGCAAGCGGGACAACTGGAGGAGCAAGTGGGAGCTTTAATGTGTACACAGCTGCACAGGATCGTATGTATTTGTGTAAGATGAAGACGCGCAAATTTGACAATTACGAGCATGAAAACTGTATCTGAAGACCAGAAAATCTCCAGTTTTGTGTCTTTGTATTTAAAAATAATCGCGTACAGTCTAATCTGTGATCACTCAGCGAAGCGTATCCTCGTTTCCTTTCCTTACAGTAATGACTCCGAGGCATGCTACCCTCCCCCCTTTTAAAAACAAACCCACTGGATCGGCCTCTCGTCCTCTCATCCTCCCCCTCTGACAAACAGGAATTTGCGACGTCATGTTGGTTCACTCAAAGAGTTTGTTATGATAACATGATATCACGTCCTCGAGTGTTAAAACTAAATTGGACGCGGCGGGCAAAAAGACTAAACAAGTGGACAAGTCGTTTCATGGAAGGTTTAATCTGAATCTGTAAGCTTCACTTCCGTCTTTTTCCTGCCTGCCTTCCTCTTCCTCCTCCTCTGCTCAGCACTGTGGAGGTTTTAAAGAAGAGGGTTCACACGCAGAGTCAGTACACCTCCCCAAAGACGAAGGCCTGCAGGGAGGAGGAGGAGGAGGAGGAGGAGGAGGAGGAGACAGCCAGCTGTAACCTCTTCAGAGGACGCTTTGTCAAGTGTGCTCGTCAGATAGTCGATTAGCTTGAGAAACCTCGTCCAACCCCACCTGTCGGAAATTAAGGTGGTTGTGTCTGTATAAAACCTGGACGTAGTCTCTGTGACGTCCCCACACACTGTCTAAAACCTGGACGTAGTCTCTGTGACGTCCCCACAGACTGTCTAAAACCTGGACGTAGTCTCTGTGACGTCCCCACAGACTGTCTAAAACCTGGACGTAGTCACATGCTGATGTTTAGCAGACTATCTTAGCTGTCGGATGTCATGGCTCTGAGATACTTCTGCTTATCATCAGTCATTTCCTTCCTGTGTTCAGAGCGATTTACTGTAAAATGTTTATATATATCATCGGGGTCAGACTGCGCTAACTGCTCGTCTTCAGAGGAGACGACTGAGCTCTGGTTTTGGGTTCAGGTTAAGTTGTCGGTTAGCAGCCGGATTTCTGGTGTGAGGAAGGAGGTTTGTAGGTCAGGGGTTATGTGTGGTACACTTGTTTTTGTGGTTACGTATGTAAGATCTGCTGTAATATGGCACCTGAGATCTTTGAGTAGAAAGGAAGCAACAACATTGTCTTGTATAAACTAGCAAAAAAATTGTCCTTTTATGCTCTGTGCTTCAATCACAGTTGAGCAACTGAACCTTGGTCAACTTTCTCTTTTCCTGTACAGAGATATGCTACATGCTTGCTCATCTATGTTGAAAATACAACAAAATTGAATTGAACATGGTTAAAAGATAAAAACCGCATACTGTATATGTGATCACATTTTAAGTTGTAGGGCCTGTAGGGTCCTAGGGCAAGATACTGAACCCCAAATTGCCCCAAATTTAGCTAGCTAGTTCACTAGTGTTTGCTAACATTAGTGCTATTTGGGGTTCTGCTAACATTACTTTCAGATGTTACTAGCTAGCCAACAGCAGTAGCAACAATAGCACAGAGACTTCAATACAGTTAGTCAAAGGCAGGCTTGAGGTTGCCAAGCAACCAGGGTCAGCTGCAGGTCAGAGCAATTAACTGCAGCTGTGCTCTGTCTGTGTGTGAGTGACTGCTGAGAGACACAGAAAATCTCTAAATGAACCCCCTCCAACTAGTGGACACTAATGCCAAACGGTAGGTCGTATCAAAAAGCCCAAATGACCGTGAGCATCCTCATCTTGTCGACCATGTGAATGCCGAGTTTCAGTGTCTAAAGTTAAAAAATGTGACCTGGGGAGAGAGAGAAAGAACAGGTGCCCCGTGCTCCTTTGGGAAATTTCTCCTCTCCAGTTTACATGGGAGTAGATGGGGCTGTTGGTGGGTGATCCTGGCGCATCAGTGCGTCTCCCGCCAAAACTATAAGTCTGACAGATTCAGCAGTGATATCGCTGCGTAGCCCACGAATTTTCCTACGTTTCTATGTATGAATTATTTCTGTAGAGTGACATTTTTGGCCACGAGAGCCGTTTGCGAATTTATTTTTTGACAAATTTTTCTCTCCCTCTCCACTCTAGCGATGATGTCACCCACTCTAGCTCTGGAACATTCTACCAATACACACCCATTGTAAATTTTGGCGTGGTTTTTGGCGGTTTTTGGCAAAACCATTTGGTGAAACGCTTAGAAAAGTCTCAGCAGACCATTCCCGGCCGAGCCGGTCGTTTTGATACCTTTTTTGTGTATGTGCGACCAAAGCTGCGGGAGGAGTAGCACTCTGAAATTCCTGTAATACGTCAGAATAATAAGTATAGGGAATAGGGAATAGTGAATAGTGCGACTTGCAGGCACGCTGAAATATTTGAATGTCAGAACTGTAAACTGTAAAACACTGAATGTGATAAATTGTGCTTCAGTAACACGTCTAATATTTATCCACATGAAGCCGTCGTCATCGTCTTTATGACTCAGCAGAGCCGACACAGATTTATCTCTGAGTGAAATGCAGCTGCAGGCCGACCTGATGACGGCGCTGACCTCGATTCAACCTCGCTCACTGCTCGTTATCAACAAACACAGGAAGCAGACATGAACAACCCGCTCTCTCCGGGCAACCACGGGCCAAAACAGACAGCCTCTCTCTCCGCCTCCGCCTGCTGGTGGTGTCAGACTTCCAGAGCAGCTCATGGCTCTGGACTCCGGTTGCTGCAGTGACGAGGGTTCACCATGGTAACTCTGACTCCAGGTGATGGCACAGCATCACCTGGGACTCGAGTCTGTTCTCAGACTCAGGAGTTTGTTGACAGCGTGCACACACAGTGAGTACACTGTGTTTCCCGGTGTGTTTAGAAAAGACAACAGAGGCCTCGACTGTGAACTCTGCAGGAGCGTCTGCAGGGCTGACGTCAACCTCCAGTCCAACAATACAACAGTACCCACACACACACAGTCTATACAAACAATCAAAGGTGCACACATACATATAAACTGTACAAAATATTTAGATTTTGTTGCCTTAAAACTTAAAATTAAGACTAAAATCTGACTTTATCGGCACTATTTAAGCCAAAGAAAAGAGAAAATGTTGCATGAATCTATTTTAGTGTCACTAAGTTTGACACCCCCAACAAATCTGTCTCCAGGTCTTTAAAGACATCAGATCTTTAAGTTTTATAGTTTTAAGGATGAAGGAGCAACCCAAGAATTTCCTTTTTATATCAAAATATATCAGTTTGTACACCTGACTCTGGTCGCCGCCAACTTGGGACCAGACACGGTCCAAATGAGGCCTGGTTGCTCAAACAAGCCACCTGTAACGACACCCACCTGTCAGTCAAAGCGTCCACTCTCTTAATCCTGCATAACTTTAAGCCTTAATATAATTTGAACAGGTGAGTTGTATATAAATTCACCCTCAGTACAGTTGTCATGAACGGGGAAATTAGCTATAGAGACCAAAACTGTTTTTTGTACCAGGCTGTAAACATGTTTATTTCTGCTGTGACGTTGGACATTTTAACATGGGGACTTATGGAGACTGACTCACTTCTGGAGCCAGCCTCAAGTGGACGTTTGAGTAACTGCAGTTTCTGGCGCTTCTGGCCACCTGATGATTAAAAGTCCAACATTGTGCAGCGTTATACTAAGATGCAAATATATATTTATATTTATATATAACAGGAAGTTGTCTTTTGACTGATCTGTTTGTTGTTTTGTTGTTTTGTGTTTTGCAGCAGCGTTCCAGAAAAGATCGCCTCCTCTCGTCTCTGCTAACGACAGAAACAGACAGGCGGTGTCTCTGGACGGAGTCGGTTTCTCTGAAGGAGATCTCCTCCTGCAGGTACAGCGACGAAACACTGGATTACACGAGTGCTCAGGTGTGTTTGTCTGTGTGAACGTGTTTAATTTGAATTATCTCTGCAGGCTTTAAATGGGTTTGTTTTGGTCCTGACGACTGATGGGACGGTCTTCTACGCGTCTCCGACCATCCAGGACTTCCTCGGCTTCCATCAGGTAAAACTGTGACACCAAATGTCTCTTTGTGGTGGAGGGAGTGTTCAGATGTTAGCTGCGTCGACTCGTAGGAACTGAACTACCTATGGTTATTCTTTAGTGACGTCACATTATTACCATCAGAGCTTCTCCAATCTTGATTGAAAAGACCTGAACCTTTAATTACCAAAGTAACTCCAGCTGTGAATGTAGTCGAGTAGAAGTACACTCAACTAAAATACAAACTTCAGATCAGTCAAAGAAAACTTCTTCTCTGCAAATAAAAGTTTATTTCTCTCAGAAATTTGTGCACAAATCCGTCAGAATCTGACCCGACGAAGATGTATGACTTTGACACAGGTGAGTCTTGGACTTTCACAATAAAAGACTCTTAAATGTGCAGTTTTATCTTTAAAAAAAGACGTTTATCAAGCTTTCACGTCAAGCTCCAGGTACCACTTCGTCTTTGCCTTCTGTAGAGTATCAGGGTAATATTAGCAAAAGAGAAGAACTCACTGACGTGAATTTTAACAGATTTGTGCACAAAATCTGAGAGAAATAAACCTTTTAAGTCTTTGATCTTTCCCTTGAACTCATGACAAACAAGTAGAGAAGAAAGCAGCATAAAATGTAGATATAACACCTCGTCTCTCTTCCTGTCCGTCCTCAGTCCGATGTCCTCCATCAGAGTGTTTTCGACCTCGTCCATGTGGACGACAGAGAGATGTTCAGATGTCAGCTTCACTTCGCCCTCAACCCCGACGACACCGACTCACACGTGAGAGCAGAAGGTACGAATCAAACCAGCCTTCACAGATATGATGCACGTCTTATTCAAGTTTGACGAGACGTCCAATAATTCGGCTGGTTGATGTGGATTGAACTCTGGTCAAAGAATCAGCTCGAGAGGAGAGACGTCGTGGTTCTCGGGGGCTTTATGTTGGGTTACACAGTTTGATGTGATGTTGTTGATTGTGGTCGTTGCAGACGGGCAGCAGTCGGGCAGTAAATGTCCGAGCAGCTCGGTGAGCTTGTTGCCTCAGTACATCCCTCCAGAGAACTCGTCCTTCCTGGAAAGAAGCTTCTGCTGTCGCCTTCGCTGCCTCCTGGACAACACCTCTGGATTTCTGGTACCGTTTCTTTTAATCATGTGACTTTGTTCTCCACCGTTTGAAGGTTGACAGCAACATCACGTAGAAGTTGGTATATTTGTATATGAGTTTAATCCCACTGTGGTAAATATGTTCAGCTGTACTCAAGTATTTGTTCTGATTACATTACTTATGATCAAAAACTAGCGAGGTGACAACTTTGCTAACAGCCAAACATCAACAAGGTGAAAAACACAATCATTTTGTCCATAGAGGCTGCTGAGCACGGTTACATTACATTAGGCTGCTGAGCACAGTTACATTACCTGCTTGCCCAGCTCCTGTTCTGGCACGACACTGGCTCCGCTCCCCATCAGCATTCCCTGTAAACCTCCTCTTCTTCTTCCCGGTGGTCCAAAACATCTGTGGTACAAACACTAACACTCCCCCGGTGCTCTGAGCTCACAGTCCGGACAGCACAGCTAACAAACTGAGCTAACATTAGCTAACAGCAGCTAACAATCTGGGCTTACATTAGCTAACAGCAGCTAACAATCTGGGCTTACATTAGCTAACAGCAGCTAACTAACTGGGCTAACATTAGCTAACAGCAGCTAACAAACTGGGCTAACAGCAGCTAACAAACTGGGTTAACATTAGCTAACAGCAACTGACAAACTGAGCTAACATTAGCTAACAGCAGCTTACAAACAGAGCTAACAGCAACTGACAAACTGAGCTAACAAACAGAGCTAACAGCAGTTAACAAACAGAGCTAACAGCAGCTAACAAACAGAGCTAACAGCAGTTAACAAACAGAGCTAACAGCAGCTAACAAACTGAGCTAACAGCAGCTAACAAACAGAGCTAACAGCAGTTAACAAACAGAGCTAACAGCAGCTAACAAACTGAGCTAACAGCAGCTAACAAACTGAGCTAACATTAGCTGACACATAGACTCCTATGGGCAATTTAGAGTCACCAATTAACCTATAAAACCACTGCACCACGACCCTGAAGGGCACATGGATGTCGTTTCATTCAAAAACAGAAATACCAACCACAGGATGGCGCCAGAGGACAAATCAGGGTTCATCCTCTGGGGAACATGAACATCTGCACAAATCCACCCAGTGTTTGTTGAGTCTGGATTAAAGTGGTGGACTCATTCATCACTTCATATCTTTGTTTGTGCGTCTCCTCCTCTTCAGGCTCTGAACTTCACCGGCCGTCTGAAGTACCTGCACTTGCAGGGAAACACCGGGGCTGATGGGAGCACAGCTCCTCCTCCTCACCTGGCTCTGTTTGCCATCGCCACGCCTGTGCAGCCTCTGTCAGTCATGGAGATCCGGACGAAGACCCTCATCTTCCAGACTAAACACAGGATGGACTTTGCTCCTGTGGGCATCGACACCAGGGGGAAGCTGGTTTTAGGATATTCAGAGATCGAGCTGGTCACTACAGGCTCCGGATATCAGTTCATCCACGCCGCTGACATGATGTACTGCGCTGACAACCACCTCAAGAGTGAGTTATCCTACGGGACACTAAACATCACACGCTTGTTAAGCTTACACACTTGTTTTTAAGCCGGTCTTAGATCAGTCTTTTGTCTTCCTCCTCAGTGATAAAGACCGGAGACAGCGGCTTCACGTTCTTTAGGCTGCTGACCAAAACGGGACACTGGTTGTGGGTTCAGGCCACCGCCAGGATAGTCTTCAAGGGCGGTAGACCGGACTTCATCATCGCTCGCCAGAAAGCCCTCACGTAAGCTTACCTTAAGATCTTACTGTCCATCCATTCCAACTCCTCCTGGAGGTCAGGTGGTCTATAAAGTCCCTCCAGCAAGTTCTGGGTCTGCCCGGGGTCTCCTCCCAGTTAGATGTACCCAGAACACCTCCAAAGGAAGGTGCTCAGGAGGCATCCTAACCAGATGTTGAACCAGCTTGGGTAGCATCGAGGTGACGTTCCACATCCCTTCACCTGCAATGCCAGGAATCAGCACAGTGAGGTCCTTGCCTTTGCATGCCGACCCCAATGTCTATCCCTTCAGGTGGTGGAACACCGGAGCGATGGCTCCATGTAGATCTTTCAGGCTGAGTCAAGGCCCGGCCACCGGATGTTTGACTTCCAAGTTTAGCCTGACTTTTCCTTTTCTGGTTGAGGTGCTGCAGAGCAATCTTGTTCAAGAGCGTTTTTTCTTACTGAAATGTCTCTGAGCGTTGACCTTCAAAGGAGGATAGCTTCACCATTTTTCAAGTGTATCAGGTGTCCAGTTGGCTTTTTATTCTCAGTTTTTAGTCACAGTTTGGTTCAGTGCAGGAAAAGATCTTGGTTTGGGTTAAAGTAATAAGTTTTGGTTTCAGCACAAACAGCAATGTTCTGGCTGAAAGCCCCGAGGGCGAACTTCTCCCACATGCAGAAACAACAGATACAAATCTCACGTGAGTTTTGCAAGTGCAGGGTAAGATCTAGTTAACATCATTTTAACTAGAGTTAGATACTACACACCATTATTATAGAAAGCAGGAAGAGCAGTTTCATTACAAACGCAAGAAATGGCAACAAAACATCAGCAAGGTCAACAACAAAAGACTTAGCAGTCAGCTAGTATTACTTACTAGTCCAACAGCGAGAAGCTCAGCTCGGATTACTCTTCTTAGCTCTTCTGTCTCTTTTCCTCTGCCATTATGTCCATTGAGGCTGCTGAGCTTGGTTACATCGCCGAGCTCCTGTTCTGGCACGACACCAGCTCCGCTCCCCGTCAGCATTCCCTGTAAACCTCCTCTTCTTCTTCCCAGTGGTCCAAAACACCTGTGGTACAAACACTAACACTCCCCCGGTGCTCTGGGCTCACAGTCCGGGCAGCCCCGGCTATCAAACTGAGCTAACATTAGCTAACAGCAGCTACAGTTGTCAGCAGTTTACTTCACTGTCCATCAGGAAACTCTGTAAATCACAGAGAGTTGAGGCGGAGCAGTCGGAGGACATCAGAGGGAAAACCAGAAAACATTTTCGTGCGTTACATACGTTCACCGTGTTGACATTGACCTTCGCTTGTTGCTTCTTATTTTTCTGTAGAAATGAAGAAGGGGAGGAACACTTGCACCAGAGAAGACGGCAGCTCCCGTTCAACCTCGCCACCGGTGAAGGCGTCCTCTACGACACTTTGATGGATTCCTTCTCCATTCCTGGTCCTCCTGGCTCTGGTGCACCGACGGACACCGCCGAGCCCACCACAGAAAAACCTTTAGACCCGGCCTCCCTCTTGGGATCCCTTCACCGGCAGGACCACTCAGTTTACACTGAACCACAGACACCGAGTCCCCTTCTCCCAATCTTCTCCCAAATCGATGACGATTTGGAACAGTCGCCCATGGAACAAGCCTTCCTGGACAGCCACGCTCTGCTCAGCGTGCCGGGTCAGGCGGTCCAGGCTTCACAGAAGAGGTCCGTCACAGGGGACCTCACATCGGAGGCCATGATTGACTCGTTGGAGCAGATTTTGACAGATATCGGGGACGGAGGGTTTGAGGATCTTCAAGTAGAGGAGACGGAGTTGAGGGATTGGGAGAACACCGTCGTCAGGATAAACAACGAGAGGGAAGACGCAGCGAGGGAACTGAACCACATCCTCGCCAATGACGTGTTCTCGTATGTGGAGGAGGCTCTGAGGAGAGAGACCATGCAGGGTTCAGATCAGATGCTGCATGAGCAGCCGATGACGAACACAGAGTTTGCAGAGGGGGATGTTCTCGGTGGGGTTGGCAGTTCGCCTGGACTCAAAAATGCGTCTCACAGGGCTGCACAGTGTCGTAATGCTCACCGAGGACACACCTCTGCACTGTGGCCTCCGAACAGCAGCAACCACCACCAGATGATTTCAACACAGTCCTGCCACGCTGCACATCCACTGCCCGACGCAACACAACCGCCATGGTTCATGGGAACGACGGAGCAAAGTGCACAATATACTCTGAACCACGCCGGTCCACAGCGGACTTACATCGAGCCTTCAGTGTGGCAACAACAACAGCAGCAGCAGCTGCTGCAAAGTTTTCACCATCACACACTGACACATTCCTCGTACACACCAGGCAGCGTGAACTCAACGGCTCCGTCATTCCAGCCACCGCAAACGCAGCGATTATCCGGCAGCTGCATGTATGAAAAAAGAGAAGGTCACATACCGAACGCTGCTACCGTTCCCCCCGGACTGAACGGACCTCTCCTGGGGCCGACGTGCTCCAGAGGGCCCACACACGTTACAGCAGGGACGACCGCCAACGCCGCCTTCACAGTCGGGGTCATCAACCAGGGGGCGATGCAGCCGTCGGGTCCCCGCGCAGATGTCGGCAACATCAGTTTGGTCCATCTGAGCGGAGACGGCGCCAGTCTGGGAACAGCTCGGTCAGAAAGCGGCTCGTTACAGACGTCGTTCTTCTGCTGGAACGGTGACACGCAGGTACATTTTAAGGACTTTTTGGAAGGACAACAATAGAAATGTTTATTGACTAAAGCCCGGCTCAGATTTCAGGATTACTGGTACGGATACTTCCCAACTCTTTGTCCAGATGGTTATAATTTGTCTTGGAAAACACATTTTAGAGGCCTCGGGCAGCTCTCGCTCGCTCTGTTTTGATGAGCCTCTCCTCAAGTGAGAGGAGTTATTTCAGACGTCTCGTTCAGTTTCTGCACAAAGTTGAAGCTGTTTGTTTAACCTGGGTTGTATTTTACCATGTTTTTGTGTCTGAAGGCGCCCTCAGACACAATGCAGCATCAGATGACCAAATATTCTGCACCGATCCTCCTCGAATTATCAGGAGTGAAGACAGAAGTGGACCTAATCTTCGGTCTGATCCAGACGTTGGTTTCATTCATCAGGATAATCACGCTGTCTTTTTTCCTCCACAGATCCCCAAAGCTCCCCTGAACGGCGTCGCCGACCCGCTTGCCTTCCCCACTCTCAGATACGAGCACGAGTGTGATGGAGGCACTTGAGATTATTCCCAAAGACAAACGGAGAGATTAGACGAGGAGTTGTATCTGTCTGCTGACAGAAAAACAAACTTTCTCGAGTCTCTTCGGATATCCATCAAACAACTTCATCCAGTAACTCGACAAATTCTTGCTGCAAGTCACCAACGATGTTGTGAAGTGTCGCTCTTCATCACAATGTGAATCTGTTGTTCTGTGAACCTTCATGTCCAGTTTATATCAGTGAGGACACGTCATAAACAAGGAGGACGTCAAAGGACTTTGTTAGTGCATTTATCTTATTTCAAGTGAGTTCTGAGTCCTGGTCGCTCAATCAAAGCGTCCACGCTCTTAATCCTGCATAACTTTAAGCCTTAATATAATCTGAACAGGTGAGTTGTATATAAAGACCAAAACTGTTTTTTGTACCAGGCTGTAAACATGTTTATTTCTGCTGTGAAGTTGGACATTTTAACATGGGGACTTATGGAGACTGACTCACTTCTGGAGCCAGCCTCAAGTGGACGTTTGAGGAACTGCAGTTTTTGGAACTTCTATGTTGGCTTCACTTCACGGAGGTGAAGATTAACCTGGCTTGCATGCAACATGTGGCTCAAACAGACATCATATGTTCATACGGACACCTGGTGATTGTTTTAAGGCGGACTTGATTTTGTCTGTTGATTGTTTTGGATTTTATTCAGCTGTGAAACTAAAAACTGAAAACTAAATGTGACTTTTAGAGTCACAGGTGCATTTAAACATGCCAATTATCTGGCATTGTTTTTAAAGAAGCATGTTACAATACAGTATTAACATACTGTAAACACTTAAATCCAGTTATACTTCACTTTTCTCCCCATTTAGTGTTTATTAGTAGTATATAAACAGTAGAGATAAGGACATTATTAAGTGTTTATTAATGAACAATATTAGTCCATCCATTTTCTTTTTTTTAAGATTTTTTTGGCCTTTTTTGAGCTTTATTTGACAGCTTGAAGAGTGACAGGAATGTGGAGAGAAAGATGGGGAATGACATGCGGGAAAGAGCCACAGGTCGGATTCAAACCCTGGGCCGCCGCGGCAAGGACTGAGCCTTTGTACACGGGGCGGACGCTCTACCAACTGAGCTGGTTGTGGGTCTGCCCCGGGGTCTCCTACCAGTTGGACGTGCCCGAACACCTCCAAAGGTGGCTCTACCCCGAGCTCCCTCCGGATGTCCGAGCTCCTCACCCTATCGCTAAGGCTGAGCCCGGCCACCCTGCGGAGGAAGCTCATTTCAGGCCGCTTGTATCTCATGGATCTCATTCTTTCGGTCACTACCCAAAGCTCACGGCCATAGGTGGTGAGTGTTGGAACGTAGATGTACTACAACCACAACAGTCAACTGGCAATGTTGCTGACGCCGCACCAACCCACCGGTCCATCCCGCGCTCCATTTCCCATCCCTCGTGAACAAGACCCAGAGATACTTGAACTCCTTTGCCTGGAGCAGCATCTCGCTCCCAACATGGAGGGAGCATTTCACCGTTTTTACGGCCGCAAATCGGCCCCAGTGCGTGCTGAAGGTCACGGTCTGATGAAGTGAACAGAACCACATCATCTGCATAAAAGCGGAGACGCGATCCTGAGGTTATATTACTCAACAATTATACCTTTTATAACCAATATTTACAACTTTTAATCACGTTTTCGTTCATTATCTGATATAATTGTTGACAAAAACAAGAATAAACAATTAGAAATGTTCTTATATCTGCTTATAACTACATTAGAATGCGTTATAGTTTGTTATTAATTGTTTATTTTCCAGCACTACTTACAAATGCTAAATTATATTTAAGCCTGTACAGTAAAACTCAAAAGATGTTGCTACGTTTTCACGGGAGAGATGGCAGCTCCAGTGCTCTGTGTGGTCTAAACTAAGACCTGTGATTGAGTACTTCGTATACAAACTGTATATTTCGTGTTTAAATCGTGTATCCAGCTCAGCTGTATCCAAGAAGAACTTTGTTTACCTTGTCAAAGTCCAAACATATTCAGAAATGTGCACATTTATGCATTTTTGCCTGTAGGAGATTGCCATATTATTCTGTAATTATAGGTAACGTTACACTCTGTAGCTGCATTGTATTCCTGCGTCGTGTACAAGTCATAACCATCGAGGTGTCTAATTTATTTTGACATTAAAGTGCTGTAACCTTTCAGTCGGCCTCATGTTTTATTCTCCGTGCCACACATGGAGTGTTATCTCTGGAGGAGTTCATGTGAGGACTCGGTGTGATCGTATTCAAACTGGATCACCCACTGACATGATAACTCCAGACCTCAGGTATCGGGTTATAAACCCATTGTGATCACATGCTCTGTCCGCAGCGCCGGCTCCGGCTCCGGCTCCAGCACCGACTTGCATTGTTATCTGTGGAGTCTGTGGGCATGATGGCACATTTTATGTTTTTGTTCCAGTCTCCTTGCTCCCACATCATCACTCCTCTGAGATAGATGTGCTCCCACAAGCCATTATGTAACCGCCAGCAGCCTCCCTCCTCTGTCAGACCTTAAGCAGCATATTACCCCCCATCATTGTTTGATCAGGTCAGGAAAATTTGTGGAGTGTCGCTTTAACAAGGTAGTTTTAAATGCAAATTAAGGGACTTCAGGGTACTTCAACTTGAGTAGGACATTCCAGTACTCTTTCCACAATCACATAAACTCTAGATCAGTATTTATATAAACGTTTGACAATTCTGTTGTCTTTGTTTTGTGACACTGAAGGCTTATTTTTCAATGGAGCATGAATTGCAATGAAAATACAGTAACACTTACAGATTACTTTCCAAATTAAAGAAAACTGAGGATAGATGTGATGTCCTTCCTCTCATGAGCCTTCACTTCAACCTCAAAACCTCAGATTACCATGTGTGCCGTGCTTAGACAGTCCTGTCTAAAGTGAGCAATCACTTCATGCAATGTTAAACCTTCATTTTACTTCAGGAAAATACGTTTAAAAAACCCTGTATTTGTAAAAGAAAAAGCAGCTTGTCTAAGTCCAGCTCTGAAATATAAGCTGCCCCTGAAGAAAAAGGCTGCCTGCTCTGTCTGAATGAGGGATTAAAGACAAGGAAAAATAAAGTAACCCAATATCACAATCAACCGGACTCGATACGACGTTCTCACGCGAGGAATCTGATGCTCTATTAAGAGCAGAGAGAAAGAGAAGAAGACGAGCTGGTGAGAAAAAGAGGGAGACGGAGGAAGTGGCTCTAAAAACAAATGACAGCTGAAGGCTCAGCGTAGTTCAGCTTCAGTTCATGAACGTCAGCTCAGTCATCACAAAACTGCAGGAAAGAAAGAAACGCCTCAGACAGACGATATTCATTAACTTTACATGAACTCAGTGAAGTAGTTCTCTTAGTTTAGGAAGTGTAAAACAGTCATTTCATGGTAAAACCTTTATTTATACAGAATAAAGTCGTATTTTTCTTACATTTTTATTTAGAGAATCAAATATTACAGAATAATACTATAATATTTAATGGCAAAATCTTTTTAAGGGAATTTATACAGAATAAAATCATATTTTTTGTTTATTTAAACAGTAAAATACTGTAATATGGTGTTTTCATGTCAATTATACGGCAAACTTTTGATGAAAAATGGTAAATATACAGTAAAATATGGAATAAAACAGCTCCTTTGACCGAAAAATCAAATGTACTAATATTCCTTTACTGTCATAGCAGAAAAAGTTATACCATAAAATTCTAGCAACCACAGTTTACAGTTTATTATTTATTTTTACAGTGTACAATAAAATACTGTAATATTTCATAGCAAACTTTTAGTCATACGCCATTTTAAGGGAATTTATATGGAATAAAGTTTTTTATTTTGGCTGTTGAATTTACAGTAAAACACTGATATTTAATGGCAAAACTTTAATTTTATGGCATTCATGTTGTATTTTCATGTCAGTGAGGTTTGCCGCTTGAATATACAGTAACACACGTTCCTGCAAAATGAGTACTTTAATGTTTAAAGTACAGTTTACTGATAATACTTCTGTACTTGTAATGGAGTATTTTAAATAATGATAATCATAATAATGTTTATATTAATAATAAATAAAAGTACTTTATTTGAGATGCTCAAAGCGCCTAGTGAAGGAGGAAACTCACCATCAGTCTGTAGCACCCACCTGAGTGATTACTTTATACTGTATACCTTTCATAATTTGACTTAATTAAATGATCTGCTGCTCCTTTAATCAGCACGTTGACCTTTCACTGCAACAAAGAGGCAGCAATTCAACAGCAGACTGTGACTTTGGCTCCATCATGTGGTCATAAATCATCCTGCAGGTGAGTTCAAACACCTGGAACAGCTGATCTGAAGAAAGAAAGAAAGAAAGAAAGAAAACAAGAAGAAAGAAACTTTTAACTTTCTGACAAAAGTTCAGATACAAAACTCGATTTTAAATGTGAAAAATGGTGAATACGACAGATCAGGTTGAAAGTTCAACATTTGAATTCACGTGTTAGATTTTATATCATATGAGAAAAGATTTTTTAAATGAGCTTTTTATTGTATACAGCACTGCTTCCCAACCTATGGGTACTGACCCCCACTAGGGGTCGCCAAAGCTTCACAGGGAGGTCGCAAGGCCTTCTTAATTTTAAGAAAACAAAATATCAACAAAATATCTTTATTATTTTCTACGAGTTAAGGTATCCATAACTCTTCTTTATATTTTAGATTCTTCGAGGTAACCACCTTTTCTTTGGCGACACCTTTGCACATTCTTCTCTTAAAGCTCCAGTCTGTAAGATTTAGGAGCTGAAGTAGCAACGTAGCCGCCACGGTAAGAGCTGTTTGAATTCTCTAGCTGTTAAGGAAAGGAGCTTCAATGCTTCCTTTATTATCTCCTTTACCAGAGGATACACCGGACCATCCTTTAGGAAAGGAAAGGAGGTCAGAGCGCACAGGGAGTATCTAGGAAGTATCTCAGATGAGCGTTTTGTAGTCCATCTTCTGGACTTTGTAGTTTTACCACAGATCACGTCAATAACATTCGCCTAGTGTAAGTGCAGTCGTCTTCTCCTAACTCCTTATCACCTCTCCTTCACATCTTTCCTTGACCTTGTGACTTGTTTTTTCATCGAGGTCAAGAAAAAGTGGTTAGGAAAGGAAAAGTCCATCATTACTTTAAGACATGAAGGTCAGACAATCCAGAAAACATCAAGAACCAAGACCAAGACTGAACTCTGCTGCAGAGAAGTTCATTAGAAATCAACACTGACGTTTGTGGACTTGTTCTGCAGATGAACGGCCTGTAGGTGGAGCTGTCGTACTATGAGTGTGGACGATGATGATGATGATGATGATGATGATGAAGCACCGTTTGGACCTGAAGCTGCTGTAAGTTGGTGAGTAACGTCTCTGAGAGGAGAGTCAGGGCAAAAACATGTCACACACCTACTGAGCGAACACTTACATCAGCTGTTTTCCCAGAAACCGATGAATAATTTCATCATGTTGTCATATTTCAACCCAGAGAAGGGAGTATTTTTAAAACTGTCACACCACACTCCCCTCCGCCGCTGCTGTAGTAATCCGAGTGGAAACTGGAAGGAGGTGTCACAGCCGGTGAGAATCAGGAGACTCCCGGGAAAAAAACCAGGAGGGTCGGCAGATATGTGACACGTCGCAGCTCCTCCTTTTGGGAATCCCTTCATTACTGTCTCAGCAGTCAGGGAGAATATCAGGTCTCCAGCTCACTCAAAAGGGCAACGCTACAGACAGACTTCCTCTTTGCTGCTCGACCAGGGAAATCTTGATGAAGAGGAGGAAGGACGAGACAGACCTCAAACCTCCAGTCCTGCAGTCTGCTCTTATATTATTGTACACTTAAGTACTTAAAGTGTTTTCAGGTATTCTTCATGGTATTTTAGAGTTTCCTGATAAACCATAAAGAGTTGTTGATGATGTCATCCCGCGCTCGGGGTACAGCGTGTACTAATTGTGTACATCTATGTCCGGGCCTCGCTGATTACTGTACAAAAGCACAGCTTCAGAACTTTATTCAAACTGGATCAGATTTTATTCACAATATATTTGCTGCTTTTCACCTCTGATGTCCTCCGACTGCTCAGCTTTAGCCTAGCCGCATGCTAAAGTAGCTAACCGCTAACTAACTGCTGCTAACTGAATGTATCGTTCGCAGGACCAAACTGGGTTTGTGCACAACCACCGAAATCAACAGGGAATAACGTCACACTACTGAGCCGATTTACAGACTTTATGATGGAAACATTGCTAAGTAGCAGCAGAGATAAAGCTAACCCTAACCCCAAAGCTAATACACCTAACACTGAGAATCCAGTTGGTTTGGCGCTAGTGCTAATGTAGCTAACTGCTAACATCACATAACGTTCACTAGTTTCTGGAAAAGGCTAACATAGCTAACTGAAAATATAAGCTAAAGTTGTAGATTTTGCTAGTTTTGATATTTTTGCTAAAATTAGCTATGTTAGTTAGCTTGGAGGTGAAGCTAATATAATAAAGCTAACACTGAGGATCCAGCTGGTTTGGAGCTAGTGCTAATGTAGCTCACTGCTAACGTAAGTTAATGTTATGGACCTCACTAGTTTTGGGAAAAGGCTAACATAGCTAGCTGATAATATAAGCTAATGTTGTAGATTTAGCTAGTTACTGTAGCTGACTGCTAACATTAGCTATTTTAGTTAGCTTGGAAGTAAAGCTAACATTAGCTAATGTTATGAACTTAGTTACATTAGTTTTTTCCTCTATGTTAGCTCACTGCTAACATTAGCTACCATTAGATGATGGAAAGATTGCTAACTAGCGAACCGCTAACTGTGGTTAGCTCAGTTGGCCGTGTAGCTAACTGAACTGACTGAGCCCTGGGATGCCAGATTCCAAATACCAAATTCTAACTGATGTGTTGACAGATCAAAAAATAATTTAGCGATTAGCTTGTGAGCACTGTAGAGCCTTTAGCAGGGCCAGATATTTTTCTAAGGAGGTTGGTGGAGACCAAAACAGAGATAAAAAAAAGTGACTAAATATTCGATTTTCATACTCTAGGTGGCCAGAAAACAACTCCAAATGAATACCACTATATCAAATTCATAAGGTAAGTCAGCCAGCGTTTACAGCTTGTTGGCTCGATTATAATCTCGACTCAGTATATTAAAATTTGGCCATTATTAAGCTACAAAATTATTAAATAAAAGATGAACTATGTCCCAATTTGAGTTTTCAAAACTGAGTTTAAACTTAAAAATCATGACAGAACATCTCCAAGTAATGAAGCTTTTATTTCTTTCCCTGTGAAGTCTGGTGGTGGTGATGGTGGTGGTGGTGATCGGGTGGAGCCTGGACTCTTTGAAACCTTTTGAGGTCTGTCAAAATGTACGAAGACGGCCGGGGAAAGTCAAGCGTGACCAGACAGAGAGGTGTGTAAGATCCAATATCTGTCTGCTTGATGTAAGAGAGCACCTACACTGATGGGTGGATGAGTCCACCCTCCTCCTTCTCCTCCTCCTCCTCCATCCTCTCAGATCCCACAAGAGAGGCCGAGAACAGCTGAGAAAGACATCCACCACCCCCTCCATCTCAGCCAACAACAGCCTACACACACACACACACACCACATGGCCTTTATGAAAATATCCTAAATTCAATCAGGATCTGCAAATTTCATGAGCTGGCCGTCGTCCTCCTGAATTTCTGAACGGGGTGTCAAAACAATCTGGACTCTGACGTCTGACTCTCCGAGCGCTGAATCAGAAAATCAGTTATTCCGGACTGAGACGGACTTCTCTCGGTTATTAACGGATGAATCGGTTCTTATATCACACCTTCACAGCGGCTCTGATCGCACTGTGACCTCGCTCTGTGTCCAGCGCCAGAAATCTCATTATACTTGAAATTTGAAGGAGAATGTAACGCTGACGAATGATCAGCTGTTATCATCGGGTACTTGGAGGGAAATCGAAATCAGCTCTGTGAAGCTGTGAGACTGTATAAAACATGGAGGTGGGCTCTGTGACGTCAACCACGGGTTTCTGAAGAGGTTATCCATAAAGTTATTTCAAAAAACAAAAAATGTAAACCTCATGTTGGTGCCAGAGAAAAAAAAAACAATCATTAGGGTTCATCCTCTGGGAGCCACAAATGTACAAAATTGAATACCAAACCATCTGGAAGCTTTTGAGATATTTCAAAAGAGAAATTAAATTTTTGTGGCGCTACACGAAATGTCAGGCGATGAGTAAAATCATTAAGGTTCATCCTCTGGCAGCCATGAATGAACAAAATCTTGTAGCTTTTGAGATGCATTACGAGAGAAAAAGTTTTGACGTGCAAGTGCTAGATGAAATGTCAGGTGATGACTAAAATCATGAAGGTTTCTCCTCTGTGGACCGTGATTTTACAAAATCATATGCCAAACCATTTAGTAGCTTTCACAAGAGACTTGACCATTTTGACCTGCAAGAGACGCTAGATGAAATGTCAGGCAATAACTAAAATCACCAAAAGGGTTCATCATCTGGGGACCATGAATGTACAAAATCATATGCTAAACCATTTGCTAGTTTTTGAGATTTTTCCACAAGAGAAGTGAAAATTTTAACCTGCAAGTGGTGCTAGATGATATGTCAGGCAATCTCTAAAATCATTAGAGTTCATCCTCTGGGGACCATGAATCTTTGTATAAAATGTCATCCTTTACAATCCATCCAATAGTCGCTGAGATCTCTTAGTCTGGACCAGCATTGCCGTCTGTAGAGGCATGATGCTAGCGTGACTTAAACAACACATGAATTCAAGCTACGTCTCGTCGCCAGTAGCGAGGAAACAAAAGAACAAGAAACATCACTGTTACCGTGACAACATGTATGTTCGCTGGCTTATAGGTGAGATTAAACGAGGACTTTAGAGTCATAATTTGCAATTATAATTCAGAGGAAAGACTTTCAGGAGACGTTGAAGGATTTTGTTTAAGCTCTCCTCTGCATGTTCAAATATTTTCTGACTCCCTCTGTTCGACCTGTGCCGTGCAGGGGATTGCTGGGTAATGTCACTGGATATATGCCTGGGAGTGACGGAGCTCCTCTGTGACCAAATACTCATCTCTGCTCTCGCCCAAAAGAACCCATTAATATTTCAAATTAATGCAAATAACCTTAAATGATGAATAATTGCCCCCCATATCAAAATTCAATTACTGTTAAACACTGACGAATTGCTGATTGAAAATTATGAATAATTTCTTTGACAGGCTGAAGACGGACTGAGAGGTAAAACGTGAGAACAAAAGAAGGCTTTGGAAGGATGTGGACGTACCTGTAGCTCCACCTGACGTATGTATATCAGCCATTCACTGTCCTATATGAAATGTCATATAAGATAGAAGATTATTCAAGATGCATACAAAAGAAATGTCCTATATGGAAATATTATGTTAATGTAAAATTTAAAGCAACATTACATAGAAATTTGTATTTTTATGATTTATCACCTCCAGTGTCAGAGTGTAATCCCACTGTGGTAAATATGTTTAGCTGTACTCGAGTATTTGTTCTGATTACATTACTTATGATCAAAAACGACAAGACATAGCAGCCAGCTAATATTACTGATTAGTCCAACAGCAGTCAGCCCAGCTCGGCGTCTGTCTTTCAGCCTTTTATTTCACCAAGCTCTCACCAACCACTAAAAGTCAGTCCCAGATTTACTCTTGTCCGGCGGACACTCACATTTTTTCTTCTTAGCTTCCTCCGTCATCGTCCTCTTCGCTCTTTTCACCTCTGTCGTTATGTGTATAGAGGCTCGGTTACATTGTCCGCTCACCCAGCTCCGGTTCTGGCACGACAGTGGCTCTGATCTGTGCCATGGGCCTGTAAACCTCCTATCACTAAAATCACAAAGGTTCATCCTCTGGGAACTCATATGACAAACCATTTAGTAGCTTTTGAGATTTTCCACAAGAGAAGTAAAAAATTTTGACTTGCAAGAGATGCTAGATGAAATGTCAGGGAATCACTAGAATCATTAGAGTTCATCCTCTGGGAACCATGAATGTTTGTATAAAATGTCATTACAATCCATCCAATAGTCGCTGAGATCTATTAGTCTGGACCGACATTGCAAAAATCCAAAATCCTCACATTTGGAAAGCTGAAACCAGAAAAAAAAAATCTCTTGATAGGCTAATTAACTAATCAGTTAATTAAAGCTCTAATTAAAGGAAGTGTTTGTTGGATTTAGTGGCATTAAAGGTGTTAAATACAACCCCCTCGTCTCACCTTCTCCTCTCTAGCATGAAGGAGAAACCGCAGTGTTGAAATCTAGAGTCAGTGTTTGGTTTTGTCCATTCTTGGCTGCTGTAGAAAGGTGGCGGACCCCGCCTTGAGATATAAAAGACTCATTCTAAGGTAACAAAAACATAACGGCTCTTATTTCCAGGTGATTTTACGCTAATGAAAATATAGTTATTAATATTATATCACATTTCTAGGCCCCTTTAATCTGACACACACCGGACCTTTAAAAATTCAATTTAACTGCAGTTTTTGTGACATTTCTTAAAGATCCATCTCAGTGATTTATCTTTGGATCGTCTTCTTCTTTATTTAAATTGTAGGTTAAAAACAGGGACAGAGGACGTGATGGAGGACTGACCCAGAACCTCTGGGCATGTCACGCAGCAATTTAAATTAATTTGAGACTCAAATACGTCTCCAAGCCCATCATTTAACTCTCATCATCATTTATGTTCTTTTCAATTACATGACGGAGTTTCAAACTGTTATTAAACTGCAAACCGTCTCCTCGTACGAGTTAATCAGAAAGTTTCCAGAGTTTTTGAAGATGTCGTCACCCGGCTCCTCGCAGCGCGCTCGTTGGCGTGGGCGTCGTCCCTCCTGATCTGATCCAGTGGGTTTGCAGTTGGTGAAATTGATCCCTGTGGTAGATACACTGACAGCAGGCCTCGAGGAGCCAGTGTTCGAATGAATTAGGAAGAAGAGAAGAAGACAAGCGAGGGCTTTCTGTTTGTTCTGCCTCTAAATAATACAGCACGATGACAGCCAGCAAACAAAAGCATTTGTGTAGCGAAGAGCGATACCGGGGATTGGATATAACACGGAGCAATGCTTAAATTACAGATGAGAATGGAAACAACTTCTTTGTTTTGTTTTTGGGGATGTTTTCTTGCCTGTTAAACATTGATGGAGGCAATGTTTGACCACACTCAGAAAAACTGGTTCTTGATAAGTGCTCCAGAGCACTTTGGAGAACCTGTTTGAGGTTCTTTGGGGAACTGAATGCAAAAAAACAAAACAAAAAAACAGTTCTTTAAGTCACATTTGCACTTTTTGTGCTTTAAAGAATCTTTTTATATTTACTTTAGGTTCTAACTCGAACTATTTTCACTTCATCTTTACTTTGAGTTCTCTGGAGAACCCTTTTGTCCTTAAGAACCATTTTTTTTTGCTGTTTAAGGTTCTTTGGAGTACTGATTAATGGTTCTTTACGTTGACCCTTTGCTGCATCTTAGTTCTTTGAAGAACCGATAGATAAAAGGTTGCAGAACTGAAAAAAGGTTCACCGTGACCACTTTAGGTTCTAACTCAAACTTTGGGGAACACTTTTATCCTTATGATACCTTTTTGCTTTTTTACGGTTCTTTGGGGAACTAATTAAGTCACAATTGCAGAACTTTTGGTGCTTTAAAGAACCTTTTTATGTTTAATAACCATTCTTTGAAGAACCGAAAAAGGTTCACTTATGACTTTAGGTTCTAACTCTAACTTTTCTTTTCACTTTATCTTTACTTTGAGTTGTCTGGAGAACCATTTATCTTTGAGAACACTTTATGTGCTTTGTGCAAAGAATCTGTATGTTTAATAGTCTTTGTTTTTTCCTTTTTAAGATATTACTGATTAATGGTTCTTTGGTTGAACCTTTGCAGCAGCGGGTTCTTTGAGTTCTCTGGAGAACCCCTTTGTCCTTAAGAACCCTTTTTTGCTGTTTAAGGTTCTCTGGGGAACTGAATGAGAGTTTGTTTAGTCACAATTGTAGCATTTTTATGTTTAATAATCTTTTTAAAAGGTTCTTTGGAGAACTGATTCATGGTTCTTTAAGTTGACCCTTTGCAGCAGTGGGTTCTTTGAAGAACCAATAGATAAAAGGTTCTTTGAATGACCGAAAAAAGGTCCCTTATGGCATCATCATGACCAACTCAAACCTTTATTTTTACTTTATCTTTACTTTCAGTTCTCTGGAGATGCCTTTTATCTTTAAGAACCCTCTTTTGCTGTTTAAGGTTCTTTGGGGAACTGAATGAGAGTTTGCTTAGTCACAATTGTAGCAATAATCTTTTTAAAAGGTTCTTTGGAGAACGAATTAATGGTTCTTTAAGTCGACCCTTTGCAGCAACTGGTTCTTTAATAAAACGATAAAAGGCTTGGGGCGGTGTTTGGCTCGGTTGGTGGAGTGGCCGCCCCATGTGCGGGGGCTCGGTCCTTGCTGCGGAGGCCCGGGGTTCGGGTCCGGCCTGTGGCTGTTTCCCGCATGTCATTCCCCATCTCTCTCTCCCCGCATTCCTGTCACTCTTCAGCTGACTCTGTCGAATGAAGCTTGAAAAAGGCCAAAAAATAATCTTTAAAACGATAAAAGGTTCTTTGCAGTACCAAAAAACTGACATCACCACGACCAACTCGAATCTTTATTTTCAAGGGTGCAGTAAAGAAACTGGAAGCCTCGGAGCAATAAACTGGAAGCTTTGGGCTCGGCTCTTTAATATTAGCCTGCATAAAATATCTTCTAACTTTCTTTTTTTTTTACACTTAATTGCGTTGCTCCAGGGTGAAAAAAAAACAAATGACAGCCAAGTGATTGTATCCAAATTCCCTGAATGTGATTAAACATAAATGTGTAAAGTGTCGGCGGGGAGATTTAGCCCTGAATAATTGACAACGCTGTATTATATTGCTGTAGGAATTATTCCGCCTTAAAATGCTCATTTCAGCCTGCATGTGTTTTTTAACATTCATGCATCTGAAAAATAATTGAAGGGCCTTTTTGCCACGCTGTTGAATATTTCATCCCCATCCGCCAATTTTTTTTCTCCAAATTTTCACAGCCTGAACGATGAGCTTTTGCACCCCAAAAAAAGAAGGATATGAATTTTTCAGGCTTTTTAAATAATTAAGACCAAAGTGTTTGGGGCGGCAAAGCCCTGATAAACTAATCTGAGACGGAGAGAGAAAAAAGGGTCTGAGAGGGACATTAGAAATTTATTATTTTATCAGCAGCTATTTATTATTAACACAGAGAGATCCCATTAGCATTCATAGACAAAGGGACTCCTGGGAGGATGCCCTGTGGATCTCAAGGTGATACATTAAAACGGAGAAGTTAAAGGGAGGGAAAGTGTTCGGCTTCGGCCAACGTCTTTCAGTCTGTGAAGTCGGCGGGGTTTCTTCAGCTCCTTTTGAGGTGGATTTTGGGAGCGGACGGCAGATTTAAGACGTGAAAAATGAACCATTTGGACTTCACAAAGTGACGAGCAATACTTGATGTTTGAAGAAATGCAATATCAGGGCTGAGGACGCAGAGGTCGACACTTTGGTCCAAACAACACGTTAAAGTGGAGCCCACAACTGGACATCACCAGTAGCCTATTTACAGACTTTATGATGGAAACATTGCTAATTAGCAGTAGAGGTGAAGCTAATATAATAAAGCTAATACAGCTAACACTGAAGATCCAGTTGGTTTGCAGCTAGTGCTAATGTAGCTAACTGCTAACATAAGTTAATGTTATGGACCTCGCTACTTTTGGGAAAAGGCTAACATAGCTAACTGATAATATCAGCTAAAGTTGTTGATTTTGCTAGTTTTAAGATGTAGCTAACTGCTAACATTAGCTATTTTAGTTAGCTTGGATGTAAAGCTAACATTAGCTTATGTTATGAACTTAATTACATTAGTTTTTTTTACTCCAAGTCAGCTCACTGCTAACATTAGCTACCATTACTTGATGGAAACATTGCTAAGTAGTCAACCGCTAACTGTGGTTAGCTCGGACAGCCGTGTAGCTAACTAACGAGAGGACGTTGTTTTGTTTTAAGGGGTTGAAGAGTTGTTGAATTGGATTTAGTTGGTTTTTGGTTTCATAACGAGGAATCTCAGCCTCCTCCACATATTCTGTATGAGCCGGTCCACAGGTACAGCGATATTCATCAAGCATGTGTCTACATGCTAATGGAAAGAACAGGAGGGTGCTGGGAAACTCGTTATGTTATCAGAGAGCATAAGAGACGACAAAGGACGAGACCGAGTCAAGACCAAGACCAGACGCTTCTTTTGGACGCTCGGCTGGAAGCCAAATTTATTGTTGCTTTAAGAGTTTGTAAAACTGATGAAAAGAGCAACACTGAACTAAAACAGTAAAGTGGCCAGAAAACTCCAACAATGAAGCATCAAAACAATCCTGAGTCAGATCATCAGACCTGAAACTAAAGTCTGAAATGAGCTTTAAAGGCCGTGAACTGTGTGATAAACTTCATTTCCAGTGAACCGGCTCGGTCACATTTGGACGTTAAGGTTGTGAACGAGCTGAAGATTTCTTCAGAAAAAGTCCAAATATATAAATTCAAGCAGCGTCCGTCCGTCTGTGACGTAAACGAAAGCATTCAGCCGCATTAATCTGTGACATGCTAATAGATTTTGAGAGTAGACAGATTATTAAAACATTTATTAACCAGCTTCATGCAATAAATTATTAATTTGGACAGCTCATTTTAAAAATCATGTCTGGTACATAGCTTACATTATTCTTATAGTAATAGTCTCATATTAGCATTATGGCATGAATTATTAAGGATTATGGTTCAGTGGCTAAGACGGCTCGTGTTGATTGAGTCAGTGCTCAGATTTTTCAAAATCTTGGACTGAAAACGATCAATTGATGTTTATTAATGCTAACGATGTGATTCACTTGATACATTACATTGATACATTTTAAAAGTATAAACCTGGACCTCGTGTACACCCAGTCACACCCAGTATGTTCAGGTGTTAGTGGTGCAGTATGTTCAGGTGGGTAAAGGTTTTAAATGTATTTCCTTTAGCGCCATCATCAGGTCAAAACACCTTTAAAAGTGACGACACTGCCGGCCTCAGCTGTATTTTTATTCAGTGCTTAATAGCAAATATTAGCATGCTAACACACTAAACTAACTAAACGAAGATGGTGAATATGTTAAAGATTATACCTGTTAAGCATATTATCATACAGTGATGGGAAAAGTCTTTGTTACAAGGTCCCAATAAATAATTTGCTAATTAGCAAAAGTTAGCATGCTAACACACTAAACTAAAATAATCTGGTTAACATTTTACCTGCTAAAAATTAGCATGTAGTAATGGGACAAACTCAGTCTCGTGTCTTTGTTATAAAGTCCCAATAAGTCGTTAGCATGCCAACACTCTAAACCTTTACCAGTCTCAGCTATACTTTGTATTCAATGCTAAATAGCTAATTTTAGCATGCTAACACACTAAACATTAAAGTGATAAACATTAAACCTGCTATATATTAGCATATTAGCATACAGTGATGGAGCAAAGTGAATCTCAAGTCTTTCTTATAAAGTAATTTGTTTATTAGCAAATGTTAGTATGCTAACACGCTAAGCTAATTAAGCTAGGATGGTGAATATAGTAAGCACTATTAGCATATTAGCTTCTAGTGATGGGACAAAGACAATCTCAAGTCTTTGCTATAAAGTCCCGAGTAATTTGCTAATTGTTAAACATGGCTATAAGCAATGACACTGGCTCAATATACACTTTAGAGTTTTGTACATATATATATATATATATATATATATATATATGTATATATGTTCTTTATTTTTACTCAGTCTGATAATTATTGCACATTAGCCTTTTTAGCACAGCCTCAAATGTAACCTGGATGCTAACCTGCTAACCTGGATGTCACTGCACGTCATATTACCTCTTTGTTCAGCTTTGTTTATTTTTATCTTCCTTTAAATTGAGCTGTGTGTAACACAGAGAGTGTGTACATACATGTGTGTGTATACAGTCAGTACTTTTATGCATACATTAAATTAAACATATATATTGGAATCTTTGGTTTCATCCTGCAGAGGACAGAGGACTGACTTCAGGACTGAGTGGGCTGCAGAAACAGACTGAAGGCAAAATATGAGAATACACTATATGTTTTAAACATTAAGTGAATGCAGCACCGACGATGAACTGTGGATACAGTTACACACACACACACACACACACACACACACACACACACACACACACACAGAGGTGGCTTATAATCCCTGCAGGCCCGGAGGCCTTGCTCTCAGGCCCCTCAACTGGGTGACAACAAACCTGCCTCTCTGATTTATGGAAATGCAGATGGAGTTTTTATTACGCCTCCTCCTGACACACACACACACACACACACACACACACACACACACACACACTCCGAGGTTCGGTTAAAGGGAGGACAAAGGAGGTCAAACACTGTAAGAAATGTGTCAACTCTGCAACGAAAATGGTGATTAGATTATGGGCTGTGTGTGTGTGTGTGTGTGTGTGTGTGTGTGTGTTGGCTCTGTGCATAAAGACATCTTGAAATTTAATTGCAGTAATTAACATGTTTAAGGACGCAATAAATTATACAGTATTTTAAGCAGCAGATAATTCATGCTCAGGTCAGCGTGTCGGCTGAATATTTTCATCTGTGTTTGTGGCTGAAAGACGGATTGAAATCTTCTTCTTCTTCTTCTTCTTCTTCTTCTTCTTCTTCTTCTTCTTCGGCTTTTATATGTAAGAAGAAGTCTTCTCGATCATCTCAGGTTGTATTTTAAAAACGGATTCACTCGACCGGCTGCCGTCTTCATCTGACAAGCAGACGTCAGTCAGACTCAGGAGTCATAACTAGATCCTGATTCAGGTCAGATTATTTATATAATCTCTGAGCTGGAATGAAAATAGACCTTTTCTTTGTGGGTAGTGCTCTGATTTTTGCACCGCTGTGACCACGCAAAGGGACTTTCTTCATTAAATAACTGAAGCTTGTAACGGACTCAGTTCTGTCGTCAGGTCCAGCTTCTTTCAACTCCCAAACATCCCCAAACATCATACTAACTAAGTCCAAGAAACCGCTATTCCTCACTTCAAGATCAAAATCCTTCTCACTGTCTATAAATCTCTCCACGATCTCGTCCCAGCAGAACCACCACACCTCTCAGATCGTCACACCGTGGCCTCATGGCTGTCCCCGTTAGGACGGAGTGTTTTCGGTCGCGGCTTCTCAGCTCACCTCCCGAAGGCCGTTAGACAGACTGAGATGCACCTTAAAGGTCTCTCCACGCTCTTAATCCTGCATAACTTTAAGCCTTAATATAATCTGAACAGGTGAGTTGTATATAAATTCACCCTCAGTACAGTTGTCATGAACGGGGAAATTAGCTATAGAGACCAAAACTGTTTTTTGTACCAGGCTGTAAACATGTTTATTTCTGCTGTGAAGTTGGACATTTGAACATGGGGACTTATGGAGACTGACTCACTTCTGGAGCCAGCCTCGAGTGGACGTTTGAGGAACTGCAGTTAACCACGGAGGTTGCTGCTTGCTCAGGAGCCAAAAAAGTTGTAAACAACTGGTTTAATCTTGAACGTGTTTTATTTTATTGAAGTCTTCAGTTTGTGGCACAAAATGGAAATACTTGTGTACGAGCAGTAGTAACAAAAGTAAATTTAAGTACAGCGTACTTTGATACTTCGTACATCAGCGTTTCTTTGTTGTGAGTTTTCACACTACAATAATATGATTTATATCTGAGCGTGCTGTTTTTAGACGGATCAGATGTGCGAAACATCATATCTGAATATTCATGAAGCCTTCAAATCATCTGTGTCACCGGCAGGAAGGAGCTCGGCGGCAGGCGGGGGGAAGGTAAAGGTGTAAAAAAAAAAAAAAAAAAAGGTTTTCATTATCAGGGAACGAACTCGTCTTTGTGAACGATGTCAGTCTTTGAGGAGAAAGAAGAAGAAGAAACAGGAAGCTCGTCCGATAAAAACATCATTCATGTGCTGTTCCCGTGGCGACGCCTCCTCCTCCTCCTCCTCAAATATAAGAGCTCTCACCTCCATCCCCTCATTGTCCCCTCCTCCTTTTTTATGCTCTTTACTCTCCATCCTTTTCTTAATTTTTCACTTCAATTTCTTCTCCCCCATCCTCTCTGGAGTGCTCTTCACCCCCCCCCCCCAATCCTCCTTCACTATCCTCCCACATCCATCCACCCTCCCTCCGTTCTCTCATCTCATCCCCACCCCTCAGCGTTTAGTGATTAATGCGAGTTTTAATTGTCATGCTCACTTTTATGCTCATTAAAGTGTATTATGCAGCAGTTAGGGTATTAAAGTTCAGCGAGAAATTTCATGCATACTGATGAGAATGCAAATGAGCCCAGCGTGAAAGGATAGTATGGTTTGTGTTGTGCATATATATGTGTGTGTGTGTGTGTGTGTGTGTGATTATCCCCAGGAGTGAGCCAGAGTGTCATTATCACCAGTGCTAGCCTTCTTAGCTGAGCGGAGAGAGAGTCCATCCATAGAAATCATGTTAATGGGAGTCTTAAAGTGTTATTTATGCCTGAATACCTGAAAACTATTTAACATGTGACGCTGTATGTCGCAAGAAATGCTGCATGGGCGTTTATTCAGTGAGGCGCGATCAATTCAGGTACACGTGTACGTCGATTTAAGTAAAAAAATGTGATTTATCACCTCCAGTGTGATCCCACTGTGGTAAATATGTTCAGCTGTACTCGAGTATTTCTTCTGATTACATTACTTATGCGAGTCGACAACTTTGCTAACAGCCAAACATCAACAAGGTCACCAACAGCAGACATAGCAGCCAGCTAATATTACTGACTAGTCCAACAGCAGTCAGCCCAGCTCGGCGTCTGTCTTTCAGCCTTTTATTTCACCAAGCTCTCACCAACCACTAAAAGTCAGTCCCAGATTTACTCTCACTCTCACTCGCTCTGCTTCCCTATAGCTCCGGTTCTGGCACTACACTGAAAACCTCCTCTTCCTGGTGGTCTGTAATTTTACAGAGATTTGTATACAATTCTAAAATACAGAAAAAGACTGTAATGTTATTTTCTGTAAATTAGGTTACAGAGTTTGAAAGTGAGAGTATACATTGATGTAAAACTAAGATTTAAAAATGACAAAGAAGAACTTTACACTGTTAGTATGGATGTAAACATTTACATTGAGCCACAGATAATTACTGTCATTTTACATAAAGCTGTATGTAATTTAAGAAAGCATAAAAATATACAGTATAAATTATATAGTAATTTGTAAAATCTGTACAAAAACGAGAAAAACTGAAAATAACAGTTTGGTTGTAAATTCTTTTACGATTTGAAACAAAAACAGAAAACTTCTGTAAATTGGGTTACAGAGTTTGATGTCAAACTAATAAGATTTAGGTTAAAATTACAAAAATTAGTTTAAATTGTTAGTATGGACATAAACATTTATATAAGGAGCCACAGGTAATTGTATGTAGTTTAAGAAAACATAAAAAACTGTATAAATATTACAGTATTTTGTAAAATCTGTTACAAAAATAAGAAATAATTGTAATTTGTCATTAATGGCACAATACTTAAAATAGTTTGGTTGTTAAGTTACAGATAATGTCTGTAATTTTTATACAATTTAAAAAAAAAACAGGAAACTACCGTAAAAAAATTTGAGTTATTTCCCCATACATCATCAGTACAATGTAATTATTATTTTTGTAGATATAAAACAAATATCCCAGCCAAGTTTTTACTCAAAACACAAACATCAACCTCGCAGTGATACGAGAGGAAGATTCAGTGGATCAGTGTGGTTCATCCTCTGGGGACCACGAATGAACGAAAATGTCACGACAATCCAGATATTTAACTGACTGAAAAGACAGAACAGCACGGCTGAAAGACTGATGGCAGCAGCGTGGGTTTAACAAATGAAGTGTCTGGATGAAATGTTTGTACTCTCATTAACATAATGAGAATTTAAATGTAACACGGCGAGAGAGAGAAGTGTCTGAAAAAAACATAAAAACTGTTGGAAGGTGGCTCCGTCTTATTCGAGGCAGTGTGTCGGGCGTCGCTGTCTTCCCCCCTCAGCCCACCTGCTGTTACCACCATGCTGAGTGAATAGGCTCAGTCATTACTGCGCTTCAACTGCGCTGTCTGCAGAGTAAAATGAGACAATGGTAAAGATTTTCAACCAGGGGGCCTAAATCATTTACACAGCGTGAAGCAGGAGTGCTGAAATGAGGCTGCTGATAAGTCTGTCCTGCAGCAGCAGCAGGTGGTACTGTAACTGTGACAAGAGGAAGAGACAGATAAACTCATTACACTGACAAACGGCGTGTTTATGCGTGAATAAAACTGTTTAAAATAATGGCTGAAATGTTCCCTGGGTGCTGATCAGAAGAAGATATCAAGCATCTTTAGCTGAGGCTGCTGGGAGTCGGAGTTTTTCTTCTGAGTGACAAAATGAGAGAGAAAGGAGTTAGTGTTTCAGCTTTTAGACTCTTTAACTCCTGTTGATCTACACTGACCTGTAATCAGGTGAATGGTGTCTCTGTCATTCGTACGTCTGTTCTCACACTATGTAACTTTGGGCTCCGGGTCGGGAGAAGTACGTAACGCTTTACGGCACTAAGTCACACACCACCAACTATTTCACTGATTTTGGTGAAACTGGATCATATTTTATGGAGAAAATGTTTTCTGGTTTTCCCTCTGATGTCCTCCGGCTGCTCCGCCTCAACTCTCTGTGATTTACAGAGTTTCCTGATGGACAGTGAAGTAAACTGCTGACAACTGTAGCTGCTGTTAGCTCATGTTAGCTCAGTTTGTTAGGTGCTGTTAGCTAATGTTAACACAGTTTGTTAGCTTCTGTTAGCTAGTGTTAGCTCAGCTTGTTAGCCAGGCTTAGTGTTTGTACCACAGGTGTTTTGGACCACCGGGAAGAAGAAGAAGAAGAAGAAGAAGAAGAAGAAGAAGAGGAGGTTTACAGGCCCACGGCTCAGCAGCCTCTATGGATATAATGGCAGAGGAGAAGAGAATGAAGAGGACGTTGACGGAGGAAGCTAAGGAGAGAAAAGGAGAGAGTGAGCGAGCAAGAAGCCGCTGGACAAGAGTAAATCTGGGACTGACTTTTAGTGGTTGGTGAGAGCTTGGTGAAATAAAAGGCTGAAAGACAGACGCCGAGCTGGGCTGACTGCTGTTGGACTAGTCAGTAATATTAGCTGGCTGCTATGTCTGCTGTTGGTGACCTTGTTGATGTTTGGCTGTTAGCAAAGTTCAAACCTCAGAGGCCCTGGAAGATATGTTGGACCCCTCAGTGAGTCCTGTCCTGGTTTTGGGCCCCTGAATGCATCTGTTGAATCAAATCCCACCACAGTCACTGTCCAAAATGTGTTTCAGTTTTAACCGTCTACGTCACATTTTTCAATTTAAGCTTTCCCTCAGGCTACGAAACACCAGTGAGACCAGATTAGATCCTCTTTTCTGGAAGCTCCATTAATCAATATTTCTCATATTAACACTAAATTAAACAACTTCATGTAATGTGAAAGAACCCACAGAGAATCATCACCCACCTCTGCAGCTCCATGGAGCTTTTTAGCCACTTTAGCCTCATTTACTGTATTTTAAATCAGGCCAATAAACCCACCGACCACGACCTGCTCGGCACCAAACAGCAGGCCGACACAGTTAGAGACATGGTGGAACATTTAGCAGCTAATAAGACAGATATTTTTCTCCCACGTCCACTTGAGGCTGGTTCCAGAAGTGAGTCAGTCTCCATAAGTCCCCATGTTAAAATGTCCAACTTCACAGCAGAAATAAACATGTTTACAGCCTGGTACAAAAAAACAGTTTTGGTCTCTATAGCTAATTTCCCCGTTCATGACAACTGTACTGAGGGTGAATTTTTATACAACTCACCTGTTCAGATTATATTAAGGCTTAAAGTTATGCAGGATTAAGAGCGTAGACGCTTTGATTGACAGGTGGGTGTCATCACAGATGGCTTGTTTCAGTAATCACGCTTCATTCAGGTCCGACTCTTTGACCATTTCTGGATTTTGGTGCTTTTATTTGACCTCATGAAGCTGAAGAAAGACAAAAGGTGTGCACTTTAAATAATCTAAAACATAAAACGTATTTTGCTTTGTTCACCACATAATTCCAGATGTGTTATTTCATAAATTAAAAAAAATTCATCAACAAAAATCAGGTGTGTCCAAACTGGCACTGTTAATTCCCCGTCAGAGAGCAAAGAACTACTGCTTTGTGTCACACGCAACGGTTCAACCAGAAAAACGGTACAAATTGTGCTCATACTGAAGCCATTGTTTCAATTGTAGACATATTCTGGGAGTAGTTTCCACCTGGGACTGCAGGTGAACGTAATTAACCATCTGATAAAACAGAAATTCAGCAGTTAGAGCCCCGAGGGCGACTGGGTGAAAAACAACATGACCATTATCCATAGTGGATTCAGTCCAGTTTGGCCTGAGGTGAGAACGTTCATGTAAAAACAATCAGGGTCAAAGAAACAATTACAAGCTTCCTCTACACAATGTGTATTATCAGAGACTGAACTAAGTATATATATATAAATTCTGAAAAATGGTAATTCACCTTTTAACGGGGAGTTATGTATTTCTTGGCTCTGAGCTCGCTCACTCTCTCCTTTTCTCTTCTTAGCTTCCTCCGTCAGCGTCCTCTTCGCTCTCTTCTCCTCTGTCATTATGTCCATAGAGGCTGCTGAGCCCGGTTACATTGCCCACCTGCCCAGCTCCTGTTCTGGCACGACACTGGCTCCGCTCCCCGTCAGCATTCCCAGTAAACCTCTTCTTCTTCTTCTTCTTCTCCTTCTTCTTCTTCTTCCTGGTGGTCCAATACGCCCGTGGTACAAACACTAACACTCCCCCCGGTGCTCTGAGCTCATAGTCCAGCCGGTGGCCAGGCTAACAAACTGAGCTAACATTAGCTAACAGCAGCTACAGTTGGCAGCTTTTCATCAGTACAAATCAGTTTCCATATTGTTTTAACTTAGTTAGCTTCACTATTCTATTGTTTTTATGTTGTTTTAACTTAGTTAGCTTCACTGTTATTGTTTTAATATTGTTTTAACTTAGTTTTAGTGATTTATTGTTTCTATATTGTTATTTCCTGTTTTAACTAAGTTAGCTTCACTGTTTTATTGTTTTAATATCGTTTTAACTTAGTTAGCTTCACTATTTTATTGTTTTAATATCGTTTTAACTTAGCTAGCTTCACTGTTTTATTGTTTTAATATTGTTTTAACTTAGTTAGCTTCACTGTTTTATTGTTTTAATATCGTTTTAACTTAGTTAGCTTCACTGTTTTATTGTTTTAATATCGTTTTAACTTAGTTAGCTTCACTGTTTTATTGTTATTTCCTGTTTTAGCTTATCCGGATGCCCCAGCTAACAAACTGAGCTAACATTAGCTAACAGCAGCTACAGTTGGCAGCTTTTCATCAGTGAAAATCAGTTTCCATATTGTTTTAACTTTTTTGCTTCACTATTTTATGGTTATTTCCTGTTTAAGCTTAGTTAGCTTCACTGTTTTATTGTTTTCATAATGTTATTTCCTGTTTTAGCTTCCTTTGCTTGTTGACTTACTTATTCTCCCATGTAGCTACAGAATAAGACATGTTTGGGTGTTATGAGCTACATTTTTAGCCTGTTTCCGTACAGTGCTATGTTTCCCATACAGAGTCGTGTTTGCTTTAAACGGCTCCACATTCCAGCGGACATTTAAACGTCACACGGGGAGGGGAGGGGCGGTGCTGCGTTCACTGCCCCCTCCCCCAAAACCACGAGGCTCCAGTGTTGACAGGGCCCGATCACCGCCCCACATCCAGTCCGGTTCTTCTACCACCAACCACCGGGCGAGCAGACAAAGCAAGTCCCGCTTCGGAGCTCTGCTTCTCTCTCTCTCTCTCTCTGTAAAAAAAAAACCCACAGCCTGGGACGAGACACGGTCGTTATTACAACCCCCTCCCCGGTTTTCAAAGCTTTTCATGCGGGCTCACAAAGGATTAGCGGCCGTGCGGGAATTCCGCCCTCCGGTCCTTATTTAGCACCGAGCGGGCCCGGCAGACTCCGCCTCCCGTTCATTTGTCAACAAAGGGGCTTGACATACCCGGAGAAGCCCTGCCCCCATGTTTCCATAAAAGGATGATTTGGCCATACACGGCCAACAATCAGCCGTGTGGGTAACCTTTCCCTTCCCTATCCCCGTTCATATGGTGCGTTGACTTCCTCCGTCGCCGTTAAAGCGGAGCTATCATGGCGGAGCGCGTACAGCAGCCCCCGGCCAAGCGGCTCTGCTGTAGACCGGGATACGGCTCAACATGTAGGCAAGGCCAGCGGGCCGCGGGGGCGACGTGCGGCGGCGGCGGCAGCGGCTCGGCTTCCACCCAGGGCGGATCGAGTAAAACCCAGAACCCGGAGTCTCTCCTGGACATCGCGGCGAGGAAAGTCGCCGAGAAGTGGCCGTTTCAGCGGGTGGAGGAGCGCTTCGAGCGGATCCCGGAGCCCGTACAGAGGCGGATCGTGTACTGGTCTTTCCCGAGGAGCGAGAGGGAGATCTGCATGTATTCGTCGTTCAACACGGGAGGCGGCGTTGGTGGTGGTGGTAGCGGCGGGGAGGAGATCGGAAGTAGCGGGGAGAGTAGCGACGAGACGCGGCTGCCTTTCCGACGGGGCATCGCTCTGCTGGAGAGCGGCTGCGTGGACAACGTACTGCAAGTCGGTGAGTGTAAAAAAACCAAAAAACAACATTTATCAGCCAGAAAGAGATTAATGATTAAATATGTTTTTAAGTTGAGGCTGGAAAAAGTGACAACAAAGGGTGAAGCGGTCACAATGGGGCTTTAAATCTGCTGCTGCATGAATGGGAATGTGTGACTGGGGCATTTAAATCCTGTTTTTTTGCCTCGGGGGCACTTTGAATGTGAAATGTAAAAAAAAAAAAAGGGTACAAAGCCTTTTAAAAAATCCACTAATTAGGCTGAAATCAAGCTGTGACTCCAACAAAGAGGAGAAAACTTCCACAGGATGAGGCAGATCTGCTGCCGGGACACAAACATCAACATCTGAAGCTGATTTTAGGGTTTAAAGGTGCTTTAATCTCATTAATATATCAGATTAATCATAAACTATATCTGCTGTCTGCTGGTGCTGAAGTTTGGAGCCGATTCAGGGGGTCAGATCACGCTAGAAAACACCTTTTTATCACTAAAATATCAAATTAATCAAGCTGATCTGATTAACTACTGATTCAGGGGTCAGAAAACACCCCAAAGTGCCTAAATCTAATTAATATATCAAATAAATCCATCTGATGTGACTTAAAACAACACTTAGAGGCATTAAACTTCATTTTTAATGTTCTAAACCTCTTCAAATGTTTGTTTTCACACTAAAAACATGAAAATCTGCCTTTTTAAAGGATTGACACAGCAGTATTGAGTAATAAGGGAAGTGTTGGGTTGGGTCTTAACTGACACACATTACATTTGAATGAGTTGTCGGATCATAACTCCGGCGCTCACATTGTGCGTCTGCCAGCTTTTAATCAGCAGACTGTGACAGCAGCTCCGAACATGTTGGAGCAGAGTCAAATATGCAGCCGTGTTATTGTTGGTGTGTATATTTAGAGGTAACTCTGTTTAAATGAGACAAACTCGCAGAAAGGCGATGTGAAACAGGAACAGACACATGTGCTGATCTGACAGCTGCCTGTGCATGACAACTTCTCTCCACCGGCGCATGACTCAGTAACATTTTATGTCATTTAGTTGTTTATTTTATGGATTCATGCACCCCCCCCTCTTCTCCCTCTTTTGAGATTTTAATTACCCAGCACGCATATCGAATGCCCTGCATTCCCATTGTGGCACTTTGTCCCTGTTTCCACGTTCATTTGTGTCTTTCAAAGCTTCCCCGTCGCCTCCGAGGCTGAACAAAAGCATCTTTTCACTCGCTCGCTGAGTGGAAGAAGACAGAAAACTGGGGGCCGTGATTCACGGCCGATTGGTTCGGGCTCTTTGTGTGTTTGTGATTTCTTCTTCATCAACTTGAACTCTTTGATCGTGTCACGGCGTCTCTCACCTGAGAGCTCAGCAGCCCTCCCCGAGTCGTGGTGGACACCTTCCCCGGGGGGGGGGGGCTGTAGTAATCCCATTACTCTGCATGGTTAATTTGAATTGTAATGCAATCTGAACACTTGAGTTTCTGCATGACCCCCGTCCCTCTTCTTCACCCGACCACCACCACCACCCCCCCTTCACTTTTAAATGCATGTGGGGCTTTGTGAATGGCCACGGGGGGAATACACACACACACACACACACACACACACACACTCACACAGCAGGCCTTTCTCTGTCCTGTCCTGCCAAAATAAGAGAGGCCTGTATATTCCCAGATATTGGGAAATGTTTCTGCAGGGAGGAAACTGAATCTCAGAGCGAGCACGCTTACAAAGAGGAATAACAGTAGTGCTCTCACACACACTCATATATAAAGGGAGGGTTTCTTTCTTGGCTTGATTGCACACACACACACACCCCCCAAGTCTGGAATTTGCTAGAAAAATAGAGCCAAGAAGTGATAAATAAAAGATGTAATCTCCCCATGTGTGGGCCGTACCAGAGGAGGGAGGTTTTCTCTCTCGGCAGACCTTGAGGAAATGAATTGGCACACATTGGCCGCGGACCCCCGTCGTACTCCAACAACAAACCCCTCCACTGTTAATCAGCGCAGAGATAAAGGCGGCCGAGAGCGAATACTCTCCACTGACAGTGTAAGAGTGGACGACGTGTCCGTGACGTCACCCACGGACGGTACGCTGTCCATTCTTTATAGTGTTTCTGAGCCCTTTTCTCTTCTTAGCTTCCTCCATCAACGTCCTATTCGCTCTCTTCTCCTCTGCCATTATGTCCATAGAGGCTGCTGAGCCCAGCTCCTGTTCTGGCACGACACTGGCTCCGCTCCCCGTCATCATTCCCAGTAAACCTCTTCTTCTTCTTCTTCTTCTTCCCGGTGGTCCAAAACGTTTGTGGTACAAAACACTAACATTCCCCGGTGCGACACCGACTCCGTCGCCGTACGTAAGAAGCACAGACGCCTTAGCTTAGCTTAGCTTAGCTTAGCTTAGCTTGTTAGCGTGCTAACATTTTCTAGAACCATTAAACGCGAAGTTCAGCCGGGGCTGATGGGAATGTATTTAGCTTTATAGTGAGCTAGCGTGTGACGTGAAGGTGTTAAAGAACACGTGTGAGCTCTTGACCTGAAGCTAACAGCGATTAGCAAACGTCCATTTGGAATCAACAGCATCACTAAAGGCAGTGTGTACACAGGCACAGCTGTGCTTTGGGCTAAATGCTAACTTCAAAGACAATGCTATTAATGCTAACGTTAAGTCGATATGTTTACCATGTTTGCCATCTTAGTTTAGCATGTTAGCATGTTGCTAATTAGCACTAAACAGCAAAATTATTGGATTTTGGAGCCCCGATGTTTTTACACATTTTATAACGAGACTTCCTGGATGTTTTCCAGTGTTGTGTTCAGTTAAAGAGGCCCAACACCGTTAAAATCCTGCAGTTTTACTCAAACAAACTCAAACAGTGGCGATCTCAGGCCTCGCTGAGCCGCTGAAGCTTTAAACATGACGTGGACGTCTCAGCGCTCGGGGGATGTTGAGGTATAGGTTTGAGCTGAAGTATAGGCTTGTTAAAGTATAGGCTGCGCTGTTTGTGTGCGCTCGCTTTGTCAAAACAACTTCAAAATGACAAAGATGTACGGTAATGCACGCCGTTATCTAAATGAGGAAATTCATGGTTTCTATATATGGTGGGAAAACAGACGCTGTCATGTGTTTGTTACCTGCGTTAACCAGTTATTAGGTCACGTTTAAGGAGGTCAAGGTCAGACTTTCACACCCTTCAGAGGCTCCTCTCTCCTCGTCTGATCTCCTCTTGATGTGCAGCGTGAAGTCAAAGGTCCTTAAAACGTCAATGATGCAGTGTTTGTTTGGTGTTGATGGGAAAATCCCTCCCTCCGGTTTCTTACTTCACCTGCTCAGCCAGGACTAAAAGGAAAGGAGTGTTTTCATCTGTGGAATTTACTGGTTGATTGTTAGGTCTGTAAAGTGTCAGAAATGATAAAAATCTGCATTACAGTGTCGCAAAAGCCCAAATTTATGGTTGAATTAGCGTCTTTTATCCATCTAAACATCCCAAATCCAAATAACTACTGTGGAAGACGAAGAAAACCATCAAATATTCACATCTGAGAACCAAAATATGTCTTTTTTTGAGGCGTTTTAGCTTTAAAATGTTAGTTATTGTAATAACTATAACTATAAACGCACCTATTTCTCTGATTAACGACTTTATCGAGGCCGGCGCTCGCTCACTCTCATTCACTGTCTGTGTTGCTCGACCACTTGCTCTCTCAGACTCAGATTTAGAAGCTTGACGTCAGAGGCTGTGTTGTTTTTAATATAGAAGTTGAGGGACGTTGTCGGCTCAGCTTCTCTGCTGCAGATTGCTGCGTTATTTGGCGGACAAAACACACTGCCTCCATTGAAATGAATGGGGCTGAACGGGAGCTACTCAGAGCTAATTTGGGTAGCAAATCAGCTTTAAAAAGCATCTTTCACTAGTTAAAAAGAGATTTGGAAGCAGCTCAAATTCAAGTTGTATCCCACAGTGGCAACATTATACTTCCTGTTTACAGCCTCCAGATAATGGGAACTGTAGTTCTTCCAAAGCGGACATGACTGCTCCTCCAAATAGCATTAAAACAAAGAATAACAGTGATTCAATCCATTTAATATGATTTTTTTGGTTCACTTTCTTCGACAAATCACTGAAAACTTTTGTTTTAGGTCATTTGACTTCACGTGAGTGTGTTTGCACAACCCTACAAATTAAAACTCTTCAGTTTACGTCAACATTTCTGTCGTTTTGTGCACTGAAGTGCAGAATTTGAGACTCTGTGCTCAAGTCTGCCACCGGCCTGTTGCTTCGTGGACGGACGGAGAGGAGCTGACGGGGAGTGATCGTCCGTCGTCACGTGCAGCTCGTCTAGTCTCAAGATGTTTAAGAGGCGCTCTCTCTGTCGGCCTGTTTCTGGGCTCAGACGTTTGGGTTTGGTTCTGATAGCAGCGTGGCGTTCTGTCACCACACAGTGAAATCTTACCAGGTCTCGAGTTCAGCCAAAAGTTTGACGGCTCTGGTCTGGAGGAGGACGTTCTGGCTCGGTGATGATGAGTGTTACTCCCTCTGCAGTCATCGTCACACACCCAGATCCTGACGTAAAAGTACCAAATACCCCAATCTAAAAAAACTCGATTACAAGTAAAAGTCCTGAGTGTGTGTGTGAATAAAGAGCCTGAAGCTTGAGACTGTTCAAGATGTCGTTGATCACTTTCGTTAACGTCTGTTTGCAGAGCAAGTTTCAGTTGTGCTGAGGGACGTTGTTGTCTTACAGATACAAACATCACTTACTGTGTTTCAGTGTCTCCAGATCAGACTGATGAGTTACAACTATCCAGCCTAACACGCTGACGTTAAGCAGCTGTGATGTCTGCAACGTTAGAGGAACATTTGAGACGTTTTATGTGCACGTTGACGCTGTACTGACCGAGAAAGCTGCATTATACGCAAGCTTTTGGCTTACAAATGTGATCAGACCCCTTCAGTGGAACATTAAATAATTAATAAGGGGTCATCAGATGATTAATGATGAAGGAAAGAAGGAAAAACAAACTTCTGATTCACAAATTTTCTCGCATCTTTGCTGTTTTTATAATTATTGGTTAGTTTTACCTCGAGTTTTATTAGTTATTTAAATATAAAAACATCTAAAGTTTGAAGGGAAAATGTCTCTTTGATGGAAGATTCAGCGTCTTAAGTCTGTTAGCTCTTAATTCAAAAAACATCTGTGCATTAAAAAGTAACATTTAAGCATTTTATACGTACAGAACTGTTTAATTTAACCCTAAGACGACCATTGTGGTTCGTATATACTGTACCAAACGTCATTTTTCAAGTTTTGAAGTCTTCTTTTTGCTGACGTTTCATTCTCATATTCACTTTATTTCCTCCAGTTTTAGGTCAAAGTTAAGTGAGCTTTAGCTTTGTAATAGTGTAAAAAAAAACACTTGGATAAATAGTTGCATCGTCTGCAAAAAGACACATCGTCTATAATATTACACGGTCCAAATGGCTTCTGTGGCCACTCGAGGTAGAAATACTCAAAACAAAAGAAGAGTCACGGTCATATAGTCGCATTAATTTTATTTAAATAAAGTTTTTACATTACAAAACAGTCTGTCTCGGTAGCGTTGGTGCAATAGCTGCTAAAACACGTAATGTAATCACAACATTGACATATCATCAGTTTTTAAAGTTGATGTGTTGGCAAACATTTACTTATTTACACATCCAGAGCGACGTTATCATTCGTTTGTGGTCTCACTTGTGTCGTGTTAGTCAAATGTTGCTCTGTTTTTGGTCTCCACCATCTCCTGAGGGGAATATCTGACTGTCTGCTGTTCGGAGCCGATCATGTTGTGTACGTTGACTTATTTTGAGTTTTTTTCGATGAAGCTGCTGCCTGCTGGTGCTGAATGACACCGATAGAGCGACGAGAGTGAACCGAAACAGTAAAGTTGCGATGGGCTGAAACTCTCTACGAAGCAGGTGATAACTCCCTGGAGGTTCATCAGACGACCTCCTTTTGTCACATCGTAATAAAAATATCGATCGCAGCAGCTTTAACTAAATCTCTGCTGCTGTGATACAGTGCATATTTATACACTTAACTGCTAAACTCAGCATACTGTATTGAATTAAACTGGAGCTAAGCACATCAAAGCACACACACACACACACATACACTGATGCATACATGAAGCCTCGGGCCTCGTGTATACACTGATTACTGCCGGCTCGCGCTCTCATCTGCAATTTTATGAAGAATCGATGAATCGGCGGGCTCGTATTGAACGAGCACACACACACACATAAACACACACTGCGCCTCGTCGGCCTTGTAGGTTGTTGATCAGCATTAATGGTGTATGCATAGCACCTCGATATGCTTCTGCTCTGAAAGATCAATTTTTATCGGGGCTACACGCTTTGAGACGAACGCTCGGCTGGATTTCACAGAGAGCGGTCGTCGGCAAAGAGCTGCCATTTTGAAAAATGGTTTCACACGACGGTGATCGGACTTTTATAAAATTAAAAAGAGGACGTAGATGTTCATGTTCTCCGACCAGTTTTGTTGCTGCTGGTTGAAGTTTTGGAGTCCTGCCCAGATATTTTCCAGGTCAGTGTCAAACACCACGAGGAATGTTGCAAAAAATCAGCACACGTACATGTTTATTTAAATATTACAGTGGACAGAGAGAGACAGTTTTTAAAGGAAAGATAAGATCGCTTGTTACTGCAGCTCACAAAACACAAGGTGGATCAGAAAAACACTCGGGACATCTCTGTGACGCTACACTCTCCATACTCCCTCTGTAGCCTGGTTAGTAGCCGCTGTTAGCTCCTCCATCTTATTACAGCGAAACCCCACCGGGCACGTCTCCATCGAGGCAACAGCGTTGTTTTGTTCCGTCCTCCGCGCAACTTCAAACCCCACCCGGAGAATTCAGAAGCACCAGACTAACTGTCTCAGATTTGGTCGTTTTTCTGGTTCATGTGTTTCTAAATATGTAAATATGCCTCATAGTTAAATTATAATCTGAAGTTTGCACATGGTGTTTTATTTTGAAAATCAGTCTGTCTCAGTAGCTTTGGTGCAACAGCTGCTAAAAAAAGTCGTAAACGCAACATTGACATGTCATCAGTTTTTAAAGTTGATACGTTAGCAAACATTTACTTATTTACACATCCAGCAGTTACAGAGCGACGTTATTATTCATTTGTGGTCTCACTTGTGTCGTGTTAGTCAAATGTTGCTCTGTTTTTGGTCTCCACCATCTCCTGAGGGGAATATCTGACTGTTTGTCTGCTGTTTGGAGCCGATCATGTCGTGTGTGGTGACTTATTTTGAGTTTATCGATGAAAATCTAGAGTATTTTAGGGCAGGGTTGGTATTTGTTCAGTTTATTGATGTTTTCATGGGATTTATTGACAACAGGAAACAATATTGAATTCCACCAGCGTTGTCCGTTTCGGCGTGGGTTGGTTACTAGTTAAAAAAAATGCTCCTAATCTTTCGCCACAGCTGCTCCGCACCGGGTTTAGCACTCTTTCCACATCCATCCACGTCTCCCTGATCTGTATTCCTCTGTCGTATTCCTTCATCATTAACCTTCAACTGGAGGGAGAGGAGAGGCGGCGGAGCAGAGAGGCGGATGGAGGAGGAGGGGGGAGTAACTAGTTTACCTCCCCCGTCTGCCCTCGATCGGCTCGATAAATCCCCGTTTTGTTCTCGTCTTACTGTCTCACTTCTTCCTGGACACCAAATAATGCTGCTGGTGGTGGCGTCGATGCACATCGGGCTGCAACTAACTGTTTGATTAATCTGCTAATTATTATATATTGATTGAGTCCATGAAATGTCAGAAAATATACAAATAAATATACAAAAATCACCGTCGCCTTAAGCCAAATTCTCTCTTTTTAATAGCCTGTTTTTCCGACTAAAATACCAAAATATTCAGGTTCAGAGCTGCAACATTTAGTCAATTATTGATTCATTTATTGACATGCAACTATTAATTCATATTTGATTAATAGTTTTTATCATTTTTTAAGTAAATATGCCAACATTTGCTGGTTCAAGCTGCTCAAATATGAAGATTTTCTTGGTTTTTGGATGATTGGTTGAACAAAACAAGAAGAAAATAACAGAATCGAGAATGTTTGGCATTATTTATTAATTATAGTTTCTAATTATTTGTCTGTAATTGATAGACGGCCTCTCAGAGTTCGCTTTAAGCCGGTGAAGTGGTCTCTCTCCTCTGCGCCGTCTGGGGAGTTTTATTCAGCCACACACTGTCTTAGCAAGTCAAAGCCTGCCGCCGTCCTCGCCTCCTGGGATCCTCCCGGGCCTCGCGGGGTCGGTCTCCGGAGAGAGCGAGCGGCCCTTCGGACCTCGGCAGCTCTGCAAACAGAGCACTTTAGTTAATAACAGGTGAACTGCTTCGAGCTTTTTAAACACATTAGCACCGCTCGCGATTCTTCTCAGGTCACTGCGGCCGAGCCGGCTGCTCTTGATCTTTTCGGTTCTCGTGGAAATGAAAATAAGTGTTTGCCGTCGAGAGCTGCAGACTCGAACGAAGGCCGAGCTTTTGTCTCGCCACTCGCTCGCAGCTGGAGTGTAAATCAGAAGCTGCTTATGAGAAATGCTTACCTTTTAATGGGAACTTAAAGGTGTCATCCATCAGAGGCTGTTACCTTAGCTCACAGCCGGAGCATGCTTAATGAAGACTGATGGTCCTCCTCTACTCTGCTCTCCTCAGACAGCAGAAACGTCATCGTAGAAGGAGTCCAACTCAAATTAAAATTCATGTTTGGTAACAAGTCTGCATGCACTATGGCTAATTTACACGTCCAGCAGTTATAGAGCAACATTTGCATTCATTTAGAGTCATGTTTGTGTTCAACTGATGGATTTAAGGCCAATATTCACTCTTTTTAAGCTCCAAAACAACCTATGAGAGTGAAGTCGACCAAACAATTTGCCAGATTCCCGTCACCACAACTGGATCCATGAAAGACAGGCCGCTAGCGCTAGTTAGCTCCCATCATTTCTGTATTATATCTCTATATCAGGACCAAGACAACAAATTTGAGAGCAGCTTTTTAGCTCTGTTGTTGGTGTTGGTATCTACCAACTCCTGAAGGAGCTGCTAAATGCTCCACCAAAACAACGCTATGAGAATGAAGCTAAATTAAAGCTAAACAAGCTAAACAGTGAGCTGAAACCCACAAAAGACTGACCACTAATGCTAGCTAGCATCTGTTATTACATTAACGTAGGGGCAAAACACGGCAAGTTTGTGAGAGCTGCCAATGACTCAGCTGGTTTTGAAATAATACGAACAAGCTAATGTTAGAAAGCTATGCTAACTAGCTTCCGAATCTCCGAGTGAAGGCTAGCTTACTAGCTTCTAGCTTTCACTTTTGGAGCATAGAAGTGTTTAAAGTGATGTTGTAAATTGCTAATGCATCATATAATATAAGTTATATTGACAACGGTTAACAGCTAAACAATGAGCTGAAACTGGCGCTAATGTTAGCAAGCTAGGCTAACTAGCTTCTAGCTTCCACTTTTTCGAGTTGACAAGAAAAGTGACAATAAATTGCTAATGCATAATATAAGTTACATTAACAACCGCTAACAGCTAAACAATGAGCTGAAACTCCTCATAAAGCCCTGTCTAACGTTAACGTTAGCAAGCTAGGCTAACTAGCTTGCAATTTCCGAGTAAAGGCTAGCTTCTAGCTTCTAGCTTCTATTTTCTGACCCTGATCAGTTCTTTCAAGAGTTTACGGTTGTAAAGAGACAGATGTTGTACATTTCTAACAGTATATAACTAAATATATAAATATAAATATACTTGTGTCCAATGAATGCTGTGTTATTATTTAAAAATATATTTCCTAACACAGAAAGTTCGACGAAAACAAACTTAAGTTTGACTTTGAACACATGAACGTGAACCTGCTCTGCCAGATAACTCTCATTATCTCTACTGCCTGTACTCGTTAGGCCGGGAAATCATCATCATCGTGTTTGTTTAACCAAATTCACCTCAGAGACTCTGTGTTTTTATATAAACCTATAGTGAGCCACCTCCACCTCCACCTCCACCTCCACACACTGATGTTGTTACAGCACCTCTAACCATTCACTTCCTCTCCTCTGCTTCGCCTCCTCACGTGGGGATCTCCTGTCTGGTTTCAGTTTTTATTATTCGGCCTCTTTGCATGCTCCACCTTTGCACCGACGTCTGTATCGGTAATAACAAGCAAATGATCTCGTTCACCTGCTCCGACTGTACCTGCAGGCCGACCTTCGACGTTAAACTAACCCTGACTCGCTCTCGTGTGTGGCAGAGTGCCTCGAAGCTTCAACAGGAACCGCTTGTTAAAATTTGGACAAGCAAAATCAGGTTTTAAGGCGCATCCTGAAACTATTTGAGCAACTTTCTCGTTGTCTAAACACTTCCAGGCAAACTGTAGTTCGTCTTTGTTGCCAAACATGAAGAACTTCTTCAATTTATTTGTGACTTTATGATTTTTTTGTAATAGAAGGGGAGGGAAGAGACGCACTACAGTTCCCATTGTGCAACTTGGTTGTATTTTTCATAAAGTTGAGGGGAGTCGCTGCTTTGTTTTCTATTAATCAGATTATTTTGTCATTAAATGTCTTTTTTTGTGCGTTGAACAGTCAAAAAACATCAAAATATTCAATTTACTCAAGCAAAAACAGCCAATTCTCACTTTGAAACCAAATATTTGACATTTTATATAATTTTATTAATCGATTAATTGTTGCAGCTCTGCTTGTCATAAATCTGGACTCTTCTGGGTGATGTTGGGTGAAGTTTTAATCGTTTTAACGTCATTTTGACGGGCGGCTCTAAACACTACAATACCCATGAGCCTCGTCTGCCGCTGCCATGGAGAAGGAGCCTGTCAACAGGTGTGAAAACTGAGTTGTAGCAACTTTAAAAAAAAAAAAAGGCTTAATTGTTGCGGTTGTTGTGAGCGGCGCAATTTTGAAGCTGTGTGATTGGATGTTTCTGACAGAAATGCACCATGGGAGTCGTAGTTAACGTCTCTTTTTTTCATGTTTTCATGTACGCACGCTTGAATTTTTAAAATATGTAATGATGTTTTCTGACACAGCTGTAATATTTGCCCTCTCTGCAGTCGATATCACAAGTTTATTATCAATATTGAAACTTCAGATCTTCGGTTATTTTCCAGTGTTGCCACACGATGAGCAGTTTTCTCCATGACGAGCGTTGTTTGTGTGAAATCAGTGACCCCATTAATAAACAGTGTGATAATAGATAATCACGTATGATTCAGCTGCAGTACAGTAACTCCGAAAACACCTTCAGGGGACGACACAAGCTACCACAAGCCCTGCAGAAGTCATCCGGCATGTTTCCTCCCAGCAGAGCGGGGTATGCCCGGCATGCGCCTACAAGTTGAGTCATTGTTTTCATCTGTTGGAGACGAACGGCGTCCGTACACGTGATGGAAACGAGGTGCGTTTGAAACAGCAGCAGCAGTGAGAGGACCGGAGGATGATCAGAGGATTGTGGTCGGGTTCGAGCTGAGGATGGAGAAGAACTCCTACTGAAGTTAAAGTATGAAAGTATCATGAGATAAATGTACTGAAAGTATCAGAAGGAAACGTACTTTTCGTTTTGACTGATGTCTGAGCTGATCTTACAGTTCTCCGGGTGGAGCTTACTGAATATTTCTACACCATGTCTTCACGTCCAATACCACCACGTCGTCCTCTACTACAACCACACCACCTTCTTCCTTCTCTTAATTAAATAAGCTGTTAATAACCCGTTCATGAAGATGTTGCACACTGTGAAACTTCTGATTCAAACTGTGTTTCAGCAGCGTTCAAAACCTTCAAAATAAAATGTAAATAAATTGAATAAATGAATAAATTTCACTCGGATGTTTGAAATAACTTCACACGGCTCTGACACGATGACGACGCTGCTTTTTTTCCAGCCGATATCCGACCGACCCAAGGCCGGACGTGCCCGTTAATAAACACACGCTTCTTATCATCAAACATCTCTGTGAAACCAACAACTCCGTGTAAATATCACTGCATATTTCCTAGTTCCTCATAGTACGTTTAACAAACAACGGCAAAAATTGCATATATATACAACGGTGTATATATTATGGCATATCTCCTTTATAAACACATGCAAGTGTTTAACAGAAAATGACTGTTTTGGCTGATGTACATAGATTCACGGTGTATTTACCGTATTCAGAGTTTACGGTGTCTCACTGTGATGATTTGAAGGTTTTCACTGTAAAATCTAAAAATCAAAAATTTTTTACAGTGATAGATGAAACTGTAAAACTGTAAAAACATTGGAAACTTCTGGTTTCATCTATAAAATGTGTTGTATTTTATAAACTTGTGTTTTTTCAATGTAAATGATCTAAAGTCGGACTGCAACTAACGATTATAACGATGTTTTTTGCGTCTGTATGCGTCTTAGTTGGACAAAACGAGACATTTGGTGACGTCTCTTCTCAACTTTGCATAATGTTTTTTTTTTATGTTTGCAGATGAAACAATCAGCACTGGAATAATTAATCGATTAGTCATCAACCATTAAATTCAATGGCAGCTCATACTGAGTCATTCAAATTCTGTGATTTCAGCTCCTTGTGTGAATATTTTCTGGTTTCTTTGATCGTAAACTGAAAGAAATCACCAAAAAACTCAAAATATTCGACTCACCATAAAACAATCAGCACTTTCTCTCATTTAAGAACCAGAACTTTTAAACTTTTCTCCGTTTTTTTCCTTGAAAAATATCGATGATGAAAACCAGCCACCGCTCACTGACAGATATCGTTTGTCTCCGGCTGGTAAATGAGATGCAGCGGGGAGGAGACATGTTTGTAGTTTATCTAGCAGACCAGTCACACCTGCTCGCTTCCTCCTAAAGATGTTGAGCAAGCTGAGGGTGTGTAGTTCAAGTTTGATACGGTGTGAACCTGCATCCTGTTCATCCTCCTCCTCACCTCCTCCCCTCCTCCTCCTCCTCCTCCTCCTCGTTCTCCTCTGTGACGCTGTAGGAAAGTATTCCTTCCTCTTGCAGACTCGCCGTTATGACGTCACGCTGACAGTTAAACGGCCGCTCTCAGTCCACGGCAGACAAAGACAAGCCCAGATAAATGTTGCCGGGCTAGTTGTTCGACACACGTGTGCACGCTTCATTTGACTGTTGGCTTTAAACACACACACACACACACACACACACACACACACACACACACCTGGAGCTGCTGTCAGAGTTTAAAGCAGGTTGGTTTGAGCACGGTTACAGCGATTAGTCGATTAATCAAAGGAAAGCTAATCGATGAATCATTTTGAGTCGTCGATTTGTTGACTGAAAATCAAGCTTTTATTTTGAAAGAGTTGATTTTCCTTCCTAAAGTTTCATCGTTTTGTTGCCGCGTATGTAAAAGTTTATTTCATTTGCACGTTTGTTGTTGCAGTAACGCAAAACAAACATTACTTTAACGCTCTGACACTCATCTTTTACTTTAACGTCGCCTCATGAAGGAAGTCTCTCTCTCTTTATGATATCTCTGCTCTCTTATATCTGTATGTATGCAAACTGTGTGTGTGTGTGTGTGTGTGTGTGTGTGTGTGTGAAGATATGAAAACACACTTACTGGAAAGGTTTTTTGCTGTGAAGTCATTTTTTTTTATCGACCAGGCGAGCATTGAGATCTGATTTGAACCCTTCAGCAGTCTCACCACCGGACTCGTACGTTCAGCCCACACACACACACACACACACACACACACACACACACACACTGATGTTGTCAGGCTGTTTTTGACCTCGACGAAGCTGCTGCTGTGAGTTCAGAGGTCAAAGGTCACACTGGTGCTCATAAAGAAGCTCTTGGCTTCTGCAGGTGTGTTTGTGTGTTTGGACGGTCTGGACTCGTATCCTGAAGGTTTCCTCTCGTGTCACCACACTGAACGTTTTATAGCTCTACACATTTATTGCCTTTCAAGATGGAAGGATATACCACTCCTCTGGTACCACTGATGGATGTTTTTTAAAGGGTTTGTGAGTAAAAAGAACGTAGCAAACTAGCAAACCGTTGTTTATTTATTACTTATATGTTCATTTTGTGTCCACAAGTCCAATTTTGACTCTCTTTTAGCTCCATTTTTGGTCTCCACCACCTCCAAAGGGAAATATCTGGTTCTTTGGCTGCTAAATGTTGCACTTTGTTCACCAGCTAGACTGTAAGTTTGTCTGCAGATCATTTGGCCCTGATCAGGTGGTGTACAGTGGCTTTGAAAGGGTTCTTTTAGATGTTAAATAACAGCTAATGATGAAGCTAAAGTGGCAAAGTTTTGAGCCGGACAGCTACACAAAGAGTTGAAACTCCCTGTATTGGTACGTGGAGGAATCTCGGGAAGTATCGCTTGAACTCCATCCATCCATTTCAATCCACTTATCCAGGGTCAGGTCGCGGTTGCAGCAGCTTTATTAGGGGTGCTCCAGCTCCTCCTGGGGGACCTCGAGGCATTCCCAGGCCCCCCCAGCAAGATCTGGGTCTGCCCCGGGGTTTTTTTTTACCAGTGGGACGAGCCCGGACATCTCTAAAGGATATATTATACTCAATCAAAATACTGCAACATCCACTCGTGCAGGAATAAGAGGCTCAGCCTACGTTAAGTTTGAGAAACACTACAATAGTAGGCAGCAGAAACAAACACAACATTAACATATTATCAACTTTTCAAGTTTATATGGTGAAAGAGTTGCTTATTAATTACTAATACGTCCATTTGGCATCAATGAAAGTCCAATATTCCCTTTTTTGTAGCTCCATTTTTGGTCTCCACCAACTCCAAAGGGATTTATCTGGTTCTTTAGCTGCTAAATGCGCCGCTATGTTCACCAGCAAGTGTCTAAGTTTGTCTGCAGATCATTTGGCACCAATCAGGTGGCGTACAATAAGTTTTGGAGACCTTTTTTAGAGCTAAAAATGACGCTATGGTGACGCCAAAAAAGCTAAACAGTGAGTTGAAACTCTCCGTAAAGTCGACGGGAGCTGCAGGTTCAGCTGATAGTCCTCTGTAGCTTCATCGCTTCCTTTCACATGGTGGCATTACATCTAAAAATATCAGTTATCGGCGCTTTAAGATGGTCTTTTAGGTACTAGCGTCTCGGATGTGTGACTCACCTGCTGGATGGAAATGTGTCCAACCAACAGTAAAATCTGTATTACTACTCCATCATTGAATCAAGGCTGTGGCAGAGCAGAGACTATAATCTCAGGAGATGTGGAGTGCTGATGCAGTGGAGGGAGAATGACGACATTAAAGGGAAAACAAGAATGCAGAAACAGCTGGAGTTTCACCACGACACTCCCACAGGAGCAGCAACGACATTCAGGTTCCTCCGAGTTAACTTCGCTCAGAGACCCGACGGTTCCCACAGAGTTCCTCTGGATGTTCTCGTCCCATCGGCCGTTTGTTGGCCTGCTTCACTGATGTGCTGCTTATTCCCACATTGAGTTCTTCCCTTTTTTTTCAGCTTCAGTTTTTTTCCCGTAACTCTGGTTATTTTAGTCAGTATCTCAGCTGATGTGATCAAAGACGTGAGGTAAATCATTTTGAGTTTGTGAGATATAATCTTCAAATAATCACCATCAAAATGTCTGATATTTGCTTTCTTGAGTTAGACAAGAAGATTGATGCCACTCTCGTGTCTATCCATTAAATATACAGCTTGAACCAGGAGGTAGTTAGCCTAGCTTAGCTTAGCTTAAAGACTGGAACTAGCCTAGCAGGAAGTCACTACTCCCGGCCAAGAAATAGTCCGGCATCATTACTCTTGTAAAAACACAACATGGCTTTGAAACTTGTTTTTGTACAGATAAAACAAACATGTTTGGACAGAGCTATGCTAACTGTTTCCCCCTGTTTCCAGTCTTTATGCTAAGCTAAGCTAACTGTCTCCTGGTTTCAGCTGCATCTCAAATGTACAAACGTGAGAGTGGTATCGATAGACAGGTAGATTGATGCCACTCTCATGCCTATCCATTAAATTTGAAGCTTGAACCAGGAGGTAATTAGCTTAGCTTAGCTTAAAGACTGGAATTAGGGGCAAACAGCTAGCCTGGCAGGAAGTCACTGCCCCAAGAAATAGTCCCTGGCTTTGACACACTTTAGATAAAACAAACATGATATAACATATTTGGACAGAGCTATGCTAACTGTTTCCCCGTTTCCAGTCTTTATGCTAAGCTATGCTAACTGTCTCCTGGTTTCAGCTTCATCTTCAACACACAAACACGAGAGAGGTATCGATCTTCTCATCAAACTCTCGGCATCAAATGTCCCAAAATATCGAGCCGATCCAGCGGACACCGCTCGCTCACATTTCGGAAAACAACATTTAATAAACTCCGATCGGATCCACCTGTAAGCGAACGCTAAAAGCTTTTATTTGATTTTATTTATGTCTTGTTGGGATTCCTGAGCTCATTAGCAGCAGCAGCGAGGATCTCTGTGGAGACCGGGCTTTATCTCAGGGGTGGGAACAAATGCATTTGGAGAGGAGCGGCAGTGGCTGGCGTGCTGATGGTCCTCAGAGGCTAAACAAATGACTTTCAGCGAGCACGTCGGGAACAGACAGCACTCAAACAAATGCTTTCAAACGGGGGAAGATGAGGAGGTCCGTCCTCTTTTTTTTTTTTTTTTAGACGCTTGTTGTGAAACCTCTGATGGCCGTTATTTGTCTTAGCAGAGACACGCTGACGTAAAAATGCTGGTGAGGTTGCATTTGTTTGTCTGACCGTGATCCTCCACGGAGGAGCCGGCTCTGTCAGGGGGCTGAATGTGAACCGGTGGTTGTTTTTCTAAAATTAGAGCTCGATCTGAACTCAAAGTCACTCCATCATTAACATGCACTGCACCCTGTGAATGACATGTAGCTGTACTGCAGGGAAGTTGTACTTTGTACTCTGTTTGAGTGCTTTAGGTAGTATTTTCCAGCGTTATTTGTACATTTTACTGATAATATTTGTACTTAAGTAATATTTTCTGTGCAGGACTTACTTGCCATGGAGTATTTTCACTGTGTGTACTTAGTTAGTTAGCACTTTTTCTTTAAAGTCCTAGTTAATAGTTAGCTTAGCTTAGCATTAGAACTGGAAGTCACTGCCTCCGGCCAAGAAATAAACTGGCACTTGACTCCTGTAAAACCACCAAAATGGCTTTTACAAAAAGTATAAATTAAACAAACAAGATATAGACAAAGATTGATGCCACTCATGTCATTTAATATGAAGCTCGGACCAAGAAATAGCTAGCTTAGCTTAGCTTAATGACTGGAAGCAGGGGAAAACAGTTAGCCTAGCAGGAAGTCACTGCCTCCGGCCAAGAAATAGTCCGGCACTTGAGTCCTGTAAAACCACAAAATGGCTTTTACACACTTTGTTTTTTGTATAAATTAAACAAACAAGATATAACATGTTTGGACAGAGCTCGGCTAACTGTTTCCCCCTGTTTCTAGTCTTTATGCTAAGCTAAGCTAAGCTAACTGTCTCCTGAATTCAGCTTCATCTTCAACGCACAAACACGAGAGTGGTATCGATAAACGAAGAAGATTGATGCCGCTCGTGTCGTTAAATATGAAGCTCAGACCTGGAAATAGTTAGCTTAGCTTAGCTTAAAGACTGGAAGCAGGGGAAAACAGTTAGCCTAGCAGGAAGTCACTGCTTCCGGCCAAGAAATAGTCCCGCATTACTCTTGTAAAGAGGCTTAAAAAGAACTTAATTAATGTGTTCGAATTACCACAAAACAAACCTGCAGCCAGGTCGTCTTCCAGCGTAGAAAAACAACACACATTGTACACAAAGTGCAAAGAGCAAAGGGGGTAAATACGGGTCAAGAAGCTACATCTGCCCCGGTGTAATTCTTCAGCTGTGACTTAAAGCGGCTTCACACAAAATGTGTGTAATTGTACCTTTGCATCCTGACTTTGGATTTGAGTATTTCACATCTTATGCAAGTCCAAGTGAAGTCTTAGTACAATTACATACTGGGTGGACAAAATAATAGAAACACCTGTGAGTATAACACAATTCAACACGACATCAGACATGAATCAATAAAAGAATAAACAACAATTTAATTGACGTTAAATGTGTTTGATCCAGCCAATGACACAACAAACAACAAAAACGATTCATTTATTAGTCGATTGACAGAAAATTAATAAATTTGACAATCAGGTTTAAGTAATATTTGCAGATTTTCTTCTTTGTAGATGCTAAATTTAATATTTTGGGGTGTTATTCAGACAAAACGAGACATTTTAAGACGTCACCTTGGAGCATTTTTAATTAATTTTGGACATATATCCACTTTGCCTCATGTGATCCTCAGATTATGAGCTCTCAGACGTGCTTCGATAGTTGTGTTAGTAATTGATTCATTCGCAGCGACCTCGACAGTTGAAAGACTCTCTCTCTTTTAGTGCAGAGGCTCTTTTCAGAGAGTTGCGGACCAGCCGGACCTCGTTTGGAACCTAAACGGCAGCAATTACACAACAAATTCTGCCTTTTTTTATTGGACGGCGAAATGGACGCCATAAAACAGCGGCTTCACTCGGTGTTTCGCTGGAGGTGGAGTCGTTTTCTTGTCTGAGTGACGAGACCGTTTGCAATTTCTCGTGTGTTGTAAAGGCGGCCTCTTGTTTTTCTGACAGAGCTGAGGAATTTCAGTCCGCCCGGTCGACGAGGACTCCTTCCTGCTTGTAGTATTTCAGCACAGTTTGCTATTTCTAGAGTTGTGTTTCAAAAGGTTAGATCAGAGGAAGAAGCTGAATTATATTTCAAGGTTTTTTAGCTTTATTTACGGTCACTGGTGTGTGTGTGTGTGTGTGTGTGTGTGTGTGTGTGTGTGTGAGCAAAGAAAGCATTGATTAGTGTGTGTAGGAGGTGGCGATTACTTAACACAGAGACACAGATTGACCCAGTTACCTCAAATCCTCACTGACCTCATTTTGCATGAAGGTTCATCCTCCAGCTCCTCAACGATGACGACACACACTTCAACCCCTCCACACTTTAGCTTGTTAGCTGCTACTCTAACCCTTTTTCCCCCTTCCTGGGGCAATTTTTTTAAGGGTAACGGTGCACTGCAAAAATTAACAATCTAACCAAGTCTTCCACTTGATCACCAAAAGTCAGTTTTGAGAGCAAACTATGCAAGCACAGTATTTTATTTGCTTTTTTTTTTTTTTTAAAAAAAAAAAAAAAAAAATTATATATTTTTCACGAAAGTAACCAAATTATGTCAATCTCTTTCAGACTTCTTAGCTTAGAAAACTTGTTTCAAGACCCCCAGTAAGCATTACACACCTGGCCCTTGTAACATGTTTATTCAGATTCATTTCAATGTTTAAGTGCAGCTTTTATTTTTTTTTTTTTTTTATTTTTTTTTTTTTTTTTTTTTTTTTTTTTTTTTTTTTTTTTTTTTTTTTTTTTTTTTTTTTTTTTTTTTTTACTTTTTTTTTTTTTTTTTTTTTTTTTTTTTTCCCCTTTTTTTTTAATTTTTTTTTTTAAAAAAATATTATATTTTTTCTACATAAAATTTTTTTTTAAAACCAAGACAGGACTGTCTCATTAAATTTTAGGCCGTCTGTTGTTCCATGAAAGCCCTTACTTGCTGTTGTATGCATAAATAAATTATCTGTATTACAACATATTTCTCAGGAAATTTTGTAAAATGCATATTGACAGTTAACTTGTTTCAAGTCCAGACATTTTTTTAATTTCCGTTGAACAGTCTTACTATATGCCATGTGTTTATAAGGCAGGATTGGCAGGTGCAGCAGAATGTGCTTAGAATTACATTATTTTCAGGAAAAGTTGCTTACTGTTAGATCTTTATATATTCCAGTCTTATACAGTGAAGATAACAGACATATGACTATATTAGTAAACGACATACTCATTTTTATCATAGTATACAGAAAAGCATGATCTACAATATAGCATTGCCCGAGGACTTAGTTTGTTATATTGTGCCAAGGTCTACACTAGGGCACGTTTGTACGAATTACGGTGACAAAGGAATCATCAGACATCCATGTAACAAGGTTTTTACACACACTTAATTTCATGGTGAATATTCATTATGTCGAGTTGTGTAAGGCTTAGCTCTTTGTTTATCATAGGTGTTTAGGCTTTTGAGTCTGTCGGCTTTTACAGCCTTGTTTTTTATTGTCTTTAGATTAAATTAATTATTTAAAGGTCATTAAATTACCTTACTTACAACCTTTAAGCAGTTCCAAATCTAACTTTTTGAATTATACAGCCTTAGTTTATAATCTTTAATAAAAACAAACTCAAAGCTCAGGAGTGTTGAGAGCTTGACCAACTGGGTTTATGTTTAATTAATAAACATAGTAATTTATTCAATTCAAGGTTCATTTTCAGTTATAAATTTTAAGAAGGTTAGAAAAGTGGTTTGAAAGGCTATAAATATGTACAAATCCATCTTGGCACTGAATTAATCAATAAACTTATAACAGATATATACTTTTTTAATTAAGACTATTTCTTTAACGACACCGACACCCTCTGTTTACTTTAACCTCTGTGTCTTCATAGAAAGGATGAAATTGCTAATGTTGCGTTTCTGCCTGTGTGTCTTAGATCTTTATTGTGTCAAGGTGCAAGTTGATACCCTCTGCCGAAAAGTAAAGTATAATTTTAAAAAACATTAAACATAATTAAACTAACATCATATTCAATACAATTTATAAAAGAGAATACTTTTATATTAATAATTACTCTAAGGTCGATTACTTTCTGTCCACTTGTTCCCTATTATTAAACAAGTCCATATATAAAGCTTACACCTTTAATAAGACTATATTATCTTAACATTATTTTTACCTAAATAAGATACATGACAGCTTTATAACATAACTAATAACTAATTTTAAATTCTGTTGCTTTATTATTTCGTTTACTCTTTCCTTTTGTAACTGTTATTTCTCATATGTTCTTACTTAGTATATAGTAGGTGTTCAGATATACTTTCTAGTATAAGGTCTTTACAGCATCAATCATAACACCCTTCTTTTCTAACTAATTAACCCCTTCTTTCATTTCTCCTTTTTTTCACTACATATAGTTCTCCTTTCTTTTTATACTATATTTATTTAATTCTATTTTTATAGGTCCTTATTTTTTTTTCTTTTTTTTTCAGTTTTCACTTTCCCTCTTTCGCTTCTTTTACTTATATTATTTACTTTTTTCATTACTTACAGTTCCTACTTCTCACTCCCTCCTTCTCACTTTAGTTTCCCTTTTTTCTTTTTCTCTTTTCTCTTTTTTTTTCTTTTTACATCTTCCCTTCTCTTACCCACACTTGTTTTTTTATTACTTTCCTTTTTTTTCTTTTTTCCTCCAGTACTTGAGCAGCTTATAGGTGTCAGATTTTTCACTTACCCCTCAATTCATCAAAACACCCACAACATAACTTGTCGTATCCACAACAAGTTATGGTTTTACATGGTTTTACACGGGTGTTTTGGTTTTTGTACAGATCAAACAAACGTGAGCCAGGCTAGCTGTTTCCCCCCGTTTGCAGTCTTTGTGCTAAGCTACGCTAAATGACTGTACACTTTGCAACAAAAGAAAGTAATCAGAGTATTTCCAGGACCGGGATTAGTGGTCAAACATGGATGTGGATTATCTGCGTTAACAGACAACATTGTCTAAATAACATTACTGTCCATGCTAGGTAAGAGCTAATATTTAAGATATTTATGAATTAAATTTAAGACTTTTTAAGACGCTACATTCAGCGCTTTATCAGACCTGCAGGCTCCCTGAATACACTCGCCTGGAAACCAAGGTTTAACACTTCACTCCCAATTAAGCCCGAGGTAGTCGGCTTAAGCTGTCTCTGAAGGATTCAGAGGGGAGGATGTCTCGGTGAGGAGGAGGAGGAGGAGGAGGAGGAGGAGGCTGGTTTGAAAACAAGGCCAGGACGTTAGCCTGTGAAAGAGCAGTAGCTCAGCTCCCTGCAGAGTTCAGCCCTAAAGAGAGCTCCATGCCAGAGGCTGAGATGTGGCTGCAGATGGGGGGTCGGTCATTCTCAGCTACGTGGCTAAAGGCTTCATTTAACAGGACGGACCAACCCCCCGACTCCATTACACACACATGCATACACACCAGTCAGCCATTCAGGCAAGCTCGGCCTCCAAAGCTGGCCAGTCAGGCGTAAGCGAGAGCTTCTCGGCTAAAGGTGTGTGTGTGTGTGTGTGTGTGTGTGTGTGTGTGTGTGTGTGTGTGTGTGTGTACTTCTGATGACAATGGGGAACCTAATCTCTCACCCGTGGAGATGCAGAAGCACCTCCGGGGCTGTAGGAAGGTGCAGTAAACAACCAATCAATACTCACGGTGCGCTGATTACCGCCTGTCCTCTTAATGACTGGTTTCAGGTCAGCTTCCCGCTCCAGTTACATAAGTTTTATGGTGTCATTGCTAATGCTAACTGCTAGCTAGTTAGCATCAGGAACTGTAGGAACTGTTTGTTTAGTCGGACAGAAGTCAGACGTCTTAAATATGAGGCTACCACGTTAGCTTCTATTAAACTCCCCCTCTGCACTCATTTCTAACTGAAACAATCAAAATAAACATTAAAACAAAACTTTAAAAAGAAGAAGCAACTCACTCTTCCCCTTTAAAATTCATTATTTACAGAAGTTTAACAATAAAATGCCTGATTCAAAACAGCTCTACTCAGTCTGGTATGACCAGAAATTGGTGGCTAATGTTAGCTAAAGTTAACAAACTTTAGCATCAGTTTGTAGCCCTATGCTAACTGCTAGCAGTTACTGATGATAACTAGCTAGCAGTTAGCATAGATCCATCAAAAGACAGCATATTAACTGGGTCATCCATCGACATGGGAAGTGACCCAATGGTGTAAAAACACAGTAGCTAGATAGCCAACTGAATATTTGCTAACCGTTAGCTAGCAGACAGCAAACCAATCAAACTGTTGATTGTGTAGTAAGAGAAGTACTCTGTGTACTCTGTACTGTAAATGGTGTTTTAACTGCTCTAGCGTAAGCTACAAAAGTTAGCTAACTATCTTGCTACCTGCTGTACTTTACTTCCAACGCTAAGAGTTAGCATATCATTAGCTACATTATTTTGTGGGGGTTTTCGCTAACCGCTACATTATTTAGCTACACAAACTGTTGATTGTGTAGTAAGAGAAGTACTCTGTGTACTCTAAATGGTGCTTTAAACTGCTCTAGCGTGAGCTACAAATGTTAGCTAAAACTAGAGCTTATGGTGTGACCCAGCGGCGTAAAAACACAGCTCACTATTCGCTAACTGTTAGCTAGCAGACAGCATTCCAATCAAACTTTTGATTGTGTAGTAAGAGAAGTACTCTGTGTACTGTGTACTCTAAATGCTGTTTTTAACTGCTCTAGCATTGGCTACAAATGTTAGCTAACTAGCTCGCTACCTACAGTACAAGGCTAAGAGTTAGCATATTATTAGCACATTATTTTATGGGGTTGAAGCCTCTTTTGTAACTTTAAAATTTAAATATACTATGCAGACATTAGTATTATTATTAGTATATATTAAGAATGAGTAATAATTATTATTATTATTATTATGGGAGTGAAGGAGTTAAGTTTGGTTGCTATGCTGTGCTCGGCGCTGTATTATGCAAGCCGTGGAGCTCAGACACACGGAGAGGAAGTGCATTACAGAATGCTGAGCTCAGGGCTTTGGCTCGCCGCCAAGCATACACTCCTGCATGTGTACACACACCACACACACACACACACACCCTCAGCTGAGGGCATACCGATTTTTCCAGCAGCACGGCGGCCTCCTCCTCCTCCTCCTCCTCCTCCACCACCATCACCACCTCCTCCTCCTCGAGTCACTCTCTCTCTTTCTGTTACGTCAGTAGTTCAGCTGTGGGCCAGGCATGACTGGCTGCATAACAGAGCACACTTCTGTTTATGTGAGTGTGAGTGTGTGTGTGTGTGTGTGTGTGTGTGTGTGTTTAAAAGACAGGATGTGGACTCGGTGGTAAGCGTGATCCAGTGTGTTTTGGTGTGTGAGTGTCTGCTCAGCAGGAAAAGCAGCAGCACTAAGAACTGACACGCCGTTTTCTCGATTTATACGCCGAGTTTCACTCTCGGATTTTGTCTTGACTTGTCGTCTCGACGCCTCTCTTTTTGTTTTTGCTCAGCTCTGCCACCACATCATCCGACAAACACCTACCCTGTTTACAACGTTGTTCCACCCAGCAGGGCTGATATGTGTCAGCCGTGTGGTGTGTGTCACACGCATGAGAACGGAGCTAAAGACCTCGCGCTGATAGTATTTTGTTGCATCTCTGCAGCGTGTTCACGTGCAGCGCTCTGACAGCTGTTATCACAAACGCTCTGAAAATATGTGACCTCATGATGGGCTGCAAAACGTTGATAGGCGTGATAGCAGAGCGTGAAGATCTGTGCACGCTTGAATCTCTGATTCAGAGTTCAGTGCAGCACTTCCAAAGTCAGATATAGAAACTGTTTGACAGAGGAGGTATGACGCACAACGAAGGTCTCTGACATCGCAGCTATACGTCTTAAATATGAGGCTACCACGTTAGCTTCCATAAAACTCCACCTCTGCACTCATTTCTAACTGTAACAATCAAAATAAACATCAAAACAAGAAGAAGCAGCTCACTCTTCCTCTTAGAAATTCATTATTTACAGAAGTTTAATACTTAAACAATAAAATGTCTGATTCAAAACAACTCTGCTCGGTCTGGTCTGACCAGGAACTTGGCGGCTAATGTTAGCTGAAGTTAACTTTAGCATCAGTTTGTAGCCTTTCCCTGTAAGTTAGTTTGATATTTTATATATAAATAATATTAAATATGTACCTGTATGATTATATGTGACGCTGAATTGACAATATGTAGCCAGAGCTAAGCTTTAGCTTAGTTTAGCTTAGCGCAAATACTGGAAATAGGAGTAAGTAGCTACCCTGGCTCCATGCAAAGCTAACAAAATCTGCCAAACAGCACCTCTAAAACTCACAAATTAACATGTTGTATCTTGTTTATTTATTCTGTACAAAAATAAAAAGTTTTATCGGCTAATGTTAGTTAAACCTAGCAAACTTTAGCATCTTTGTGTTACTGTCACCACAGTTGAAGCTAGTTGTAAAAGCTCGTCTGTAGAGTAAATATTTCACTATGATTGCACCTGTATGATTCTGTGTGACAGTTAAATTGAATATCTTTGAAAATGTGTAGCTAGAGCTAAGCTTGTTAGCTTAGCTTAGCACAAAGAATGGAATTAGGGGTTAACGACTAGCTTGGCTCCATTCAAAGGCAACAAAATCCACCAAACAGCACCTCTAAAACTTTATTTAAATTTTTGTTTTTTCTTCTATAATAATTTTATAATAATGTTGTGCATAAATGTTAAAAACTGTGAAAAATATAAATTTTAATGTCCCGTAAACAATGTTTAAGTATTCTGTGTACTGCATCAGATACTTTGTGTGTAGTATTTGTAGTATTTTATGGCTCCTTCAGTTACTTCTGGATACTTAATGTTTGAACTGCAGTACATGGTGATGTTTGGAGGTTTGTTTTGTAGTACAGTGTGTGATACTTTGTCTGTTTGTGGTACTTTTGTGTATGTACATGACGTGTAAATCATGTAGCCTTGGCTGAGCTTTGTTTTTGTGTTTTTCGGGGCTTTCTTTCTGTTTTTTCCCCCTCACACTGTCAGCTCGTCAGTCTCACACTTCCACATGCTTTAATATGTAAATAGTTCTTTCATTATCGTGACAGTCACATGAAACAGCTTTAATGATAAGACAGTCGAGCATCTTCACCGCTTTCTAAGCGGATTGTCTTTGCTGTGTCGTTCCCTCCCGGCTGATTTCATCTCTCCCTGGACGGGATTTGATTGATTGATGGAGCGTTTTCCATTTTCTTTTTGCTTCAGACTACCCTGGAATAATGTTGTCTGTCATCTGTCACTGTCTGGCGTCGCGGCTTCGTCGTCAGCCTCACAGCTGGTTACACGATTCTCGGCTCGCCTGACAGCGTGATGCAACGCCTGCATCACGCTGCTGTGGCTGTGTATCTGGTGTTTTATATGTTGAAACGCTTCTTCCACCTCTGGACTGCTGCAGATATTAATAACAACGTCCCTGTAATGAAGCTGAAGCAGCACAAACACTCGATCTGCTAAATGTAGGAACACTCACTGTTTGACAACATCTGAGATCTGAGATATCGGGTCTACGTGTCATTACAGAAGAATCTTTGCTCATGAAGTATTCGCTGCAGTCATCTGTTGCTGTATCATCTGTATTTAACCTCACTGTGGTTCCCACATGCAGCTGCTGTGCGTCCACATCGATATTAGTCACGGGTTTTTGCTAAAATGGAAAGTGACGCTCGCCTGGTGGAGTGTGGTGTCAACCCTCCTCTTCACGTCAAGGGTTATTTTCCTGTCAGAGGCTTTTTAACCTTCTCCCTCCACGTTTACCCTCCACAAACACACACAGGCCTGTAGGTTTAAGTCTATAAGAGGGCCATAGGTTCACTGCACAATAGCCGGTCTCTCCGCCTGCGGTGAAATGATCCCGTCAGTCGGTCGGAGGGCGGAGGTCTTCAGGGTAAGGTAAGCACTGGAGGTGTTGTGGAAGGGAAATGAAAAGGAAATGAGAAGATTTGAGGCTTCGCTCTCGCCTTGCCTCGCCGTCCTTCCACTCATCAGTCTCTCTCTCTCTTTCTTTACCCTGCCAGAACTTTCCTGACCGGTTCAAAGTCCGGAATCAAGAGTGTCTGGTTTCATCATGAGGGAGGGAAACATCGCTCAGAATCAGTCAGAAAAAAGATGCAAAAGTTTATTTTTGGGTAAAGCTGTAATCAACATTAGAGGTTGTGATGATCCCACAATCTGCAGTTCGTCGCTTTCAGAGCTTTCAGGCAGGCAGCAGGTTTTTTGAAAACAGCAACGTGACATGAGCTTTCAGCCCCTCAGAGCAGGCAAGCAGGGTTTCTTGGAAAACAGCAAACAATAGTGAACATAGTAAAAAATCTTTTCGGAGCATTTAGCCATTTTAGCTTAACGAGACAGAAAAAAAAAATAATATTTCCCTCAGGAGCTGGTAGGGACCCAAAACGAAGCTAAAAGAGTGAATATTGGAGGCCAAAACACTCCAAACTGATGCTAATATTGCTTCATATCTAAGTGTTGTCAGATGATTAACAGGAAGTGTCTCCTCTCTTTCTCTGCAGGGTTTCACCTCAGCGGCACAGTGAGAGAGCTTGCCACGTCGTCGGAGCCCGAGCTGCTGTGCAACGTGAGCGTGAGCTTCGACCGCTGCAAAATCACCGCGGTGACGTGCAGCTGCGGCAACAAGGACATCTTCTACTGCGCCCACGTGGTGGCGCTCTCGCTGTACCGAGTACGGAAGCCCGAGCAGGTCAAGCTGCGCCTGCCCATCTCAGAGACTCTCTTCCAGATGAACAGAGACCAGCTGCAGAAGTTCGTTCAGTACCTGATCACGGTGCATCACACCGAGGTTCTGCCGACGGCGCAGAAGCTGGCCGACGAGATACTGTCGCAGAACTCCGAGATCAACCAGGTCCACGGTGAGTTCAGGGGCTTTGACGGCGGTCGTTATTTGTGGTTTCGGTGGTCTGTAAATCACCTCGGCGACTGCAGCTACCTGTGGCAGATTTCCTCCATCTTGCATCGGTGGAGGTCCAGCCAGTCCTGGGAGACGAGTCAGGAAAAACAAGGCACACACACACACACACTCTGAGGCCACACTGCAGGATGTGAGGAGGGAAAAGTTGGTGAGAGTTGCTGGAAATGTCCTGACAGTGTGTCCACCTGTACAACCTTTATGAATGCTGACACAGAGAGTTCAACAGTCTGTTGTCATTTTAAATGATGCAAGTATGGAGGACAGAAGCACGACTCGATATAATGTCGACCAGTACACTCCTGTACATCTGACCTCGTGAACATGTCATCAAATCTACACGCTTCAATATAAACTCGATGAAGTTTGAGACGATGATTTCCGTGACGGTAACGTCGTCCTTCGTGTCAGGAGGGAAGAAAAAGAAACAAACGTTTCTGCTTCCTCCTCATTGATGACGACATCGCTGCAGATGTTTTAAAAATGACTCAGCAAAAAGTTTGTAATTAAAGCAAAAATAAATCAGGTGGTTCAGGTCGGCTACAGGTAGATGTGATGGAGGCCGAGTCGAGCACATGAAGAAGAGTTTCTCCTTTTGATCTGAAGATTCAACATTCACTTCTTCTTCTGCACGTTTACTGTATATAATATTTCATATTTCAGGTGTACGTCTGGATCAGCGCCGCTGAACATTTGAAGGGTTTAAGTTGCTGATCAGGTCGTCACCAGCTGCTGCACTTTAATATATTTGTGACAGTTTGAGCTGTTTTCTGCAGATGGGTCATTTCTAGTCTTCGTTAGTGCACACAGATTATTTATGTTATTGATTATTTTCTCTGTGAGTCATTTTGTCCATAAAATGTTAGAAAACTGTGAAAAATCTTTTTTTAATGTCCCGTGAACAAAATGACAAAATATTCTGTGTGCTGTTAAACTTCCTTCGTAGTCTGGGCACTTTGATGTCAGAGTTTCTGGTATCGATCTCTGCAGTAATGTATTAATGCAGAAGGTGAACGATATGCTGATGCAGCCATATTCAAGTACTCTACTTGAGTACAGGTTGGAGGTACTTTACTTGAGTATTTCTACACGCCGAGCTTCTTTCTCTCCGCTGAATTCAATAAACTAATAAATGAGAATGAACTTCTCGTAACGAGCTGCTGACTGATTCCTTTTGTCGCCACAGGAGCTCCTGATCCGACGGCGGGCGCCAGCGTGGACGACGAGAACTGCTGGCATCTGGACGAGGAGCAGGTTCAGGAACAGGTCAAGCTCTTTCTGTCGCAGGGCGGGTACCACGGCTCGGGGAAGCAGCTCAACTTACTGTTCAGCAAGGTAACACCATCATCATCATCATCATCATCATCATCATCATCATCGCCGTGTCCGCCGCACCACGCCGGCCTGTACGCTTTATCCACAATGCCACAATGTGTGTCTGCAGGTGAGAGAGATGCTGAAGATGAGGGACTCCAACGGCGCTCGCATGTTGACGCTGATCACGGAGCAGTTCATGGGCGACCCGAGGCTGGCTCTGTGGAGGCAACAAGGGACGACCATGACGGACAAATACAGGCAGCTGTGGGACGAACTCGGTACACACACACACATGAACTCACACGTGAACACACACATGAACACACACGTCTCCATAACATTGCTGTTCAGGTTCGTTTTGAAAATCAACCCGAGTTCTCTGTCGTTCATGACTTCCTGTCAGCTCGAGCTGCTCTCTGCAGATTAACGCGGTAAAACACGTTAATTACGTTTCATATTTAATCATGAAGCACAAATCTGAGAGAGTCTGACGGGTGAAAGCGCTCGTGGTCGGGTGAACGGACGGATGAATTTTGTGTGACCGTGGCCTCACATGAAGACAAAGACACACACACGTTATAAACACATCAGACATCACGCAGCATCTGAACGAACTCTTTAAAAAACGATCAGAGCTGAGTGAAGAGCACAGATCCACCTGTCCTGCACAGGTTCGATGCGTTCGAGCTCTCAAAGACAAAAGACACAAACTGAAGTCATGAGCGAGCCGTGATGCAACATGTAAATAACAACACGCCTGCAGCGTGTTCACCTTCATCCTCGTGTTTTTGTTTTTCCGTGAACTCTTGCTCGGCGTTTCGTCACTCACGTCTCACATCGCTCTGCTCGGCGCTCTGTTTTCCCTCCTCGTTGTTGTCCTTGAAGCAGCCTTAACAAAGAGACGGAGGATAAAGCCTCCTCCTCCTCCTGTCCCCTCCCCCCATCCTCAGCCTCCCTCCCCCACCTCCCCTCACCTCTCCTCTCCTCCCTCCTTCTCACTTCACTTCCTTTCTTTTCTCCTTTTTGTCATCTGTCATCTGTTATTCATCCCTCAGCGTGTTCAGACGATGAAGGTGATCGTCTTCGTCACGGAGCCGCAGCGACTCGTCGACCGTCAGAAAAAGAATTTTACAGAAATTAGATTTTCTTTGTTTTAACGGAATCTGTCAGACGAAATGAGACAAACAAAGAAAACAATCACATGAAGATAATCTAATCTTTAATTTGAGGTCACACGGGACAAAAACATCACCAGTAATCTGACTGGGAGCTTATTTATGTCGCCATTTTCTACAAATAATCAGATTAAAACTACAAATTTCAGCTGATTTTCTCCATTTTCATGTTGAAATGTCAAAATATTTTTATGTTTCAGCGTCTTAAATGAGAATTTGATGCTTTTCTTGTTCTCACGTGACAGTAAAATGAATATATCGTCTTCGATATAATACAATACCTCAATCTTCTGTCATATTTAATTAGAAACCGTCTTTATTTGAGGTTTTTATCAGCTTTACGAACCTGCTTTGAATCACTGAGAACAAAAATATAAACATTAATCTGACCAGCAACTGTTTTATCAAAAGAACCTCCAATAAAACAAACAAACTGCCTTTTTTTATTTTTCATTGAATAATCAGATTAAAACTACAAATTTCAGCTGATTTTCTCAATTTTCATGTTGAAATGTCAAAAATATTTTCTAGTTTCAGCCTCTCAGATGTGAGTTTGATTCAACATGACAGAAAAATTCAAATATTATCCCTAATATAATACAATGACTCAATCTTCTGTCATATTTAATAAAAAAAAACCCATTATAAACACAAACATCATCTCATCATCTAAAAAAAAATAGAATAAGATAAAATAATAATAATTAAAAAGATTAAAAATGAATAATAATAATAAAATAATTAAATAAAACACATTAAAATGTATAAACTATATATAATGTAATATTTATATATTTTATTTTGCTTTTTTTCACTGTTTTTCAAAAACCCAGAAAAAGTGAATAAATACATAAATAAATAAATAACAGTGAAAAATGACGTAACAGATTAAAATGTATAAATAAAATAAAATTAAAAGCCAGATTAACTTAAAAATATGAACCTCGATAAAACATTAAACTACTGTTACGTCATGAAAGAGTTCATCAGCTTCTTTAAATATTTCAAAGTTTCAGCTTCTTAAATGTGAAATTTTGTCTCACGTGACGTAAAATTCAAGTTCTGAGACCAAACGACGAATCAATAATGAAAATAAAGGTTCACCTGAGTGTATGAGTGTGTGTGAGTGTGTGAGAGTGTGTGTGAGAGTGTGTGTTTTAACCTGTGCGTGTCTCTGCAGGCGCCCTGTGGATGTGCATCGTGTTGAATCCTCACTACAAACCCGAGCAGAAAGGCTTCTGGCTCCGGCAGCTCCGCCGGTGGAACGGCGTGGACGTCTGCCCCTTGGAGGACGGTAACCATGGCAGCGAGCTGACCAATCTGACCAACGCTCTGCCCCAGGGTCCTCCTGGAAACCCAGGTGAGATGACACCCTCCTCCTCCTCCTCCTCCTCCTCCTCCTCCTCCTCCTGTATTAACTGTTAAGTCCTCTCTCCGCCCTCCCCCCTCTCTTTTAATCAACTCTCCTGTCTTCAATCTCGCCGCCCGCGAGCCTTATTACCTTTTTAGTGTGGCTAATAGAATGAGTCTAATAACACAGTGGAGGTCCTGCAGCTTTTCTTTGCACTAAATCAGAGAAAATTCAGACACATGAACGTTTTCTATCAGCCGCTAATAAAACAGTTTGGAATGAGGAGACGGGCTCCGTTATTACTGCTGCTGTTTTCTCCGTAACGGCTCCGCGTTCGTCGGGTCGGAGACATTTTTCAATCCTGATACGGTGACGGGTTTAAAAAGTCACCGCGGAGCCTCAGACAGTACAACATGTTAATATGAATGTTTCTATCTTTGTGTTATTTGTAAATTTAAGAACTACAGTTCCCATGATGATCTGGAGCTCGTTTTTAGTCGATATTTGTGCATAAATTTGGCAGATTAGCACCTTTTAATTATCTTTAGGTGACTCCTGTTTGCACTGACAGTGTTAAGAACAAGAGCTGTTCTGAAGCTCAGCGTGGTCGCTCTGGACGCCGCCATGTTGGCAGCCCGGCCTATGATCTAAAGATGACGGATGGTCGGTGACGCCTGGACGCTCAAGCAAGCCGTCTGTAACGACACCACGCTCTTAATTCTGCATCATTTTAAGCCTTAATATAATTTGCATATCGCGTCTCCATGTTCACCTCATGACGAGCTCGTTAAAAGCTGCTGACTGATGACGAAGAAGAAGAAGAAGAAGAAGAAGAAGAAGAAGAAGAAGAAGAAGAAGAAGAAGAAGAGACTCGTACATCAGATTGAACTCAGACAGTTTGAACTCACCGCTGTCCTCTTGATGATGTCGTGGAGGTTTCCTGTAAATCTTCTGTAACGTCCAAATAATAAATAAACGTCACAGACCGATGAAGCCGACATACTTCATACTTCATACTTCACGTCTTTAAAGAGGCTGAAGGCCACGTTACCCTGGATGACTGTGAAACTGAAGAAAACTTGAAATTGTGACGATTGTGACGAAGGAGTGCACGTTTTGGCACAAATCACATGTGCCTGTGTCTCTCGTAGATTCGCTGACTCGGCCTCACCGGACGGTGTTCACGCGAGCGATCGAGGCCTGCGACCTGCACTGGCAGGACCCCCACCTGCAGCACATCATCACCGAGGACCACTACACCAGCTACTGTTACCACGACAACCTCGACAGCTCGCTGTTCGACACCCGAGGGTGGCCGCTGTGGCACGGTGAGAGAGAGAGAGCGAGATGTGACACTCAGAGTTTAATTAATAAGAAAAAAACAGATGGAGGACGTCGAAATATGTTTTTTGTTTTTGCAGAACACGTCCCGACTGCGTGCGCCCGAGTGGACGCCCTCCGATCGCACGGTTACCCGAAAGAAGCACTCAGGCTGGCCATCGCCATCGTCAACACACTGCGGAGGCAACAGCAGAAACAGATGGAGTTCTTCCGGACTCACAAGAAAGGTCAGTTTGTCCTGATGCAGCCTCACTCATAAAACTGTTGAAGGCCGATTTAAGAAAGAAAAGCCTGAATCTGTCGAGGAAAACTTGTTTTATACGACGAGAACTCAACACTAAACTGCACAGAAACAACATGTCGCTGAAAAAGGTTCGGACATGACGTTTCATGATTTCATCTGTCAGAAAATAAAGTTGGAGCTTAAAATTGACGCGTTCTTTCACAAAAATACCTTTTTAAAATGTTTTTTAGGGAACAAAACAACTAAAATGAAGGAAAACATCAAATAAATCACAGTGACAATAAGAAAATATACAAACCAGACTTCGTAACATCTTTGTTGAGCATTTCGTCGACAGTCGGGAGACGTTTTACTTCATTAAACTGTTGTTGAGTTGATTGAGCTGCAGCTACAGCAGCTAACTAGACTCATAATGTAGCCAAAACTTAATTTAATTAATGTTTAATTGTTTAATTTTTAGCCATTTATCAGGTCCACTTTATATTAATTGATTAATTAGGGATTACTGTTGTATACAGCTGGAAAACGTGTGATCGAAATGTCAATAAATGTATGTACCTAACTAATAATTGTAAGTTTTGTCTTAAATTTAACACATAACTGAACAGTTTGTGTGTTTGTGTTGCCGCAGAGTTGCTCCATAAAGGCATCACGTCGGTCACAAACCTGGAGGGTTGGGTGGGTCACCCTCTGGACCCGATCGGCACTCTGTTCAGCACCCTGATGGAGACGGGACGGGCCGGCGAGGACGGAGCGACGGCCCTGCTCGACTTCTCCGGTACAGACATTATGAGATTAATACTGATGTATAGATGTGTGGTTGGTTTTTACTGTTGTAGGTGCTCGAGGTGGAGCTAGTTTTACCGCTTGTTTAGTCCAGCACCCTCACGGAGGGTCCCAACATGAATCTGAGGCTCTCTTTGGTGAAACTGAAACAACTAATTCAACAATATCACGAGAGGGAGTGCTGTTATACTGAATATCAGCACGGCCGTGCTGATATTCAGTATAACAGCACTCCTTCTCGTATAACAGCACGACCTTGAGTGCTAACAGTTTGTTACGATCTACGATGACGACTCTTAACGACGATCGTTAATGTAACGGCACGTTAATGTAACGGCCGTTAGACGACCTGTGTTGCGGAGTGTTCCGTGTCCCAGTGCGGTTATTCTCTATATCAGCACTCATGGAACGACTCTCGTCCAATCAGATTTGAAGGTTTGAAGCCCCCCCAGGTTTTTATCGTGTTTTTAATGTTAATTTTAAAAATACAGCCCTAAAAAAACGGCAGTAAAGCAAAAGAAATAACAATTTTATTAAGTATAAAGTAGCAAAACATAATACTCTCTAAATACACAGTACTTGAGTAGATGTACTTGTACTGTCGCATACAGTAGACAAACATTCGTTTTCCTGAGAGCGGTTCAAACATTTACTCTGCAGTGATTGCGTCTTCCTGTCGGAGCTTCGGGCCCTCGGGTTGCAATCAGCAGCGATGACACCAGACGTGCTGATTGGCCTCCAGTCATCCTCCAATAACAGCTCATGAATAAGAAATGCAGCAGGAAAAACACTCCAATTAAAATGCATTAATTATGCAGAGGGGAGCGCTCAGCTAGACGAATTTTCAACGTACTTCAGCGCCAGAAAGGACGAACACGTCGAGTTTGTTTCTGTTTCAGAGTGAGCGGGGAAAGTTGTGAAAGTTTTCAATTAAGACTTTGAGCACATTGCTGTTTATATATATATATATATATGTATATCCAATCCAATCCAATTTTATTTATATAGCACAATTTAAACAAACACAAGGTTTTCCAAAGTGCTGCACAGCAAGATAAAAATAAAATAAATAACACAACGGAAGCACAATAGAACAATGGACAAAATGAGGTAAAGTAAGATAAAAGAAAAAATAAAATCAATGAGATAAAAGAGAAAACAGATAAAGCACAGTAAAATCAAGTAAAAACAAATAAATAGAATCCTTCAAATAAAATAAATGAAGTCAACTTCCTACTAGGTGTTAAAAGCCAAGGAGAAGAGGTGGGTCTTTAGGTGGGATTTAAAAACAGACAGAGAGGAGGCCTGTCTGATGTGCTGAGGCAGATTGTTCCAGAGTTTTGGAGCCGCCACAGCGAAGGCACGATCCCCTCTGAGCTTCCGCTTTGTTTTAGGCTCTCTCAGGAGCAGCTGATCAGCTGACCTGAGAGACCGGGAAGGAGTGTAAAAGTGTAGAAGCTCAGAGAGGTACGGCGGGGCAAGACCATTGAGGGATTTAAAAGCAAATAAAAAGAATTTTAAAATGAACTCTAAAATGTATGGGCAGCCAGTGGAGTGAGGCTAAAATGGGGGTAATGTGCTCATGTTTTCTTGTGCCAGTTAAAAGACGAGCTGCAGCGTTCTGTACCATCTGGAGCCGAGAGATGGCCGACACACTGACCCCCACATATAGTGCATTGCAGTAATCCAGCCGAGTGGTTACAAAAGCATGGATTACTGTCTCAAAGTGCTGCCTGCAAAGAATAGGTTTTATTTTGGCCAGCTGCCTCAGGTGAAAGAAACTTGATTTAACGACGGACCTGATCTGGCTCTCAAGTTTAAAATCAGGGTCCATCCTCACCCCCAGGTTTGTAACGGTGGGTTTCATGTACTGGTTTAGGGGACCAAGGTCTGGCAGGGGGGTTCCAGTGGTTCCACTAAAAACCATCACCTCTGTTTTGTCATGATTAAAATTTGTTATATGTATATATGTGTGTGTGTATTCATTAGGGACTGTTAACCCTCCTGGGATGAACTGTGAGGTCTACCAACACATCATTAAGCCATTAAAACAGATGATTACTGTCCTCAGGAGGGTTCATGCTCTGAAAAAGAACAAATAGATCAATACTTTTATCAATACTCGGCCCAAAGGGAGCATCTTCCTCCCTGAAGCATCACTCACCCTCTCACCCTCTCACCCTCTCACCCTCTCCGCTCTCTCAGGCTCGCCGGGTTCAGGTCGGAGGACGACGGAGCTTCCTGTTTCCCCGGCGGCGGCGGCGCAGCGTTTCCTGGAGGACGGCGAGTCGTTCGTGTCGCTCGCCGTGGAGACGGCTCTGATCGGTTTAGGGCAGCAGAGGGTGATGCCGGACGGCCTTTACGCCCAGGAGAAAGTGTGTCGCAACGAAGAGCAGCTATTGGCCAGGCTCCAGGAAGTGGACTCAGACGACACGCTGGTGAAGATCTTCCGGAAACAAGCCGTCTTCCTGCTCGAGGGTGAGTCAGACGCTCTGATTGGCTGATTTTATTTGTTTTATATGAAGTTCATTTGAATATTTTGGGGTTTATCTTTTAAAATCCTGAAAATTAACTATTATATTAATAAAATACTTTTATAAACCAGTGAAAGAGAGTTTTTAGTTACAAACAGTAAACAACCCTGGTTAGAGCCTGGCTAGCTGTTTCCCTTTGTTTCCAGTCTTTATGCTAAGCTAAGCTAATAACCTCATCTTTACTTTAATTATATATTTATATATATTTATTACCTCATCTCTTTTTCACAAAGGTTGTTGATTTAATGAATTGATTGACTGTTTTTAGTTGTTCCTCTCAAATACGATCAGTAAAACAACCTGCGGGTGGTTAGAGCCGGGCTAGCTGTTTCCCTTTGTTTCCAGTCTTTATGCTAAGCTAAGCTAACATGTATATAAAATATTATATATAGTATTTACTGTACATACAGAAATTTTTTTGGTGGTTTCCTGAGTCACAAACTGTCAAACTGTTCCTTTAAATGTTTCCGTCCATGAACCCTCGACTTATCCGCTAACAGGAAGATTTACATTTCACACCTCGAACCACAACTTTCCCTCCCCGCCTCTTTGTGCTTTAATTGTCTGTTACGTTAAGTGTGTGTGTGTGTGTGTGTGTGCGTGTGTGTGTGTGTGTGTCTGTGCAGTGTTGTGTTAACTCTGTGTACTTAAGTGTGCGTCCTGTGTGTGTGTTAGTGTACATTTACACTTTGACTGTTTGGACTTCTGTATTCACAGTTGTGTGAGTGTATTGTTTGCATTGTCAGTGTGTTTGCTGACGTGTGTGTGTGTGTGTGTGTGTGTGTGTGTGTGTGTGTGGAAGATGTGGCCCATCATGGTTCAAGGCCCTTTTTCACTTCTAACCCACTAATGATAGAGCTGCTCACACGTCGAGCTGCTAACTCTGGTTGTGATTATAAAGTGGAGGAAGTGATTGTTGTTATCTCGTCAAGACGACGAGTTACCACAAAGTTTGTCTTTTGCTGTCTTAGTTTAGCTTCTTATCATCAGGAAACGGCATGAAAAGATCAAAACAGACGGACTGTTTTTAGCCTCTGATGTTTGATGATATACGTCTACTCTCTGCCTCCTTTTCTTACATCTCCAGTTCACTCTTAGTCATTGTAATCTGACCGGTGTACAGACAATAGAAAGTAATACTAGAGCACCAAATGTGGATTAATCTGTCGCTGAAAATAGTCCCCGGCTAATGCACCATTTAGTAGAAATTATAGGAACCAATGGGTTTTGAGCTGAGTGCCACAGACAGAGTAGGAAACTCTCTGAAACCAAGCAAGTGAAGTGCTAAAAACTGCAGTTCTTCAAACGTCCACTTGAGGCTGGCTCCAGAAGTGAGTCAACTATACATATAATTAACTATTATATTAATAAAATACTAATGAATTAGTTGTTCCTCTCAAATACGATCAGTAAAACAACCTCCGGCAGGCTAGCTTTTTCCCTTTGTTTCCAGTCTTTATGCTAAGCTAAGCTAATTTGAACAGGTGAGTTGTATATAAATTCACCCTCAGTACAGTTGTCATGAACGGGGAAATTAGCTATAGAGACCAAAACTGTTTTTTGTACCAGGCTGTAAACATGTTTATTTCTGCTGTGAAGTTGGGACATTTTAACATGGGGACTTATGGAGACTGACTCACTTCTAATTACATCTAGCCTACAGCTAGCTTACAACTAGCTTACATCTAGCCTACAACTAGCTTACAACTAGCCTACAACTAGCCTACAACTAGCTTACAACTAGCCTACAACTAGCCTACAACTAGCTTACAACTAGCTTACATCTAGCCTACAACTAGCTTACAACTAGCTTACATCTAGCCTACAACTAGCCTACAACTAGCTTACAACTAGCCTACAACTAGCTTACATCTAGCCTACAACTAGCTTACAACTAGCCTACAACTAGCTTACAACTAGCCTACAACTAGCTTACATCTAGCCTACAACTAGCCCACAACTAGCTTACAACTAGCCTTCTGGAGCCAGCCTCAAGTGGACGAGAAGAGGAACTGCAGTTTTTTGACACCAGCAGTCACTTCACTGAACTCTGGCTCCAAATTGTCTGATCCAATCAGACCTCATCACTTCCTTTTATCGATGCTGGCGTGTTTTTCTGACGAACAATGGCGAAGCGTGGTTTCACAGCTGTAAACAATCATTTCATGCAGCGGTGACAGCGGCAACGTGCTGAAACGTTTCTGTACCTGCCTGGAATTTAAGCTTGTTTTTGTCCCGTTTGACACTGAACGCTCGAGTGACGCTGATTTCCAACAGAGCGGCACGTCCGTTACAGAGGGTCAATATGTTACATGTTAATGCTTCAGGATGTTCTGTGAGGGTTTGTATCGTCATCCTGATGCCCGGCTGAGTCAAACTGTTCAGATCGTATCAGACGTGGTTGGTGACTTCATCGGGCCGGGGAATTATCTCATCCACAAGGTCGCCGTCTGTCTTCAGGTCGACTTTAAACTGGTTCTTCTGTTTCTTCTTGCAGCTGGTCCTTACAGTGGTCTGGGGGAGTTACTCTACAGAGAAAGCGTCCCCATGCACACCTTTGCCAAGTATCTGTTCACCTCCCTGCTACCTCATGACGCCGAACTGGCGTACAAAATTGCACTGAGGGCCATGCGGTGAGTAGAGCTCATTAAAAGCTGCTTGTACACTGATATGTTTGTTATCTTTCATGTCTTTTGCACAAAGATCGCCAACTTTAATTATCTGTGAAACACGTCGAAAGAGAGTTTTTAGTTGTTGAGGAAGTTCCCCTCGAATACGCTCAATAAAACAACCTTTATTTAACGTAGTAAACGAGGTTTGAAAGACAGTTTTCATATTTTCAATGTTCATTCATCCCGACTGAATAAATAAATAAACTGCTAAACCATTGTTTTTTATAGTTAATTTATAGTTATCCATATTACGTATTGTCCAGCTCCTGTTCTGGCACGACACTGGCTCCGCTCCCCGCCATCATTTGAGGAAAACCTCCTCCTCTTCTTCTTCTTCTTCGCGGTGGTCCTAAGCGTCTGTGGTACAAACACTAACCCTCCCCCGGTGCTCTGAGCTCAGTCTGGACAGCCCCGGCTAGCAAACTGAGCTAACAGCGGCTACAGTTGGCAGCAGTTTACTTCACTGTCCATCAGGAAACTTTGATTTATTTGATTTTCTGTCAGTTTATGAGAGAAAAGTGTCATTTTTAGGCTGTCTGAGTTTGGACGGAGGGTTTGGAGGTAATATATTAGCCTTTAAGACGTAATGATGAGGAGGAAGTGAGCTAAAATGAAGAGAGGAGCGAGGCTGGGGGAGTTGCTGCCCTGGATTGGACTGAATGTAATCGCCTCCCTCTGCTTTGCTTTAAAGTCTCCTTTGGTTTGTGTGTGATGGATTCAGAGATGGAGGGAGAGGGGCAGATTGAGGAGCTATCTGGGGCACCGTTTAATGACAAAAACCTCCTTTTGCTGAAATATTCACTAAATAATTCAACACAGCCAAAATCGAGTTTTATAAAAATGTGTGAATAATAAATACGTGCTGTTGGTTTCCTCCCCTGACCGCCACGGGTGTTACGAAACTTTTATTTCCTCGCGCCCAAATTAAACCCCCTTTGATTTTTATGATATGTAAATGTAAAATTACAGCGGAGGAACATTAGAGGACAGAATCGTGGAATCACAGCAGCTGTAACAGGATGAATCAGCAGCGTGTTCGGGTTTAAACTCAGCGTTCATGGCCCGAGGAGAAAAAACAAACTATTGATCGACGCTATAAAAGGAACATCGCGCCTCGATACCTTCCTTTATGAAGCTGACAGCTCCTGCCTGTCTCGATAAAGAACTGATAATAAAGTTTGTCTTTGTGCTCAGGTTGCCGGTCCTGGAGTCCACGGCCCCCTCCGGCGACTTGTCTCGGCCTCACCATATAGTGTCGGTGGTGCCCAACCGCCTCCCTCGCTGGTTCACCCTCAGCCACATAGAGACCCAACAGTGTGAACTGGCCTCCACCATGCTCACTGCTGCTAAAGGTAAACACACATATATATGTATATATTTATATATAGACGGAGGCAATGTGCTGTTCTTAGGTAGCAGTGGGCTGACTTCTGGTGATGCAAACACAATAATAAAGTTTAAAATGATCAATTTCAGCAAAAACTTTAATAAAACATTATTAAGATGAACAAATCAATCCTCTTGGGGAGAATGTAATCAGGATACAAAAGGAAGTAACTGTAATCTGTAACATTACAACACTTCATGAGCTAATCTTACAGCTGTCAGTTCATTATAAGTGATAAAAGTTTAATTTTAGGTGGAAATTTTTGCCATTATTTTGTCTTTTTAAAGCAAAAACTGAATTTGTTTAATGAAAAGCTTTTATTTTGAAAGAGTTGCTTTCCGCATTTTATTTTCCAAGGTTTCATTGTTCTGTTGTTGTTATACGTTAAAGTTTATTTTATTTGCTGAAGTTGGACATTTTAACATGGGGACTTATGGAGACTGACTCACTTCTGGAGCCAGCCTCAAGTGGACGCTTGAGGAACTGCAGTTTTTGGCTTCCCTTCACAGCCATGGAGGTTGCTGCGTCGGTTGTTGATGTAACTGAACGCCTCCTTTCAGCTCTCTGCAGCTCGTGTTGACCATTTTTTGTCAAAGTTTCTTTGACCTAAACAATAAAAGCATTTCCAGTCGCTGCTTCACAATAAAAGCCTGTGGAAAGTTGTCATTGTGAAGCGGCAGCAGGACGAAGTGTTGGGTTTGCATCATTAGTAACTCAACACAGCTCTGATCCGGCTGAAAGCGATCGGTAAACAGCGAAGTTACGAGCGTGAGAGTGAAACTCAACTCCAGACTGCAGACACAGTCCTGACTCGCCTCTCTGTCTCTGCTTGTTCCACCAGGCGACGCTCGAAAGCTCCAAACAGTGTTAGAGTCCATCCAGAAGAACATCCACTCCGCGTCGCACATCTTCAAACTGGCCCAGGATGCCTTCAAGATCGCCACGCTCATGGACAGCCTGCCGGACATCACGCTGCTCAAAGTGTCCCTGGAGCTGGGCCTTCAGGTGAACACACAGATACACACATAAAAACACACACTTCACGTCGTGTGTCCTGCACAGTCAAAGCTAACGCCGCGGTTTCTTTACAGGTGATGAGGATGACGCTGTCCACCTTGAACTGGCGGAGGAGGGAGATGGTGCGATGGTTGGTCACGTGTGCTACGGAGGCCGGTGAGTTCACAGCTCACGTTAGAGCACGCAAACGTTACGATACCAAGTACCGGCATGTAAAATGCCTTTTTAGTGTTATAATGTTGTGAAAGAAGTTTATATTGGAAATTTCTCAAGAAACATAGATGTACCTAATAAATATCTTTAAGTACAGTACTCGAGTAAATGTAGTTTACACCCTGCAGACTCTTAATATCTCTAAAATATGATTATTGGACTTTTGCTGTTCAGTTGGGCGAACCGGGGCAAACTTCACGACCTTCTTAAACGTGGAGCTCTCAGCAGGAATGACTGGCAGGGCAGTAATTATGGAAGATTGTGGGGTTTTGGCTGATTAAGCGGGGCCTCATGTTTGGACTTGTGTGGCTGATTTCCCTGAAGTGGACAGGAAGCCGTGTCTGCAGGGACGGAGCTCTGTAGGGGGAAAACCCTCCAACCCTCCAACCCTCCAACCCTCCTGCCTGATGATTTCTTATGAATGTCGGAGGGGGGAGTGACGACAAGGAGTCCCTGTTTCTGTGAGCTTGAGTTTGAATGGACTCATTGAGAACATGCCAGTGGGTGACAGAGAGTGAGGCCAGGCCATGTAATGTCAGAGAATTAGAAATAGAATATCCAATTAGATGGTAAGAAGCCATTGTAGGTCTGGTGACGTAGATTAGTCTGGAAAGTTTGAATGGAGTTCAAAGCCCTGTGGACATTTTCTTAAATACAAATACTCTGTTTTGGATATCACATCAGTCTTTCCGTGGCACGCATCCCGAAGTTCTTTGGTTGGTAAAGATTTAAAGATTTGGTTTAAAGACTTAAATCTTTAAAATTGGGGCTATTTTCACCTGTCAATCAAAGCGTCCACACTCTTAATCCTGCATAACTTTAAGCCTTAATATAATTTGAACAGGTGAGTTGTATATAAATTCACCCTCAGTACAGTTGTCATGAACGGGGAAATTAGCTATAGAGACCAAAACTGTTTTTTGTACCAGGCTGTAAACATGGTTATTTCTGCTGTGAAGTTGGACATTTGAACATGGGGACTTATGGAGACTGACTCACTTCTGGAGCCAGCCTCAAGTGGACGAGAAGAGGAACTGCAGTTTTTGTTTGTTTTTGTGCTGTTTTTCTACTCCTCCCACAGTTTTAGATGCACATACACAAAAAATATGTCAAACTGTGCGTCTTGGCCTGGAGAAGTGTGCATTGACTTTTCGAAGCGATTCGCCAAACGGTTTTCGAGGAAATTACGAAAAAGTGTGGGTAAATTTTAAATGGGGAAAATTTAAAATGGCCGAGCGGAGAGGGAGAGAAAAGGGCGGGAAAATTTAAAATGGACGCTTATGGACGGAATGTTCGGAGCTAGAGTGGAGAGGGAGAAAAAAATCAGTCCCAAAAATAATTTTTAAACTGCTCTCACGGCCATGGATTTCACTCTACAGACATAACATTAACAACAAATTGTGGGAAAAATTGTGCTGGTCGCTGACGTACACCTGCTGAAGCTGTCGGACTTTAAGTTTTGGCTCTGTTAGCTCAGATATGTCAGGATCACCCACCGACTGACGCATTCACTCCCATATTAACTGAGAGCAGAAATTTCTGGAGGGAAAGCAAACGTACCAGTTTTTTACCTCGCTCTAGAGGTCACATTTTGTTACTTTAGCCACACAAATTATACATCGACACGTTCAGCAAGATCTGAGGATGCTTATCGTCCTTTCCGTTCATTGATATGACCTACGGTTTGGTCATGGTGGTCTCTTGTTCGAAGGTGAACTTTCAAGGCTTTCTCTCTCTCTCTCAGCAGCTTCAGTTGACAGTTAGCTCCGTGGCAGTCGACCAATCAGAGCAGAGTAACTGTCGCTTGTTGCTGGGCAGAATTTCACAAGGCTGTTAATGACTGTCCATTTTGAACGTCGGCCATTTTGTCCTTCTTTCTCATTGATTAAACCTCTCTCTCTCTGTCCAGGTGTGTTTGCGTTGGACAGCATCATGCAGAGCTGGTTCACCCTCTTCACCCCGACCGAAGCCACCAGCGTCGTGGCGAGCACGGTGATGTCCAACAGCACCATCGTCCGGCTGCACTTGGACTGCCATCAGCAGGAGAACCTGGCCAACTCCGCCCGAACCCTGGCTCTACAGTGTGCCATGAAGGACCCCCAAAACTGTGCCCTCTCGGCTCTGACGCTCTGCGAGAAGGACCACATTGCCTTCGAGACAGCCTATCAGATTGTACTGGACGCAGCCGCCACGGGAATGAACTACACGCAGCTGTTTACGATAGCACGCTACATGGAGCACCGAGGTTATCCAATGAGGGCGTACAAACTAGCGACGTTAGCCATGACTCACCTGAACCTCAGCTATAACCAAGACACGCACCCGGCCATCAACGACGTGCTCTGGGCATGCGCTCTCAGCCACTCGCTGGGGAAAAACGAACTGGCATCCGTCATCCCCCTGGTGGTGAAGAGCGTGAAATGCGCCACCGTCTTGTCAGACATTTTGCGGCGGTGCACATTAACGACGCCGGGCCTGGTGGCGCTGCACAGTCGCAGCAGGAACTCTGGGAAGCTGATGCCCCTGGACAAGGCGCCGCTCAGGCAGCTACTGGACGCCACGATCGGGGCTTACATCAACACGACGCACTCGCGGCTGACGCACATCAGCCCGCGCCACTACAGCGAATTCATCGAGTTCCTCAGTAAAGCCAGAGAGACGTTTCTAATGGCACACGACGGACACATCCAGTTCACACAGTTCATAGACAACCTGAAACAGATTTACAAGGGCAAGAAGAAACTCATGATGCTCGTTCGAGAGAGGTTTGGTTGATCGACCAAATATCTCGTTTTTTTACTTGAGTCTCCTTTTTTTTATCCTTTCTAACTTGAAGTGAAAATCCCCCTAAAACGAGATACGAAAGAAGTTTTAGGGTACAAAAGAAAACAAACACTGTAAACCGTAAAAAGCAACAGCCGGTGTCGATGTGTATAAAAAGTTTGCGGAAGGAGAGAACCGTCAAATCGTGGAAGTTTTCGTGTGTTTCCCTTTATATGTATGAAAGAGTTTTACACTGAGTATATACTGTATTGTCCAGTGGCAAAATGTCCACCTTGCACTCCTCTTTACTTCCCTCAGCCAACGTTCAGAGCCTCAAAGAGAAGACAAACGGCTTTAAACCAAATGGAGCAACTCCATCTTGAAGTGACAAGTACCTCTTTAGAAAACAAACAAAGGATCCAGCTTTACTCTTCCCGCCCTCCAAAGTCCTCACCCACTCATCTGAACCAGAATTAATTCACCGGGTCAATATTTGTTTTCCCGCCATCTTCAGGCTGATTGCAGTGTTGTCTTTAAACATGAACAGTATGCTTATTTTGTCACAGAAACAAACGGTCACAGTGCGCGCTCTTTGTGTGGAAACTTGGCAACTGTCAACATACCGGTCAAAAGTTTGGACGCGTCTTCTCGTTAAATGCTTTTTCTTTCATTTTGTTACTTTCTACATTGTCAGAACTATGAAAGAACACGTGGGGTCATGTGGTATTCAAAAAAAAAAGTGTAAACAAAGCAGAACATGTTGGGTTTTCTCTCAATCATGAGGTCGGCATGTGAAATGGTTTTCCAACAGTCTCGAAGGAGTTTCTGAGGTGCTGAGGTCTCGTTGGCTGCTTTGCCTTCACTCTGTGGTCCAACTCATTCCAAACCATCTCAACTGGGTTTAGGTCAGGTGATGCATCACTCTGATTCTTGGTGAAGTAGTCTTTACAGAGACTGGAGGTGTGTTTTGGGTCTCTGTCACGTTGGAAAACAAACGATGGTCCCACTAAGAACATGGCATGTCCATGAAGTATGGTATGGTAGCCATGTTGGCCTCCACACCATCACACCTCCTCCTCTGTGCTTCAGGGTGGGAACCACACATGTAGATATCATCCGTTCACCTTGTCAAAGACCTTACTAGAGAGACCAATACTCCCAAATTTCGATTCATCAGACCAAAGTCCAGATTTCCACTGGTCTGATGTCCATTCCTTGTTGGTCTCCCTCAGTCGTGGTTTCCTCTTCTCTGCACATCATGATACATTCAATGATATTTTCTGGACTGACTGACCTTCATGTCTTAAAGTAATGATGGACCATTGATTCTCTTTACATTGTTGAGTGCTTCTTACCATAATATGGGTTAGAACAGTAGTTGAATGCTAACACGCCAACAAGGCCTCGGCCTTGTGATTGACCACATTTTTACTCGGTCTGGTCTCAGTGTCAGACTAAGAGGACTCTGGATTTTAGTCCAAGACCAGTCAAGACCACAACTGCAGGGATCACCTACAAAAGAACACAGCGGTATGTAGCAACCACGCTTCACCCAAAGAGATTTCGTGAATATTAGCTACCTAAGTATGCTGTATACTGTCTGGACTTGGTCTTCACTCAGTTTTGCAATATCTTGGTCTTGATTTGGTCTTAACCTCTCAAAGTTTTGGTCTTGTGCCAGTCTCGATACACTCTTGGTGAAAACTTGGTCTTGGTTTAGGTGCCAACACGACCTCTGAACAACAGCTGATGGTCTCCACTAATGAACTCTTGATGAGGCACACCTGGTAATTAAAAGGCTTTCCAGGTGACGACCTCATGAATGAATGTGAGAATAGTTTTCCACCGGGCACCCCGCTGCGATGCGTTTCTGCCGAAGTTAATCGCAGCCGCTCTAGTCGATGTTTTCCACCGGAAGCACCACGGTCCGCTTCAGAAGCATCCCGAGCAAGTTAACCAAGTCTGCCGGGCAGAACGCTTCTGAAACACTCCTGGTGAAGTCGAGAGTGGACCAGAACAACATCGCTGTCACGTTGAAGTTCACCACATAATTCCACGTGTTATTTCACAATTTCAATGTCTTCAGTGTTCAATGTAGAAAACATACAAACTAAAGAAAGACGAGAAGGTGTCCAAACTTTTATCCGGTAACGTACATTCTCAGGGATTTCTCTAAATAAAAAACAAAAAAAAAGCAAACAAAAGAGAACAAAAAGCATTTTATTGTCGTGTAAATATGAAAGTATATGTCTGAATATTGAAAAAATGTATATGTTAACTAATTTATGACAGAATATTCTATGTAAGGCACAATACTTGAAGCTGCAGTAAAAAAAAAACAGAAAAAAAAAGAAACAACATATCAGAAGGACTTCTTCTTCTTCTCCTTCTTCTTCTTCTTCTTCTCCTTCTTCATCCGCCTTGCATCGCATCAGGGGCCAGTTCCAAACAGGAGGACACGCCGGCTGCAGACATGTAATGAACTGCAGAGAAACCCGGACACGTTAAAAACACGGCGGCAGCAGCAGCAGCAGCAGCGTGTTGGAGGATTGTAACGAGGCAACAACCGCTGCGATATTCCAGTCCACAAAACGAAGCTCTGTGTTACCGCCCGGCGTCCGCCGCCTCCTGACATCTCGACTTTGTTCAGGACAGAAACAGTTTTTTCCGTTTGTTTTGACTCCTCACACGAGAACAGCCTTCTTCTTTCTTGCCTTGTCTTAATGCTTTAAAATTACCAAATGGGAGTTTGAACTTTACCAAACTTTATTCGTTTATACGCCAACCGACTTTTTATCGTCTTTTTGTTGTTGGATTTTTTGAACTGGCTCGGTGTGTTTCTGTGCTTTAAAAGCTCATTTCATGTTTTTCAGTGTCGTCTCTTCGTGTCCGTAGATCCTTTTTTTTTTTTTTTTTTATTTATTACGTTAGGTAAATGATTGTACGACATGTCAACATGCTCATGAAGTTGAAACTTAAGATTTGATACACTGATCGATTTATTTATGTAACTAAAAATCACTGTTTTATAAACTTGTTAATGAATCAACATTTTGTTTCGATTAAATTTGTTTTTGTTTTTTTGAGAAGACGACGTCTTTGTGTTTATTTAACCTGCGCAACTACAACTACAACTGCAACTACTACAACTACCTTACAGTTAGCCTACAATTAGCCTACAACTACCTTACAGTTAGCCCACAATTAGCCTAAAACTACCTTACAACTAGGTAACAGTTAGGCTACAACTAGTTTAAATAAAAAATGGTAGTTGAGTGAGTTTTGAGCTAGTTATAAGATACTGCTACATCACAAAGTAGGCTAGCAGTAAGCTAATTATTGTGAGCTAGTTGTAGGATAGATACAAGCTAGTTAAGCTATGAGATGCTGCTATAGCAAAAAAAGGTAGCTGAGCTAGTTATAAGCTGCTGCTTAAATATTTGATTTTTCAATTCAGCGAGCTGAGAGGAAAACACATCGACACTTGAGAGAGGACGACTGGAGGAGTTTTTCATTTATTTATGTGTGAAGACAGATGACGATGGATTATTTGGATCTCACTTCATTCTCACTGTTGATCTCGAGCTCCCTCGGTGATGTTCCCTCCTTTACTTCAGTTTAAACTTTGTCTGTACCTTAAAGTCATTTCATCTCCCATTAAAAGACAAAGACCATTCAAGGTCCCTACACCTTCTTAAACATCAAATTCAAGAACTTTCCAGGCCTAATTCCCTCAGATTCAAGGACAGGACATAGTTTGGGACACTGATCAGGATTAATTACAGTTACAACACTGAGAATCATGAACGTACGTGACTGCTGCACCTTTTCAAGGCATCATAATTACATAATACAATTAGCCTACAACAAGATTACTTACTAGGTTACAATTATCCAGTGTTGTAGTACTCGAAATCACACGAGAACAAAGAGTCTTCATGAATATTAGCTACCTAAGCATGTTGTATACTGTCTGGTCTCAACTCCTTAAAGTCTTGGACTTGTCTTGGTCTCGATAAACTCTGGTCTTGGGCAAGACTTGGTCTCGGTTTAGTTGGACTACAACATTGTAATTAGCCTACAACTATCTTACAACTAGCTTACAATTTCGATACAGCTACGTTAAAACTAGGTTAATACTAGGTTACAATTAGTCATCCAACTAACTAACTAACTATCTTACAACCAGGTTACAACTAACTTGTAACTATTTTACAACTAGCTTAAACCAGGTTACAATTATCCTAAAGCTACCTGACAACTACCTTGCAATTTTGATACAACTACATTACAACTGGGTTAATACTAGGTTACAATTAGCCATCTAACTAACTAACTAACTATCTAACTATCTAACTAACTAACTAACTATCTAACTAACTAACTATCTTACAACCAGGTTACAGCTAGCTTACAGTTAGCCTACAACTAGCTTAAACCAGGTTACAATTAGCCTACAGCTAGCTCACAGCTTTGTTTCTGGACAGTGATTAAATGTTTTCTCTACCAACACAATTAAACACAATTCAAGTTTGGCCTTTTTAAATAATGAGAGAGTGGCTGAATATTCATACTTTTTTGTTTTATATATAAAAAAAGTTCAATTTGTAATGGTAATGGCACATTAATCTATGAATATATTAAGGTTTAAATTAGATTATTATGATCTTGTGATTCACAGATCGTGTTGTATCTTTCAGCCCGACTTTAGATGCCGTTGCTACTTGAGGCTATTTTCTTTGGACCGCACACACCCCAAAATGTTGTGTACGTCAATCAGAGCGTATCCTGTAACCAGGCAGCAGCTTATTTCTGTAACTCCATCTGTGTAACTGGCACCACAGATAAATCTTATCAGCCTTAATCACACATATCCTGTGTGGACCGGCCTGTTATTCCACTCAGTCATCGACTCTGTATTATCTATCTGTGATGGGAACTGCAAACATGGTTTGTCTCACGATATCACGTGTCACAATTTAACAATTACTCATCTTTATTATTAAATCATTCAAATCGAATAAATAAATGTATTATTTTTATTATTATATTATTTTTATTATTATATTATTAGATTATTATAGGTAGAAATAGACATGATGTCATGATTATCATGACAAAAATAATTCAGGCTAACGATATTATCACTAATCTCTATTATCTCTGAATATATCTATATATATATAAATAAATGTACAAAAGCAAGCATGGATATAAATGCACATGCTAGTGTACTGCTGCAACACAAAGTAAGCTAGTTGTGAGCTAGTTGTAGGATAGTTACAAACTAGTTATAAAATACTGCTACAACAAAAAAGGTAGTTGAGCTAGTTGTGAGCTAGTTATAACACACTGCTACAACAAAAAGTTGTGCTAGTTGTGAGCTAGCTCTAAGCTAGCTTGTAAGCTGGTCATAGACAAGTTGTAAGCTACTTGGAGGCTAACTGAAAGCGTGTTGTAGACTAGTTATAAGATACATTTGTAGGATAATTACAAACTAGTTATAAAATACAGCTACAACAAAAAAAGTAGTTGAGTGTGAGCTAGTTGTAAGCTAGCTGTGAGCTTGTTGTGAGCTTGTTGTAGGACAGTTACAAACTAAATGTAAGCTACTTACTGCTACAACACAAAGCTAGCTAGTTGAGCTAGTTGTGAGCTAGCTGTAAGCTATTTGTAGGATATTTACAAGCTAGTTATAAGCTGGTCATTGACAAGTTGTGAGCTAGTTGTAAGTTAGCTGAAAGCTTGTTGTAGGCTAGTCATGAGCTAATTGTGACATAGTTGGAGCTGTAGGATAGTTACAACCTAGTTGTAAGCTAGTTATAACACACTGCTACAACACAAAGTAAGCTAGCTGTAAGCTAGTTGTGAGCAATGAATGTAACCAAACATCTTTTTTAATATATCTGTGGTGGAAGTGGTGCTGTCAAGCTTAAAAGTTAATAAGTTTATAACAAATGAGCTGGCCGTGTGAGGTCAATCAAACTGGAATATTTTAGATGTTGTAAATAGATTAAATTCATACGAGGTCCACGACTAAATAATTTAGAGGAATTCATTACGAGAGGACAGATGCTGTGTGATAAAATTCAGATTCAGCCTTGAGACGCCGTAATCAATTAAATGCTAATTTAAGACGGACAGCCAATCAATGATATTTGTGAGTTTCTGTGTATTTTAGCCACTTTATGTTAATTTATTTAAAATATACAAACATTTAAGATATAAAACCTTATTTATGATACAGTTTGTGCATCCTATGTTCTTTTTTTTTTTTTACAGTGCATCAGTTGATTTTAGACCTTTTTTCAGGCACAACCTGCATCTATTGTTCCCAAGCATGGACATAAAGCTATCTACTGACTGTCAAATAATTAAATTAAGAATAGAGCATGATATTTTGGATATTAACCGTGGACTGAGGAGTCTGACCCCGATGCAGCTCAGCGGTACATCACTGTTTCGAGGCAGAAATACGAGGCTGGACAAAGCACCTTGGTAAAGATTACTCGACTGCACCAATCATCCATCACGCTCAGGCTTGTCCTTGGAATACATAATGTAATGATAATCTGATCCAGTATGCAAATGAAGGCTCGGCGGGGGTGACTGCAGGGAGAACGGTCCACCTGCCCCACAACACAAGTAGCCCCTGAGTACAGATCTGCTGTCAGATTGCAACCCTCGGTGGCTTTACGACAGGGAGGAGTGCAAACAGGAGCAACTGAATTTAAAAGGCGTTTATTTACAGTGTTTGCAGAGGCAAATTAGTTGGTCAACATCATTATTGCAGGTAGCTAACGTGTGATTTGGCGCCTTCATGTTTCAGTGAGAGATGTTTCTATTTCTAATCTGGCGTATTCGCACAATCCCATTGATTTAATGCACCGTGACTGTCACGCTAACTTTGGTAATTAGACGTGGTGTCTGGTGCTGGTGGAATCACTTCAACACACTGTGCACACATGCAGAGATGCTCATGTTGTGATGGGGAATCTTCATGTGAGCCATGTCTGGGAGCCATTTTGTGTGTTTGGCCCCCCTGTTGACATCAGGCATAAATTAGCATGTCGCACTCACTGTGAGAAATATTAGATAAAGTTTTATTGTTACTTTGATCAGACTTTGTCTGAACCTGGAGAAAGAGAGACTGTGAAGCACAAAGGATCAAATTTAGGCTACAACTAGCCTACAGCTACCTTACAACTAGCTTACAACTAGCCTACAACTAGCTTAGAACTACCTTATAAGTAGCTTACAACAAGCTTACAACTAGCCTACATCTAGCCTACAACAAGCCTACAACTAGCCTACAACTACCTTACAACTACCTTACATCTAGCCTACAACTAGCCTACAACTAGCTTACAACTAGCCTACAACTAGCCTACATCTAGCCTACAACAAGCCTACAACTAGCCTACAACTAGCTTGGAACTACCTTAGAACTAGCTTACAACAAGCTTACAACTAGCCTACAACTAGCTTACAACTAGCCTACATCTAGCCTACAACTACCTTACAACTAACTTACAACTAGCCTACAGCTACCTTACAACTACCTTACAACTAACTTACAACTAGCCTACAGCTACCTTACAACTAGCCTACAGCTACATTACAACTAGCTTACAACTAGCCTACAACTAGCCTACAACTACCTTACAACTAGCTTACAACTAGCCTACAACTAGCCTACATCTAGCATTTCTTAGACTCCAAGTTATGGAAGTATGAATGCTAACGTGACTGGAACTGACCCCCAACATTAATTAAACTGTATGAATACATGAATAGTTTATTAAATATGTCTTGTAAGTTGTTGTAATGTTGATTTTTATTCTGTTTTTTTACATTTTCAGTCACTGAGCCTCCGTAAAGAGACGTCTCTGTTCCCAAGTGAAAGCTTTTATTGATATTTATGACCAGGGTTTATAATTAAATACTAATTAACACCTCGAGAGCTAACGCCTGAGCGCTGTCTTCCTCGTCGTTGCTGTCAGATGATTAATAGTTGCCATTTATTCACTTAGCTAACAAGCCCGCTAACGCAGCTTTCAGTGGATGGAGTCATCTCAGCTCAGACCTCGTTACACCGCCTGAAAGGAAACAGCCTGAGTTTAATATCAAACTGCCCCCCGCGATAACGTTCGACCTCGCTGCAATAATTCGATGTAACAGTGTAATGTGATCCCCCCCGTGAGATTTACGATAAAGGAAAGAATCAAAGTGAATTAATACATTAAAGTTAATTTATGAGCCTTTGTTAGACTTCACCTGAGGGCGTCTGTTACCTTTATATTGTATCAAAGCGTGAGCAGCAGTTAATTAATGTGTTTTTACCAGATTACATCTGCTGTCTCAAACTTAGTGAGCTGTTAAAGGATCGGTGCTAACGTGTGACTGTGTAATTACCTGTTCAGGTGATTTTACTGTTCACTGCACAGCAGCAGGACACGGCGTAACCATGGCGACTGGCAAAATTCACCTTTCTGTCTGTTTGTATCAGACATCACCTGGAGCTCTTTTACCTGCCCTCTTCTGAAGCCAGTGAGGAGGTGCAGTTCCTCAAACGTCCACTTGAGGCTGGCTCCAGAAGTGAGTCAGTCTCCATAAGTCCCCATGTTAAGAATAAAGTGAACGTTCCTAAATGTTACAGTCTCTCTTTAGTCTGATCAAAGTCTCACTTCTAACGTTGTCTAAACTAGTTGTGGGCTAATTGAATGCTAGTTGTAGGCTAGTTGAATGCTAGTTATAAGCTAGTTATAGGATAGTTGAATCCTAGTTGTAAACTAGTTATAGGATAGTTGAATGCTAGTTGTAGGATAGTTGTAAGCTAGTTGTAGGATAGTTGAATGCTAGTTGTAGGATAGTTGTAAGCTAGTTGTAGGATAGTTGAATGCTAGTTGTAGGATAGTTGTAAGCTAGTTGTAGGATAGTTGAATGCTAGTTGTAGGATAGTTGTAAGCTAGTTGTAGGATAGTTGTAAGCTAGTTGTAGGATAGTTGTAAGCTAGTTGTAGGATAGTTGTAAGCTAGTTGTAGGCTAGTTGTAAGCTAGTTATAAGCTAGTTATAAGCTAGTTGTTATATTCCGCTTTTTAAGGAAGTCTTTATATAAACTGAGCGCAGTAGGTATTTGATAGTTTGCCGTGGTGATGGATGAACGTCACTGTGCGCTCTGTGCCCTGTTAAACTGAACAAACTGAATCAATTAAAATCTGAACATGAAGAGGAAACGTGAACATAATTACTCTGCTCACTTTAATGGAAATCAGTTCAATAATTACATGAAGGAAGCTGCTGTCTCACTGGATTCTCACTTCCTGCCGTGTCGGTGTAGCAGGATTGTGTTGTGGCCTTTTTCAGGAAACCTCTAATTGCTATCGGCTGTGACATTTATGAAAACTTTATGGACAGCAGTCGCTCCAGTGTGTGACATTTTGGATTCCCCTTTAAAGCCGTGAATATGAAGGTTTCTTTCTTTACCTCACGGGCCAAGGGACTCCAAATGAACAACAACAAGCGGCTTTGAGGTCGGCACGGAGATGAAAGAGTGACGGCGTCTTCATCCTGTAAGGAAAGGTTCAAATAAATACGACGCGTCCCAACGGAGACAATGGTCTGTTTGGACTGAAGCTGACATCTTTTCACAGCTTGTTGAACTCTGCAGGTAATTGAAATGATAGAATAATACATTTTATGTTGCGGCTCCGGCTACAGTGAAGTGTGATACAACTACGACTCGTGTTTGATTCCAGAACTCTGGCTCCGTTTTAAACGACAAAGAGCGTCTACGACAGCTACAGTGAAAGATAACGTTGTGTTTATGTAACAATAATGTCTGTATGTTCTAGTCAGTTCCTCAAATGTCCACTTGAGGCTGGTTCCAGAAGTGAGTCAGTCTCCATAAGTCCCCATGTTACTTGAATATTATTAGAACAAAAGCACATCAAGATGAACGGTTGGTGGCGCTAGCTCTCCAAACAGTTTAAGTAGATGTAGGCTAGTTGTAGACTAGATGTAAGCTAGATGTAGGCTAGTTGTAAGCTAGTTGTAGGCTAGTTGTAGGCTAGATGTAAGCTACATGTAAGTTAGATGTAGGCTAGTTGTAGGCTAGATGTAAGCTAGTTGTAGGCTAGTTGTAGGCTAGTTGTAAGTTAGTTGTAGGCTAGTTGTAGGCTAGATGCAAGTTAGTTGTAGGCTAGTTGTAGGCTAGATGTAAGCTAGTTGTAGGCTAGTTGTAGGCTAGATGTAAGCTAGATGTAGGCTAGATGTAGGCTAGTTGTAAGTTAGTTGTAGGCTAGTTGTAGGCTAGATGTAAGCTAGTTGTAGGCTAGTTGTAGGCTAGATGTAAGAGTTGTAGGCTAGATGTAAGCTAGTTGTAGGCTAGTTATAGGCTAGATGTAAGCTAGATGTAAGCTAGTTGTAGGCTAGATGTAAGCTAGTGTTAGGGTGTCGTTACAGGTGGCTTGTTTGAGCAGCCAGACTTCATTTAACTGATGATCCACGTCTTTGCTGATTTTTAGAGACGACCACACTGAACATTTAACATGTTAGTTAATCTCAAAGTTGAACTCCTGGATCTTCTTCCTCTTCTTCTTCCTCTTCCTCTGTAGCTTCCTGTGCTGATCTCAGTATCTCTTCCTCTTCCTCTGTTTCTATCTAACAGACACACTCTCCTCTTCCTCTTTAGTTTATCATCAGTCTGCATGACATCTCATCAGCTGCTTTGCTCTTTCATCATGTCACCACCTCCACTTCCTGTCTGTCCGTCACAGCCTTTCATTCGCCCTCGTCTCGTCTCCTCTCGTCTCCTCTCCTCTCGTTCTGAGCCCTCGGTGAGTCTCGGCCTGATCTTTGGAGGTTTGTCTGTGGAGCCGAGATAACATGTGGGGTCAGCTTCTGTTGCTGTTGAAGTGAAGTCAATGCTAACGTGATAAAAGCTGCAGTTCCTCAAACGTCCACTTGAGGCTGGAGGCCACAGCCGGCACACTGAGCTTCACGACGGCTCTTGGAAACCTTAAATGTATGTTACTATTATTAACACATGATTTTCTCTGACATTGAACTCTTCTATAATTATATTTTACATGATTATCACTGAATATTTGCATCGTTCTTCTTCATATATATATGAAGTCAGACCTGCAGGTGAGTTTGCGTTGCAGAAATGAATCCATGCATGATGTGAGGTAAGTCTGCACAGAGATGAACCAGCTGAACCTTCAGAGATTTTAAAGAACTCATCTCGTGTGTCACATCTGTGCCGCAGCGCTCGGGTTCACGTCGAGTGTCCGCCGTCGAGCTGCTCTGAGGGGGTTCGAGTCGAGTCTCTGTGCTGTCACCTCTGTCTCTGCCTCAGCTCTGCACGTCTGACAGGCTGACACCAAAGCCGTGTTTTATCCGTGATCCTCGAGCCGCAGATGACACGCGGTGAGTGACACGTTACTGCTGATGAACAGAGGGAGGCACGGCCGACACGATGCCTCCACCTGAGGCAGCACGAGGAGACATGAGGGACAAATATATATCCAACTGTGGTGAATATGTTCAGCTGTACTCGAGTATTTGTTCTGATTACATTACTTATGATCAAAAACTAGCCAAACATCAAGCAGGCCAGTGTCATGCCAGAACAGGAGCTGGACAATACGCAAGATGGATCACGTTAGCTGCTCATTTGAGTTTGACACTGACGCTGAGTTTGACACCGAGCTGGACTGACTGCTGTTGGACTAGTAAGTAATATTACTCTAAGTAATGTAATCAGAAGAAATACTCGAGTACAGCTGAACATAGTTACCACAGCAGGATTACAGTCTTCTGTGTTGGTTCAGTCTCGTCCTGCTCACAGACGCAGCAGAAGTGAACTGTTCTTTTCTTGCTGCTCATCAGTATGCAGAGTTCATGTTTGCATCAGCATCTATTATTCATGTGAAATACATATCACCACCTGTGTGTGTGTGTGTGTGTGTGTGTGTGTGGGTCAGACGCGGTCCATACGTAGTCCGACAAAATTACTGTAATTATTTCTGGAGCTGCTGTTTTCATCGTCCATCTGGACCCAGAGCGCACAGCGGTGATCTTCATGTCTTATACTCTTTGTTTGTCTCTCTGCCTCGATCCACGCAGCCCTGAGGTCTGCAAACTGTGAGGCGGAGTCACAGAGAGAGAGAGGTGAGAGGAAGAGGCCTGAAAAACAACAGGAAGTTAGGTAGCACAGTTTGATTTGGCCGTAACACAACTCAGCTAATGCCATTAGCTCTGTTAGCTACATTAGCTGTTTGCCGGCACTCACTCTCTCCTTTTCTCTTCTTAGCTTCCTCCGTCAACGTCCTCTTCAGTCTCCTCTCCTCTGCCATTATGTCCATAGAGGTGCTGAGCTTGCCCAGGTCCTGTTCTGGCACGACACCGGCTCCACTCCCCGTCAGCATTCGCCTGTAAACCTCTTCTTCTTCTTCTACCCGGTGCTCCAGAGCTCCTGTGGTACAAACAATAACACTCCCCCGGTGCTCTGAGCTCACAGTCCGGGCAGCCCAGCTAACGAACTGAGCTAACATTAGCTAACAGCAGCTACAGTTGGCATGAAGAATACCTGAAGACGTGACTTAGTGTCAGTGTTGGACAGACGCTGGAGGACAAAGACTTCACGTTCTTTGTGCAGCAGATCATTAAATCTGTCACCCGTGTGCGTCTGTGCATGTATGTGATAATGGACTTGTGTTTATGCATACTCTGCATAATGTGTGTGTGTGTGTGTGTGTGTGTGTGTGTGTGTGTGTCTAAATGCTCAGGAACAATGGCGACCATGTGGCAGCAGCAGCAGCAGCGGTGGTAATTGATGAATGGGATGTTTAAAGAGCAGAATATGAATGAAGAGGAGCGCCCTGAGGGAGCGCTGCACGCCGCTGTAATCAAAGCCTGATAGTGTCCCCGCCTTTGACTAATGGTCCCAAAAAGAAGCCTCTTACCGCGTGTTCGACCCCCAGCGTGTGACGTGGACCTCCAGGGAGAGGCCAGCAGGGCGTGAGGACGACTCACGGCGGATCTTTTACATCAACGCGACCTCGCTGCCGTTGGAATACAGGTGAGGTACCTGAGCCGAGTTTTCCTGACGTCTGTCTGCGCTCGCAGACTCCACGTTGATTTATGGAGTTCACGCGAGGCCATTCTTCACGGGCAGGTGGAGGAGGAGGTGGAGAACAAGGCCCCACGATGAAGGATGGAGGGCAGGAAAAGTGCTAATACAAAGAAAGCAATTCACACACACACACACACACACACACGTTAATTAATGACACTGTGTGAAATCAAATGACTCTCATTCGTTTGTTATTACAGCGACTATTACGACGACATTCACACCGACCTCCAGAGAGAGAGAGAGCTCTGTGTGGAGGAAGTATTCACATGGTTTACTTCAATGAAAGTACAAATACCACACTGTGAAAATACAGAAATATACTGCTCGCCCAGCTCCGGTTCTGGCACGACACCAGCACCACTCCGCGTCAGCAGTCCTGTAAACATGTGGTACAAACACTAACACTCCAACGGTACACAAAATACTGCAAGTAAAAGTCCTGCATTCAAACCTTTACTGAAGTATTATCAGTTAAATGTATGTATTTGTACGTATTTACATGCCCATTTTGAATTTGATTTCAATAAGTCTGAACCAAGCAACAACCTCCATGTCTGTGAAGTGAAGCCAATAAAACTGCAGTTCCTCTTGTCGTCCACTTGAGGCTGGCTCCAGAAGTGAGTCAGTCTCCATAAGTCCCCATGTTAAAATGTCCAACTTCACATGTTTTGTGTTCAGATCTGTCATTATATTCACTTAAAGCTGCTGTGATCACTATTTTATACTAACAATGGTTCAGATGTGTTGTAGTAGCCAGAACACAAGTGACATAAGATGAACAGTTGGTGGCGCTAGTTCTCCAGTCAGGTACTATTTTACCACTGCAGAAGAAGAAGGAGCAAGAAGTCCAGTCAAACCTCTAATGATAGAAACAAGCGGCAACCTGAAGTGCCAAAAAACTGCAGTTCCTCAAACGTCCACTTGAGGCTGGCTTCACAATCCTGCATAACTTTAAGCCTTAATATAATCTGAACAGGTGAGTTGTATATAAATTCACCCTCAGTACAGTTGTCATGAACGGGGAAATTAGCTATAGAAACCAAAACTGTTTTTTGTACCAGGCTGTAAACATGTTTATTTCTGCTGTGAAGTTGGACATTTTAACATGGGGACTTATGGAGACTGACTCACTACAGTGTTGACTCAACTATCTTACATCTAGCCTACAACTAGCCTACAACTAGCTTACATCTAGCTTACAACTAGCCTACAACTAGCTTACATTTAGCCTGCAGTTTTGTCTGGACGTCTTTTAACAAGTAATCTTGTTGATCCTTCTTCTTCTGCGGTGGTAAAATGGGACTTGACTGGAGAACTAGCGCCACCAGCTGCTCATCTCGAGGTACTTATATTCTGATAGTTAATTTGCATTTTCTTTTGCAGATTTTCTGTAAAACATGCTACACATTTAAACCATAGTTAGTATGAAACAGTGATCACAGCAGCTTTAAGTGAATATAATGACACAATACGCTGACGACACACTGCTAATTCTTTATTCTGTCGTATATTAAAGTGCAGCAAACTGAGCCGCTTGTGCCACAACGTAAACAAAAGTCTGAACACGGAGTACCTCGGTTACCTTTTTCTCTTAAATGTCACAGCGGTGCAGGCTAGAATATACAATCACACACACACACACACATTATTACAAATGTATGGCATTACTCCTGCACAGTGTGTTCGTGTGGCCTTTTGCAGGCGTCCTCAGAGACGTGGCATTGACAAACCTACAAACAGTAATTGGGCCATTATGACTCCCTGCGATGGTATTGATTCCACTGTTTTAGGTGCAGGCGGGTAATGGGTGTCTAGACAGAAGGGTTCATATTGCAGGCAGTAGGACCTGTGCAGTATTAGATACAGTAATCTTGATGTTGTTCATGACTCAGGTGTGTTGTTGGAAATGATGTAATTTAGCAGCACATTTGAGCGGTGATTGCGCAGTATTTCTGCTCTCGGGCTCGATGTTTGGGACTAACTTATAGACTGAGAGAGAGTCCACACGGGGGAAGGAAAGGAAGGAAGGAAGCATGGAGATGGAGCTCCTCTTCTTCCCCAGTCCAATTATCACCAGAGTTAAAACTAATCCCAGAGCCGGGTAGCTACAATCTGCTCCAGGTTGCTTCCTTAGCTTTGAAAATCACCTGGAGAGCAGGAAGCAGGTGAGAGGATCTCATCTGAGGCTCGCTGCTGATCAAAATCAAACACCAAGGCTTGGTTTCCATGGCAATAATGTGCCGCCCCCTCCATGACATTTGGGGGTTCAGCTGTGCAGGAGGTACCCACCACCACCACCACCACCAACAGCCACCACCACCAACACACTCCCCATCCTCTCGTTGTCTGTCTGCCTCCTCGGTCCGAGCGTGAGCAGAATAGATGAGTAAGCAGCATCTTGACCACGTTCTCACCTTGTGTGGATCCTCAGCGCCGTGTGCTCAGCGCTCCCATGGGCCGAGCCGGAACAGGACCCGGCCATGTGAGGCAAACACACTCCCCGTACTGCGGAATACTGCCGGCCCCGCCGAGGAATGCTGAGGCCATCGATTGCTTTCTCCACGGGGGCACGATGTGCGACCGTGAGCCCACAAAATGTCAGTGGATATGAAATGTGTAAAGAACTCTTGATCCCATAATTCAATATTGTAAAGCTTCACTAAAGGTCGTGCTGCAAGGTAACATAACAACAACACCGCACAGTCATTTTATTCTTCACATATGACATCCTTCACGTTTATACCTCATCTTATATTATTATAATATCATAATATATATTAGTTTAATGTATTGCAGTATTAGTACATATATAACCAGAACTACAAAAAGTATACACTGCAGAGAAAACACAACGATGTTCAAAAATATACTGTAAATACAGAAATATACTGTAAATATAGAAATATACTGTAAATACAGAAATATACACAGAAAACACAACAAAATACAGAAATATACTGTAAATATAGAAATATACTGTAAATATAGAAATATAACCAAAAACAAAAATATACTGTAAATACAGAAATATACTGTAAATACAAAAATATACTGTAAATACAGAAATATACACAGAAAACACAACAAAATACAGAAACATACTGTAAATATAGAAACATAACCAAAAACAAAAACATAACCAAAAACAAAAATATACTGTAAATACAGAAATATACTGTAAATACAAAAATATACTGTAAATATAGAAATATACTGTAAATACAGAAATATACTGTAAATATAGAAATATACTGTAAATATAGAAACATAACCAAAAACAAAAATATACTGTAAATACAGAAAACACATTGAAAACACTGAAATAAAACATTATTATTATCGCTGATATCTGCCGACCTCACATGAACTTTACGAGCTAATGGTACTGCAGGTCCAGTGTTCGATCTCAGCACGTGTCATTATACACTTCATGTGATGTCAGACGTTCTGATCATTTTCATGTTGTTGTTTGTTTACTTCAGTGAACTGAGCTCTCAGGGCCACCATACAGAGCAGCATTTGAACCAACACCTTCCCTCCTCATGCCACATGTACTGTTTCTAACACCAGACCTCGCTGCCTTCCCACCTTCTGCCTGCAATATTCATCTGGGAGAGTGCTGTCATGATGAAACACACATTTTAATGCTTACAAGAACACTGCCCCGGGCTCTTCTCACAGCATCAGTCACCTACCATCAAATCAGAGCAGCTTCTGAGGGGTGAAAGTACGAGCAGGGCCCGTATGTACGATACACCCCGCTGAGAAGCAAAGACAGAATAACAGGACGGGATGCAGCGAGCATTTACAGATATCTGCTGTGTGCAAACATGCAGGTATTGGCTGATGATCCAGTTTGGACACTCGGCTCTCGGGTCCTTTGTTTAGTCTGTCGCAGATGTTTCTGCCTCCGTGCGCATGTGTTGTGAGGGAGGGGATGATTTTCACCGTGGTCTGCTGAGCTCCTCGCTACATTAGGCCAGGTCATTCCACTGATTGCTGCCAAAGCTGCCAGAAGACCAAATGAATGTCTGAGGAGGAGACGGGGAGCTACCACATGCATACATTTACAGGCCAGCAGGCAAGCAGAACAACACGAAGCCTGAAGAGACTGCAGATTTTAAAGCTTCATGTCTAAAAGCTTTGCAGCCTCTGACAGTTTATGTTGTTAAAGTGTGATTATTTTCTCCTTTTCTCTTCTTAGCTTCCTCTGTCAACATCCTCTTCGCTCTCTTCTCCTCTGCCATTATGTCCGTAGATACTGCTGAACCCGGTTACATTGCTTGTTTACCCAGCTCCCGTTCTGGCACGACACCAGCTCCATTCCCTGTCAGCATTCCCCCGTGCCCTGACCCTGAAAACCTCTTCTTCTTCTTCTTCCCTGTCGTCCAAAATGCCCGTGCTACAAACACTAACATAGTTAAGCTAGATGTAAGCTAGTTGTGAGCTAGTTAAGCTAATTGTGAGCTAGTTGTGCTATATGTAAGCTAGTTGTGCTTTATGTGAGCTAGTTGTGAGCTAGTCGTGCTATATGAAAGGTAGTTGTGAGCTAGTCGTGCTATATGTAAGCTAGTTGTGAGCTAGTGGTGCTATATGTAAGCTAGTTGTGAGCTAGTCGTGCTATATGTAAGGTAGTTGTGAGCTAGTTGTGTTATCTGTAAGCTAGTTGCGCCAGATGGCAGCTAGTTGCGAGCTAGTTGTGCTATATGTAAGCTAGTTGTAAAATAGTTGTAAGTTAGCTGTGACCTAGTTGTGCTATATGTAAGCTAGCTGTAAAATAGTTGTAAGTTAGCTGTGAGCTAGTTGTGCTATATGTAAGCTAGTTGTAAAATAGTTGTAAGTTAGCTGTGAGCTAGATTAGCTAGTTGTAAGCTACTGGAACTAGATGTAAGCTAACTGTGAGCTAATTAAGCTAGTTGTAAGCTAGTTGTGAGCTAGTTGTGAGCTAGTTGAAACTAGATGGGAGCTCATTGTGAGCTAGTTGTGCTATATGTAAGCTAGTTGTGAGCTAGTCGTGCTATATGTAAGCTAGTTGTAAGCTAGTTGTGAGCTAGATAAGCTAGTTGTAAGCTACTTGAGCTAGATGTAAGCTACGAGCTAACACCTCATGGTCTTATAACTTTTACAATTTTCATGTAAAACTTAAAATTTTCCACCTTCAAAGTTCTGTAAATTTACACTTTTTATTTACCTTTATGTTTTTTTTTTAAAGAATATGACTGGAATAAAAGATAAACAAGCTCTGAACAGATGAAGGGGATGAAGAGGATTGTGGGTTGGAGGACAGTGTGTGCAGGGGGCGAGGCGGTGATGGTGTTTGGGTGGTGGTGGTGGTGGTGGGCGGTTCAGTATAAATGAATACACAGCGGGCCTCATCCTGTCTGGTCCATTGTCTTAATTGTCTCACGTTGTGTTTTGCAGATGCCGTCCTGCGATCAGTGAAGCTGTATGTAAACCCCCGTCATGCGTGTTCAGAGGCTGGCAGCGCCACTCGCAGGCTTCCAACTGTAAATGCAGCACGTTGTATCTCAGCACATGCGTGTTTGAAATCACATAACTCCACTTAAAACAGCCAAAAAGACGTTTTATCGTTTATCAGGAGCTGGCTCGCCGTCTTAAAGGTGTCCATCAGTGTCCCCCGGAAACAAACGTGATTGGTTGGTTTAAATTCCCAGAGGTTTATGGTTATTAATTATAGCAATTCAGGCATCTGTAATCCAGGTGTAGGTGATTAATAGTTGTCTGAGAGGTGGAGGACGAGGCCTTCAGCAGGTCTAACGCTATAAATCTACGCTTCTCAAGGAAAGACACAGCAGTCAGACGCATCTCTGTCGATCAATCATAGCATGAAGTGAGTGTTCTTACTCCATGAAACTTTTTATCCCTCAGCTGTGTGGTGTAATTATTGATTTATTAGTGTATTTTCAGGATCAGTGCCACAGGAGGGTGATTTATTGTTAGCTGTGTATCCTCACGCTTGAGGAATCCTCCACACTTTTATTCAGCGTCACGTTAAGTTTGCTGGAAAAAAATCCGAATATGCATCTCGATGAAGATGAAGATGAATTATTCCTCGCTGAGGATCGGCGCTTTGATTTCTCCCTAATCGAACCGAAGTTTGAAGCCGCGCGCCGCGCTGCAACAACAACACATGCATTTTTCATAAAAAGACAGATCATGGAAAGCAGTTTGCAAGAAGATAGTGGTGACATTTTTTTTTTTTTGCTCCATGCATATTTCATACAGAGAAAAATGTTTTCTTCCCCACCAGATTTGTCGATGTGCGGACTCGGAGGATTCGAGGAGGGATCGAACGCTGCTGGAACTTGAGAAAGTGGAGGTATTCATCTGAGGCTCTATTGTTGTTAACCGTTTGTTTTGGTACATAAATCACTTTAAAATCACACCGCCCCAAAGAATATCCCATTATCTCCATAAACTACGATCAGCAGAAAATGATACTGACCTACAAAAGGCTTTAAATTCTTCAGGCAAACTGCAGATCACATTTAAAGGTTGTGAGAGATTTAAGCCTGCCCTCATCACATTATAAACTTTCTTGATGAGCTAATTAAATGAAAGACGTCCCTTCTAAACTCTGGGAAATATAGCTTTTTTAGGGTTTTGTCTAAGCTACTTGAGGTAGCTGTAAGCTAGTTGAGGTCAGTCGCTACACATTTCTCAAAGTTGTAAACCCAAATCCACATTTTAGTGAAACATCTAGCTCAGCTAGCTTACAAGTAGCTTACATCTATCTGAACTAGTTTACAGCTATCAACTAGCCTACAACTAACCTAACTAGCTCAAGTAGCTCAAGTACTTTACAATTAGCCTACAACTAGCTCCAATAGCTTACAACTTGCCTACAACTAGCTCAACTAGCTTACAGCTAGCTTACAACTAACTCAACTAGCTCAACTAGCTTACAACCTGTCTACATCTAGCGCAACTAGCCTACAACTAGCTCAAGTAGCTCTCTAGCTTACAATTAGCACACATCTAGCTGAACTTACCTACTTCTAGCTCATCTAGCTTTCCACCTATCTAGCTCAACTAGCCTAAAGTAGCTCAACTAAATTACAACTTACCTACACCTAACTCAACTAGCCCCAAACCTGTCTACATCTAGAGCAACTAGCTCAAGTAGCTCACTAGCTTACATGTAGATCATCTAGCTTACAATTAGCACACATCTACCTTACAACTAGCTTCCATCTAGCTCAACTAGCCTAAAGTAGCTCAACTAAATTACAACAAGCTCGACTAGCTTACAGCTAGCTTACAACCTGCCTACAATTAACTCAAGTAGCTCAAGTACTTTACAACTAGCTCAACTAGCTTACAACCTGTCTACATCTAGCGCAACTAGCCTACAACTAGCTCAAGTAGCTCACTAGCTTACATATAGCTCATCTAGCTTACAATTAGCACACATCTAGCTTACAACAAGCTTACATCTAGCTCATGTAGTAGTTTACAACTAGCCTCAAGTAGCTTATATCTAGCTTAGATCTAGCACAACTAGCTTACATGTTTCTACGGTGAAAAGTATTAGCCCAGATGCTAACTTATATACTTCTTATCATATTTTACTCTTTACAGTCAGCAGAGGAGCTGATTTTTGTGGAGCGTGTCTGTGATGATTCATTGACTTGAATTAAAACACTTTGTTTCACACAGCCTATGTATCGATTCATATCATCTGGACTGAGCTGTGGAAATGAAGTGCTCGCAGAAGTTGATGTAAGTGGAGGAGTTTGTTTTGAAGTCAGACACACTGGCAGCCGACGAGTCCATCTAATGCATTTCTATCTGACCCAATACTCTCTCTAAACCAAATCTATGTGGACTCGCTGCGTAATGAGATGCATTAGAGTCGTGTGGCACAGAAATCCAATACTCCCAGCCATCCTCTCTGCACCGATACACCATCAAACTGGGCCATAAACTGGGCTAAATTTAGTGTTAGTCTTTTGTCTCTGGCAGCTCTGAAGTCTTATCGTTTTTACTTCTGAGACTTGTCAACACGCTGAAAATTGATGTCTTGTCAGATGTTTTAAACGTGATTCCATCGACTCCTCTCCGTCTGTTATCTGTAGCTCGCGCGCTCTTCCTGTTGCACCGCTTGTCACTTATTTCAATATGGCCGTTTCATGGCGCGATGATAAAGCTATTATCTGGCCTATTCAAAAATTGTCACACGCCGCCGCTGAGCGGGTAACAATTCATTTTGTGCCGCTGCTTGAATTGAGATTACATTTCTTTGTCAATTTTCATCTGAAAACGTATATTTCACAAACGTTTGTGCGCGGACTGTTCAATCGGCACGCACATGGCCGTGCTCGCGGTCCGTTTGATTCCCCCTCAGCGCGGCCTCGGAGCTGTCATCGGCCCGGAGAGGCGCTGCAGCAAACTGACAGCTGAAAGATGACGGGGAGCGACTGTGTGCTGCGCTGCACGGCTGATGGGGATTCACCATCATACAGGCGCCGCATCACATTTCACATTTAAATGTGACTGACTGTGACTGAGTAAGACGTGAATTAGATTTCATGTACAGCTGATTGTTTTTATAGTAAAATATGTTGAATCTAAACGTAAAACATCCACCTTTAACCTCCATCTCCATCATAACAGTCAGTCAGTACGTCATCATCATCGTGTAAAAAGATAAAAATAATAACAGCTATATCATATTATTTGTATGATAAGCCCTTAAAAGTGAGATTTAGCTTTGTGAGAAATGTTATTTTTTCATATTTTATATATATTTCTCATTTTTATTTTAAACCCACGTCAGTTTCTAGAGTGGGTTTGCTCTTTTCTTTTAGTTTTATTGTTAAAAATCTTCAGTTTTTGTCAGTTTCTTTTGGTTTTTTTTATTATAATATGGAGCTTAATAAAGTTCAGAGTAGTACAGTGCAGTACAAACACTGTGTATTTATATTTTTTATTTTATTTTAGTCCATAATATTGTTTCAGTTATCTTTAGGGTTATTTCTAAAGTCTAGTTTTTATTTTTAAACCTTTTCACTTCTAGTTTTAGTTTTAGTTATCTTTAATAAACAAACCAACTAAAACAACTTTTTGTGTGTGTTGAGGGCGAAGCGACCTTTGATCCAATCAGGAGCTTTAAACTTTAAGCTTTAAGTTCTGCCTTAAATATCTCTCTGAGAAATAAATACTACAAAACTAAATAAACTAAAGTTAAAATATTAATCTGATGTCAATTTGTAGCAAAGTTACATTTGGCTTAACATGATCTTACAACTAGCTTTGATCGCAAAGTGTCCACGCTCTTAATCCTGCATAACTTTAAGCCTTAATATAATGTGAACAGGTGAGTTGTATAAAAATTCACCCTCAGTACAGTTGTCATGAATGGGGAAATTAGCTATAGAGACCAAAACTGTTTTTTGTACCAGGCTGTAAACATGTTTATTTCTGCTGTGAAGTTGGACATTTGAACATGGAGACTGACTCACTTCTGGAGCCAGCCTCAAGTGGATGTTTGAGGAACTGCAGTTTTGGTGTTCTACTGTTCATTTATGAATGTTTTAATCTTAAATTCTGACATATACTCGCATACTTTTACTTAAGTGAAGTATCTGAATACTAGATCTGCCATTGTTGACCCGTCCGAGCACTGCACGCGCCGTAATGGCTGCTAATTAATAATCACTGTCAAATCAGACGAGGCCGGACTGAAAGGTCTGAGCGGTGCTCTGTGAGGACAAAGGAGGCAATTGAATTACCGTCCATTTTACTGATTTCATTTCCATGCTGGAGGCCGCGGTGGCGGTGGCGGTGGCGGCGGCGGTGGAGCGGCTGCAGCGGGGTAATGGTTTCTGGCAACGACGGGGCCCTTAGTCCTGTTCACTGGAGCTGCAACATCCCCCCCAAGGGCTTCATCGGCCGTCAGAGCCATCGTTTCTCTTCTCTTGATGTCGTTTAATGAAAAAGGGAAAAAGTTATGCTTGTTGTTAACCTCACGCAAAAAAAGACGTAGCCAAACAACGTCCTTGTGTAACCGCGGAGGTCAATCGAATGTGAAATTAGATAATTTAGGATTCATATATGAGAGTCTGCAAATAAACCGAGAAGCTGCAGGACATCACGGTGATTGTCAGCGAACAGGCCGGGCCGGAGATCTTTAATTGGAGGGGCAGAAAGTGAAGAAGGAGAAGAAGAGGAGGGCAGGAGGGGGAGGATGCTGCTGCAGTATTTAAGGAGACTTCTCCAGGGATAGGGTGCTTTACTTTGAAGCGTGTGGTGGGACTGTGTGCAGCACGAAATCCCCCCAATCCTCCGTCTATTACTGCAATGTTTGCTCATTATGTTTTCATGGGCTGATTCCACGCCTGAGTCAAATCTTTTGGCCCAGGAGAGACAAACTCCGGGGGAATACGAATGAGACGGGGACGCTCGAGTGTTTTCAGGTCGGCTGTCGACGCGGATTGATGCGGCTGACATCAGAAACGCTCCTCTTGACACGCCGTGAATGTGTTATTGTGATTCTCTGACTGACAAGTCGTAGTGAGCCGGCTCACACGGGGTCTGATGACGACCTTGAACAGTCGGCGTCGCGTTAGATTTCTTTATGCGTCAAATGTTCCCGCCTCCTCGTCAAGACGTTTCTTTTTGTTCGGTTAAATGTCAAAGAAGAGATCAGTGAAATCGTCTTTTTAATGATGCTTAGCAGATGTTCTTGAACGTCTTTGTTCACTTTAATATCAGTCAAAATGGATGACATGAAGAGACACCAAAACATGAGAACGACCACACATTCTCCTAAATCTGAGGAAAATTCAGCAGTTTCATCTAACGCAACTAGATTTTGACTAGCTCAAGTAGCTTACAACTATCTTACATCAGGCGCAACTAGCTTTCAACTAGCTTATAACTATCTTAAGTAGCTTACAACTAGCTCACAACTAGCTCAAGTAGCTTACAGCTAGCTTAAATATCACGCAACTAGCTTATAACTAGCTCAAGTAGCCTGCAACTAGCCTAAAGCTAGTGCAACTAGCTTACATCTAGCGCAACTAGCTTAAGTAGCTTACAACTAGCTCAAGTAGCCTGCAACTGGCCTACAGCTAGTGCAACTAGCTTACAACTAGCTCAAGTAGCCTGCAACTAGCTTACAACTAGCTCAAGTAGCTTACAACTAGCTCAAGTAGCCTGCAACTAGCCTAAAGCTAGTGCAACTAGCTTACATCTAGCGCAACTAGCTTACAACTAGCTCAAGTAGCTTACAACTAGCTTAAATCTGGCGCAGCTAGCTTACAACTAGCTCAACTAGTTTACTACTAGCTTACATCTAGCGCAACTAGCTTAAGTAGCTTACAGCTAGCTCAAGTAGCCTGCAACTGGCCTACAGCTAGTGCAACTAGCTTACAACTAGCTCAAGTAGCCTGCAACTAGCTTACAACTAGCTCAAGTAGCTTACAACTAGCTCAAGTAGCTTACAACTACCTTACATCTAGCTCAACTAGCCTACAGCTAGCTCAACTAGCTTACTACTAGCTTACATCTGGCGCAACTAGCTCAAGTAGCTCACAACTAGCGTACTTCCTTGTTCTGACGTGTATTAGAGCGATGCTCCTGATCATGAATGTAAACGTTGTCAACACGTTCTCTCGTCTGTCCGTCCTGCACAGCTCATCATCTCACGTTAACATTAACGAAACCACAGCAGAACGTTAACGTGAATTGAATACAGGGGGGCTGACATCACCTGGTTCAGCACAGGTGAGTCATATTGCCTGGTTGAAAAGAACATTACCTCACTGTGTGAATTCACAGCGCCTGAAACAGAAGAAGCACGGCCTTTACAAAGTGAAGGCAACTGGAAGAAAGGGGAATTTCCCCCGGTCCCTACCCGCCTTCAAAGGATTTTCATATGCAGCGTCTGTGCAGATCATGAATTATCCATGATTGCAAAATAGATCCCTCGCAGTAGCAGCGCTGCTACACGGAATATTGGTATGTAAAATAATGCGAATGATCCCCAGAAATATGTATGCATGCATCTGGAGTCAGTCGACCAGACAAATTAACTCAGGAGCCTGTTTCCTGTGACGGTCAGACGTCACGAGCAGGACACGTTGTTAGATTTTCATTGTTTCCTCTATCCACACACACACACACACACACACACACACACACAATAACGTGTGTCCGTTAATCCTCTAGAAACCAAACAAACCGTCTGACAGGGGAGGCTGTGGTTGCTGGGGAAACGCCTCCGAGAGACAGTGATGGCCGACACCTCGGGGACCGGATGGACTGATGGGTAGCGAGGAAGATGTGTCAGTGTTTGTGTGAGTGTGTTTCTAAGCGTGTGTGTGTGTGTGTGTGTGTGTAATGACAGAGTGAAGAGTGTGAATAAGTTGAAGAGGAAGTCTTCAGTCATCTTAGTGCATGGTCGACAGATACAGTCCAGGTTGGAGGAGGCTGACAGATGCTCTCTCTGACATAAACAAACTTTACCTCCTGTTGATCTACACTGACCTGTAATCAGGTGAATGGTGTTTCTGTCATTCGTACGTCTGTTCTCACACTATGTAACTTTGGGCTCTTTGGACCTCGTTTATTGATGTTTACAGACGTTTTGGACCATCAGGAAGAAGACGAGGAGGTTTACAGGCCGGTGTCGTGCCAGAACTGGAGCTAGCCGAGCAGGGCAGTGTAACCGGGCTCAGCAGCCTCTATGGGCATGATGGCAGAGGTGAAGAGAGCGAAGAGGACGCTGACGGAGGAAGCTAAGAAGAGAAAAGGAGAGAGTGAGCGAGCAAGAAGCCGCCGGACAAGAGTAAATCTGGGACTGACTTTTAGTGGTTGGTGAAATAAAAGGCTGAACGACGCTGAGCTCGGCTTCAGTCACAGTTTTTGACACTTGAGCACCTTTAAGTGTGAATTAAGACTAGTTTTGTAATACAAACTCTTTATGGCAGAGTACAGGACAGTATGAATAAGATTCGTTCACAGACGTGTGAGTTGATGAAATAAACAACAGTCGACCTTCAGCTGTAAAGAACATTAAAAGTTAAAAGTGAAAGTAGAAAACTAAAAGTACAAACACACAAACAGCACGATGCTCTAAAACAGATTCAGTGTTTATGTTCTGATCCTGTTACAGAGCTCTGCTGCCACCCTGTGTTCAACAAATGAAGTTTAAACCATCAGCTCACGTTAACAGAGCTGATAAAAGTCCACGATGAACTCGTCTGGTTTAATGATTAATTAATGATTAAATGTTTTCACCTCTAATATTCGGTACTGTGTAATGTTTACTTACAAACAGAAATATCAGAATCTTTGCCACAGTAAACACAGCGAACCTACAGATGAAACTTCATCTTCTACAGGCTCCTCTACACTGAGTAATACTGCAGTACTGTCTCTAATAAAGTGACACAGTGCTGTGATTAGTAGCAGTATAGTACATGTAAGAATACTATACCATCTAGTATAGTATTTTTATAGTGTATTAGTACTTTTACTTAAATAAATACTTTGCCCGTCACTGTACACAAAAATTCACACACTTTGCAGTGAGGAAACACGGTTCAAAATAAATAAATAAATAAATAATAATAATAATACATTTTATTTCAAGCGCCTTTCAGGACACTCAAGGTCACTCCACAAATTAAACAGATAAAATAAGAAAAGTATTAAAATAATAACAGTCACATATCTAAATATAAATAAAATATATATATATAATAATAAAAAATAAAATAAATAATAATATAAAACAACAACGACAATAATAATATATAATAATAATAAAATAAATAATAATAAAACACATTAAATTATATAAATAGACAAAATAAAATGAAAGTTTAAAGGCTCCTCTACACTGAGTAATACTGCAGTACTGTCTCTAATGCAGTAACTGTGTAGTATCAGCAGAGTACTATGACACAGTCTACTATAACACCACACACAGAGTACTGCAGTATTTCTCCACACACAGAGTACTGCAGTATTTCTCCAGCTGGTACTTTAAATCCTCTGAGTACTCCATCACTGTACGAGATGCTGACTGACACCACCCGCGCATGCGCAGCGGCTCGCTCTCCTCTCCTGTGACTGACCGTTAGTGACCTCAGTTTCTGCAGTTGGACGCACGCGTACACAACACACACACACACGCACGCACGCACGCACACCGCACGAGGAGGAGAGAGGAGATGGCGGGTATTTTCGGGAAGATCTTCGTGGGAATTTACGTGGAGATAAAACGGAGCGACGGTACGTGGCTAGCTGACTCACTAACCCCGCACATACATCCATATATACGGCCACGGCGGCGGGCGGCCGCCCCTCCGTCCGGCGGCGGCGGCGGGTCCCGGTGAGAGGAGCTAACGTCACCGCTCACCGCAAAGCTAGCTACACGACGACCGTTAAATAAACATGGCGGGCGGCGTGTTGGCGCCTTTAAACGGTGTTTTTCTGTCATGGTGTGTCGACTGTCAGTCATGGGAGGAGGCTAGCACACGCCGGCCGGCCGGCAGGACTGGGGTGGAGGAAGAGGAGGAGGAGGTGGAGGAGGTGGGGGTAAAGCGGCCGAGCGACCGAGCCGAGGCGAGCGGGCGTGTCCGTCCACCTGTGCCTCTGTCCGGCCTCGCTGTGTCCGCTCTGCCCTCTCCTCCTCTCCCCGCAGCATCATGGCTGCTGAAGCCCCTCCAGTGCTGCACCACCCTGCACTGCATCATCCGGCAGTGGCCTGTGAATCATGGGTGGATGGATGGATGGAGCCGGACAGGGCCTTGGCCTCTCTCCATCTGAACAGCCTGATTTCACCACATTAAAGTGAATTTCCAGCTGCTAAGACTGTCTAAGACTAGTCTTTAAGATTGCTGTGTGACACAGTGGATGAGTCTTATCAGCATCCATCATGAGCCACACCCATCAGCATCCCACTGTCCTGATTTCAGGGTTAGACCGGCTGCAGGGAGACAAAATGTGCTGACTTCATGCTTAAAGACGTGTTCGCCTCGGAGCTCCCCGGGTGTGTTAACGGCCTACAGCTCTGCCTCTCTCTCTCTCTGCAGGACGGATACACCAGGCGATGGTCACATCTCTGCACGAGGACAATGAGAGCGTGACGGTGGAGTGGATCGAGAACGGAGACACCAAAGGGAAAGAGGTGACCACCGCATGAGTCAGCTGATTCACTTACACCACCCTGATTATCGTCTTTAAAGGTCCGGTGTGTAAGAGTGAGGCAGACGTGGACGATAACATTCAGAACTATGATTTCATGCACGTGTAGTCACCTGAAAATATTCATATTTATGTTTTTGTTGCTTGAAAATGAGACTTTTATGTCCTCTTCCATGTTGTATCCGACACACTGGACCTTTAATCACTCCTCATACACCTGCTGGAGCTCGATGATCTCAAAGCCAAACGATAAATTGATTAATCATCAGTTGATTGTCGGGATTTCTATCATCAAACCTCAGTTTGGAGTCATCTTCCCGCCCAAAGACGAGAGGCTGAGAGCTCAGTCGACTCATCGTCATCTGAAAGTTTGTTAGTTTTTAAAAGAAGTGTCGTCTAACGTGACTTAAAAAAAAACACAAACTGGACCGAGTGAACGAAGCGAAAGAGGAAACGAAGAGCGAGTCGCCTCGTGCGTCCTTTGAAGCTGAAGCCGGATAAAACGAATCAAACTGAACACAGCTCGTTAAAAACAAGAAAGAAACAAACATGAATTAGTTTTAAAAGAATCAAGGTGAGCAGATTAAAACAGTTAAAATAAGGTGGAGAGTTAAGCTGTAGTTTAAAGGTCCAGTGTGTGAGATTTAGAGGAATCTAACGGTCAAATATACTCGTCATAACTCATGTTTGATCACCTGAAAATCACCTGTTACCTTTTATATCTACAGAGGCTGCAGGTCCTCTTCCACGGAGTCCGCCATGTTTCTACAGTAGCCCAGAACGGACAAACCAGACAAATATCGGCTCTAGATAGAGCAGCTTTTCACAAGTTTCACACCCAGGCTGCGGTCGAATAGTCAGTATCACCGTGTCCACCATGATGAGAGCTGTTTGAATCCTCTAACTGTCAAGGAAAGGAGCTTCAATGCTTCCTTTATTATCTCCTTTAGCATAGGACACACCGGATACACAGATCACGTCAATAACACTCACCGTCGCATCCTGACGTAGTCTAAGTGTAAGTGCCGTCGTCTTCTCCTGACTCCTTATGACCTCTCCTTCACATCTTTTCCTCGACCTCGTGACGTTTTCCATCGAGGTCAAGGAAAAGTGGTTAGGAAAGGACCTAGGAGCTAATTTCTTTGACTACTTAACCGTACACCCACTTTAGGCTCTCTCACTTGCTTGGAAGGTGAGGGTGAGCTGAAGGGTGTTCAGTCGGTCGCGATAATGCAAGGTCACCGCTAAATCCTACACACTGGACCTTTAAGTTGAGAGAGAGTATATGTATATGTATGTGTTCAAACTAACATGTCTGTTGTCTCTGCCTCAGATCGATCTGGAGAGCGTCTTCGCTCTGAATCCAGACGTTGCTCCTGATGAGGAGATCCCACAGAGTCCTGAAGCTCCTCTTCCTCCATCCAATGTCTCCAAAACCAGCAAACTCCCCAAGGTGGGTGTGCTCCGTTCTGATTTTATTTCACGCTCTTATTTTGGATCTAAGCAGAAGAAATTTGATATCTGAGACTTTTGCTGGTGGTGCATGCGGCCGACGTACGAAGGCTGAGTCCTAAACACGTCAACACGGGTTCAATTCAAACCTACAACCCTCTGCTGCATGTCGCCCCCTCTCTCCTGTCTGTCTGCAGCTGGTTCTAATAAAACATACATGTATGTATGAAAAGCCCAGAATGTTAGCTCCTCTCACCTCCTGCATGAGACTGTGGAGGCCCCACAGCTCCTTCACTCAAACAGCTGACAGACTCTCTGCTGAACATCACGTCAACGTTTCCTCTGAAATCTGTGACGTGATTTATATTTTCTGTTTTTATTTCCAGACCAAGCGGATTACATCGATACCTAAAGCTGAGAACGCTCCACGAGAGAACAGAGGTATGTTTGATTTAAATGTCACGTCCTCTGGGAGGTTAGATTATCAGAACTTGACCTGAGGGTGGACACACACAAATACACACACACACACATACACACACACACACTCCTGCTTTAGGATTACTGCAGTGAGTCCTCAGCTTCAACCTCTGCAGCTCTTCGTCTGATGGCTTCACCTGTGTGACTCAGTTCAGTTATTTATACTCGTGTTTCTAAATCAGTCCTTGTCACCTTTAATCAGAGTAAAAAAAAAAAACGACTTCCAAGTGCAGAAAATGTTCTTTTGGAAAAACTCTGAATGTCTGAGTCAGCAGTTTGGCTTTCAAAATAAAAGTCTGCCACACCGCCTTCACATTAAAATGTTTTAGGAGGCGATGCTGCTTCAGGTTGAGTTCAGTTTCTCAGTCTTCACCCACACAGAGCAGAGAGTGAATGAATGCAAGTCTCTACTCGGGACTGGAATTAAGAACCGGTTCCAAAGTTTCTGATCCATCTTAATTGCACGCTTCCGAGTTTATCAGTTCCTTTTATCGATGTTTCGATGTCAGGAAACTTGTGAAAAGAGTCGTGGTTTAGAGGTAGAAACTGTCCAAAGCTTCACTTCATGTGAAGGTGGAGACATCTTTCTACCCAACATGGACTTAAATATACAGGATTTCCACGTGTTTGACGCTCTGCTCACGAGGGCCACTTCTTCCCAACATCCTGTTTTAATCACACAGGCAGGCTGAGCAGACTTTTTATTTGAACCTATGCTGTACAAATATCCTCTTATTTCATCTATTTTAACAGTTAGCGGTTAAACAGTGGAGCTTTTGCACACCTGAGACTTGTCCGGATGTGACACGACCTCTTGGAAGCAGCTGAAAATGCTTTCCGTAATCCGCCATCTGGACACAAATCAGGGCCAACACACCTGATGACCCCCAGGTTCATCACTGAGGGTGTGCGCACCTGTAGACTGTATAAAACATGGACGACGTCTCCGTGACGTCACACACAGGTTTCTAAAGAGCTGCTGTGAAGCTCAGTGTGGAGGCTCCGTGGACTCAAGGTGCTCAAATAAGCCACCCACCTGTCAATCAAAGCGTCCACGCTCTTGATCCTGCATAACTTTAAGCCTTAATATAATTTGAACAGGTGAGTTGTATATAAATTCACCCTCAGTACAGTTGTCATGAACGAGGAAATTAGCTATAGAGACCAAAACTGTTTTTTGTACCAGGCTGTAAACATGTTTATTTCTGCTGTGAAGTTGGACATTTGAACATGGGGACTTATGGAGACTGACTCACTTCTGGAGCCAGCCTCAAGAGGACATTTGAGGAACTGCAGTTTTTTGTGGTTTCAGCTCCAGATAAAACTAGAAACTGTCTGCATGCGTAGAAACCAGTTTTAAAATGTGTAGTTTTATGTTTTTAGTCACAAACTGATGGTCATGTTGGACTTTGTCCTCCTCAGCTGCAGCCGTCGGAACCACCCGAGCTCGTCCCAGCCAGCACAGCCAACCTGTAGAGCCGCCTCCACCCGCCATCGCCCCGCAGACCGCCCTGAACCAGTCCCTGCTGCAGCAGCAGAACGGTAACAGTCTGCATCACGCCTGTCAGAGGTCGTTCACATGCCTCGATGTGCTCGGAGATAGTTAAAGTGTGTGTGTGTTGTTATTTTCTGGCCACAACCGGTGATGTCATGCTCCCACACAGCTGTGTGTGTGCGCGTGTGTGTGTGTGTGTGTGTGTGTGTGTGTGTGTGTGTGTGTGTGTGTGTGTGTGTGTGTGTGTGTGTGAGGCCTCAGAGGCTCTTTCACAGCTGCTCGCTGCTTTGGCTTCAGGACGTCTGCAGTCATACTACAGTGTTTGTTTCAGCTTTCAGCTGCGGCCGTTGGGATCAGTATGAATGTTGCTGCTGTGGAAATAAAGTCAGATTAAACTGAACGTGTGACGAGCAGAAAGATTTCCACCGTCAACGCATCACGTTAAAAACCAGAGATAACACACACTGTCTGATGTCTGTACTGTAGAGCTCTGATGTCGTCTTAAAGTCATCATCAGCTCATCAAGAAAATAATCACGTGATCGTAATAATTCATCTCTGCAGCTCGGAGGAAATCAAACTGTGTGAAGGAGGTGGAGAAACTTCAGGAGAAACGAGAGAAGAGACGACTTCAGCAGCAAGAGCTGAGAGAGAAGAGAGCACAGGTGAGACGCACACACACATGTACAGGTAAAACACACGTGTACAGGTAAAACACACACCTGTACAGGTAAAACACACATGTACAGGTAAAACACACACATGTACAGGTAAAACACATGTACAGGTAAAACACAACAACAGGTAAAACACACATGTACAGGTAAAACAGGTAAAACACACATGTACAGGTAAAACACACATGTACAGGTAAAACACACACATGTACAGGTAAAACACACATGTACAGGTAAAACAGGTAAAACACACATGTACAGGTAAAACACATGTACAGGTAAAACACACATGTACAGGTAAAACACACATGTACAGGTAAAACACACATGTACAGGTAAAACACACACATGTACAGGTAAAACACATGTACAGGTAAAACACACACATGTACAGGTAAAACACACATGTACAGGTAAAACAGGTAAAACACACATGTACAGGTAAAACACACATGTACAGGTAAAACACACACATGTACAGGTAAAACACATGTACAGGTAAAACAGGTAAAACAAACATGTACAGGTAAAACACACATGTACAGGTAAAACACACATGTACAGGTAAAACACACATGTACAGGTAAAACACACACATGTACAGGTAAAACACACACATGTACAGGTAAAACACACACACATGTACAGGTAAAACACACACATGTACAGGTAAAACACACACACATGTACAGGTAAAACACACACATGTACAGGTAAAACACACACATGTACAGGTAAAACACACGTGTACAGGTAAAACACACGTGTACAGGTAAAACACACATGTACAGGTAAAACACACATGTACAGGTAAAACACATGTACAGGTAAAACACACACATGTACAGGTAAAACACACATGTACAGGTAAAACAGGTAAAACACACATGTACAGGTAAAACACACACATGTACAGGTAAAACACACATGTACAGGTAAAACAGGTAAAACACACATGTACAGGTAAAACACACACATGTACAGGTAAAACACACACATGTACAGGTAAAACACACACATGTACAGGTAAAACACACACACATGTACAGGTAAAACACACACATGTACAGGTAAAACACACACATGTACAGGTAAAACACACACATGTACAGGTAAAACACACACACATGTACAGGTAAAACACACACATGTACAGGTAAAACACACACACATGTACAGGTAAAACACACACATGTACAGGTAAAACACACACATGTACAGGTAAAACACACATGTACAGGTAAAACAGGTAAAACACACATGTACAGGTAAAACACACATGTACAGGTAAAACACACACATGTACAGGTAAAACACACATGTACAGAGTAAAACACACATGTACAGGTAAAACACACATGTACAGGTAAAACACACATGTACAGGTAAAACACACACATGTACAGGTAAAACACACACACATGTACAGGTAAAACACACACATGTACAGGTAAAACACACACACATGTACAGGTAAAACACACACATGTACAGGTAAAACACACACATGTACAGGTAAAACACACGTGTACAGGTAAAACACACGTGTACAGGTAAAACACACATGTACAGGTAAAACACACACATGTACAGGTAAAACACATGTACAGGTAAAACACACACATGTACAGGTAAAACACACATGTACAGGTAAAACAGGTAAAACACACATGTACAGGTAAAACACACATGTACAGGTAAAACACACACATGTACAGGTAAAACACACATGTACAGGTAAAACAGGTAAAACACACATGTACAGGTAAAACAGGTAAAACACACATGTACAGGTAAAACACACATGTACAGGTAAAACACACACATGTACAGGTAAAACACACACATGTACAGGTAAAACACACACACATGTACAGGTAAAACACACACATGTACAGGTAAAACACACGTGTACAGGTAAAACACACACATGTACAGGTAAAACACACACATGTACAGGTAAAACACACACATGTACAGGTAAAACACACATGTACAGGTAAAACACACACACATGTACAGGTAAAACACACACATGTACAGGTAAAACACACACATGTACAGGTAAAACACACACACGTGTACAGGTAAAACACACACATGTACAGGTAAAACTAAAAGTTTCAGGTCTCAGATTTAGAAGTTTGCACACTTTAAAATAATGAACATATGAATACCTCAAACTTTTATTGAATACTTTGATGTGATATTTTTGTTTAATTTCAGGAAGTCGATGTGAATTTACCAAACTATGAAATCATGTGTATGATCAGAGACTTCAGAGCCAGCCTGGACTACAGACCTCTAACCAGTAACGACCTGGTGAGTCCTCCACATCGTACTTTATGTATCAGAGATACAAGATGTCAGAGATTCATTCATGAATGCAAACTCTGCTTTGTTCTTCTAGTCGTGGAGCTTCATCATCGACTAGAACAAACTCAGTCTTTAGACTGAACCTGTTAAACCTCACGAGTCGTCAGTCTCTTATTTAAGTTAAACTTTATTTCAGATTTTAGTTGAGATCACAAAGTTTCAAAATATATCACCTGACACATGTATGATGGAGAAAACATGAAGAATATTTATTTTCTCAGCATCACAGACTGAAACCAGCTGATACAGTCGTGATGTTGGTGGTTAAACATCTCAACAGAGACTCTGTACAAACGTCTTACAGAAGAATATATGAAGAATGTTTATAGTGAAGTTTGTCTGTTGTTGTTTCAGATCGAGGAGCACAGGATATGTGTGTGTGTGCGTGCACGTCCGCTCAATAAAAAAGGTAAGAGCAGCTTCATCTTTATATAAAGGTGTTCAATTTAAAGGATTTGTTTGGATCAGATCATGGATGGATAAAAGAAATGTTCACACAAACGTCCGAGACTGAGACAAGACCAAGACCGAGTCACGCAGACTTCAGATCAGCGTCAAAGCTCGCCTCACGAAGTTAAAGCTTAATGTTGGTGTGTGGTTTGTGTGTCTTCAGAGCTGTCCGTGAAGGATCTGGACGTGATCACCATCCCCAGTAAGGACGTGGTGATGGTCCATGAGCCCAAGCAGAAAGTCGACCTGACCCGTTACCTGGAGAACCAAACCTTCCGCTTCGACTACGCCTTCGATGAGAACTCCACCAATGAAATGGTGTACAGGTGACAAAATGTCCAGTATTATAAAGAAATATAACAAAAACAATATAATTTAGATTATTCATTTATTTATTTGACGTTGAACCTTCCGCTCGCAGGTTCACCGCTCAGCCGCTGGTCGAGACCATTTTTGAGAGAGGGATGGCGACCTGCTTCGCGTACGGACAAACTGGAAGTGGAAAAACACACGTGAGCACTTCGACTTTTGACTTTTACGCTTCATGTTTTCACCGCCGTCTTTCCTGTTTTAACTCGTGTCTCCGTTCTTTTAGACGATGGGAGGCGACTTTTCTGGAAAGAACCAGGACTGCTCTAAAGGGATCTATGCACTGTCTGGTTAGTTTTTAACCTCTCTGTCTTCACTGCTGGTTTACTTAAACATAAACTGAACTCAGGCCTCTGTTTGTCTTTCTTTGTGCAGCCAGAGACGTTTTCCTCATGATAAAGAAGCCAAATTACAAGAAGCTGGATCTCCAAATCTTTGCCACATTTTTTGAGATTTACAGCGGGAAGGTAAGTGTCTGTCTGAACGTGATGAGTAATAAACATGATGGAGAGGTCAGGTGAAACGCTGTGTGTTTGTCTTTGAAGGTGTTTGACCTGCTAAACCGCAAAGCTAAGTTACGGGTCCTGGAGGACGGGAAGCAGCAGGTCCAGGTGGTCGGTCTGCAGGAGAGGGAGGTGAAGTGCACAGAGGACGTCCTCAAACTCATCGAAGTGGGAAACAGCTGCAGGTAAACCAGCTCGGCTCAGTGAACGTTGGAAATGTTGTTTGGACTCTGGAATAAGCTTCATGTGCGTCTCCTCACAGGACTTCTGGTCAGACCTCGGCGAACGCTCACTCCTCTCGGAGCCACGCTGTGTTCCAGATCATTCTGCGTCGGCGGGGGAAGATGCACGGAAAGTTCTCCCTCATCGACTTGGCGGGGAACGAGAGAGGGGCGGACACGTCCAGCGCTGACCGCCAGACTCGCCTCGAAGGAGCTGAGATCAACAAAAGCCTGCTGGCACTAAAGGTTCCCGCTGCTCAGTGTTTAAAGACACGTCACATAGAAAGCCAAAATCAGTGACGTAGTTGGTGGTGTGTGACTTAGTTGACTAACGTGTCTTTGTGTCTTTGTGCAGGAGTGTATTCGAGCTCTGGGCAGGAACAAACCTCACACTCCGTTCAGAGCCAGCAAGTTAACTCAAGTCCTGAGAGACTCGTTCATTGGAGAAAACTCCAGAACATGCATGGTGAGTTACTGAACCTCCTGTGGACACGGACACATTATTGATTATAACATTATCGATCTTTAACGTGATTTCCCTGCGCAGATCGCGACCATCTCTCCTGGAATGGCGTCGTGTGAAAACACCTTGAACACGCTGAGATACGCCAACAGGTAAAAACAGCGTGCCGTGTACGCGATGTTCAGCTCAGAGGCTAACGAATCTCTTCTCGTTATCTCCCCCAACACTGAAAATAAACATCACAGATGGTGGATTATAAATCAGCTGCAGCTAAATAAAGATTCTGTGCAACAACGAGCTAACACGGACTGAAACATCAGTCCTGGTGCACCTTTGTTTGTCTTCCTTCTCCTGCCGAAGTTAAATGACATGATCCTCTTCCTCTCTCTTCTTCTTCTTCTTCTTCTTCTGTGGTGTTGTCTCTTCCTCCATGTTCCAGAGTAAAGGAGTTTGGGATAAGTCCCTCAGACATTCCTTTCTCCCAGAGCGGGGGTGGAGGTGGTCGCTCCGAGCTCTCCCCGACTTACGAGTACGATGGCTTTACACTAACGTCTCTCCACGGCAACTTAAAAACCCACCACACATACATCCCGCCTTGTGACACATCACCCATTTATAAAACCTCTTTGTGTTGCTTCATGTCCAATCAGAAGTTTCCCCGAGTCACTCAGAGTTACAGAAGTGTGTTTGAGTTAAAGGTTAATGTTAGTCAGAGCGCCAGATGTGGATTAATCCGCTGCTGGAAATAGTCCCTAAAAACAAGCACTGTTCCCTCCTGAGCAGCTGTTTGAGGAAAGACTGAGAGTCACAGACGAGGTCAGGACGACGCCGAGGCGAATGAGATTTATAAAATATAAAACATCAGCAGTCTGATCCTTGAAGCTGATTTTAACGTCCCCGTCTGCTCAGAAATGTGTTTTTCTTCTTGGTGGATGTTTGAACTTCACCGTACAGAAAGATGATTAACATACGAAGAAACACGCGTGTTAATGAGCGGTCACCTGACTTCACCTCTTCCTGGTAGCTTAAGCAAACCTGGACGTAGTCTCCGTGACAGACATGTTCCTGAAGAGACTCAGCGTGGAGCCACAGAGACGACGTCCATTCTTCATACCGTCAGTGGTTGAACAGGTGTAAACGTGTCCTTAAAGGTGCTGAAGGAGGAAAATATTCCACCTTAAATCAGAGTTTAACACAATCACAGCGCAGCATACAACTTTAGTGAAGTAGGAGACAGTTGATCAACCTCAGACTCAAATTATTCCCCCGAACAGTCTTAAAACATGGAGGGACCTTTAAAGATGACTGGGGCCACTAAGATATTATATTCTATTATATTATATTTTAGGACGATAACTCGTCAGCAGAAGGGAACTTCTGACTTTTTATTCATTATTTTTGTTCATTTTGCACCCACAGTTTTTTTTTTTATGTCGATGTGCTTTTATTTTTTCAGGCATGGAGTCTGTATTGTCTGTTGCTCCCTTCGGCATGCTGAGCAATTTTCACCGGCAACATCTCCGCGTATTGCATGCAACTAGCAGCCCGGTTGTTGCTCGTGTCAGTAGCCATGTTGTTGTTTCACCAGCAGCACTGATGTGTTGTCAGGGTGAAGGAGCTCACCGTGGACCCGACGGCAGCGATGGACAGCCGTCAGGGAGGACACGTCAACCAGCTGGAGGTGCTGGAGGCTCAGTGGGGGGTCGGGAGTTCTCCACAGAGAGACGACCTGAAGCTGCTCTGCGAACAGAACGTAAGACATCAACAAGGTCAACAACACGAGACACAGCAGCCAGATAATATTACTGACTAGTCCAACAGCAAAGTGTTACGTACTTCTCCCGACCCGGAGCCCAAAGTTACATAGTGTGAGAACAGACGTACGAATGACAGAGACACCATTCACCTGATCACAGGTCAGTGTAGATCAACAGGATTTAACATTTTATATTAGTTAATCCATCAACACGTTTCCTCCTTCCTCTCCTATGAAGGTTATATTAAGAAATGATTGCTAAATTCTGCTGGGAAGTGCAGATATAAAGTGAAGTAGTAAGAAGTAATAATTGTCCTGCTGGTTTTTCTTCATACTTTTATACTTTGGATCGTTTAGTCGTGAAACATTCATGAAATCTGATATTAAAAGTCTTAAATTTAACTTGAACGCTGCAGGAAAATCCAGTGAGTCTCTTTAAATGTTTGAAGTCTTCGCTGCAGCACAAAGAGTCGGCCTGGTCCAGTCTGAGCAGGAAGAGTTCTTACAAAGTTTCAGAGTTCAGGTTTGAGACAGACGTGTTCGTGTTTCCTCTGCAGGAGGAAGAAGTTTCTCCTCAGCTCTTCACTTTCCATGAAGCCGTCTCTCAGCTGGTGGAGATGGAGGAGCAGGTTCTGGAGGACCACCGGGCGGTGTTCCAGGTACAGTGCAGCCTTCATGTTCAGGTCTGTGCAGCAGAGGAATATAAACACAGTTAAAGATGTTCATGCGTGTCCTCGCAGGAGTCCATCCGCTGGCTCGAAGATGAGAAGGTTCTGCTGGAAATGACGGAGGAGGTTGACTACGACGTCGAGTCGTTCGCGACTCAACTAGAACAAATCCTCGACCAGAAGATCGACATCCTCACCGAGCTGAGAGGTGAAGAGCGTTTCCTTTAAAGGTTGAAGCTCCGATCAGACATGAAGCAACACGTCCATCAGTTTTATGTGACCACGTAATATATCACACGTTCAAAGAGGAGCTGAGAACAACAGCTAGGGAACGTTGCCTGAATGTTCTGAGAACAATTGTTGTCGAATGTTGCCAGAACATTTTGAAAATGTTGCTCGAATAGTCCAAAAACAACGGGGGAACTGTCTGAGCAATCCGAGAACAGCAGTTGACCAATGTTGCCTGAAAGTTCTTGAAACAACAGTTAGGCAACATTCCCTGATCGTTGAGAACAACAGTTGGGGAACGCTGCCTAAACGTTCTGAGAACAACATTTGGGAAACGTTCCCCAACCGTTGTCCTCAGAACGTTCTCTGAACCTGTCACAGAACAGAGTGTTGTTCTGGGAATGTTTAGGCAACGTTCCCCACCTGCTGAAATGTTGCCTGAACGTGCTGGGAAATGCTCCCTGAACGTTCTGAGAACTACACCCACGCTCTACGTCTTTCCATTAGTGGAGAGTCGACGGAGGCAGAACTTTGCAGCGCTCTGCGTAAACTTTTAGTCGTGTCTGAATGAAGCTTTTAGAAACATAAACGTCAAAGACGTCTCAGTCTGAACTCTGAACCTCTAACCCCGAAAATCCACCGGGCACGTCTCCGTCAAGTCACGTCTCCGGTGCTGTTTTGGTCCGTCCTGCATCGACTTCAAACCCACTGGGAGCGTTTCAGAAGCGTTTATCCCTCCAGACTTTGTCTACTTGCTCAGATTTGGTCATTCTCCTGGTTCACGTGCTTCTAAATATGCTTCTACATGTGGAAATATGCTACGTGGTTCATTTGTCAGTTTGCACGGGGTGTTTTATTTTGAAAATCCACTGGGTTCTCTATGCAGTTTCTGTGTCTGGCTTCCTGTCAGCTCGAGGTGCTCTGTGTAAATTGACGCGGGCTGCTCGCGGCGTCCGTCGAAAATAGAACAGTTTAATTCAACGTGGAGCCGAGCGGAGGCCCGCTTCTGGCACGCTTCTGAACCGGACCGCGGCGGAGCCGGTGTGGTTTGAAACATTGACTAGAACGGCTGCGTATCACTGCGGCGACCCACGCCCGGTGGAATTTGGGGGTAACAGATGTTTCATGTTTCATGTCTGAAAGGGCTTCAGAGATCGTCAACACGAGTCTTAACGGTCTTTGTTAGTCTTTGACAGTCTTTGTAACTCGTTGCTGTGATCTTCTGTCTTCAGATAAAGTCAAGTCTTTCCGCTCGGCGCTGCAGGAAGAGGAGCAGGCGAGCCAACAGATCACCCCGAAGAGGCCTCGAGCTCTATAGACGGAAAACCTGAAAAAGATTTCACTGTAACGCTGACTCGTCTTCAGAAAGATGATTTATGACTTCCTGTCTCTCTCTCTCTGTTTGTTTGGTCTCTCCTCTCTGCTGTACAGGCCGCCATCGCTTCCCATCATGCATCCGTCCACCTGTAAAACCAGAGAGCAGCCCGCCTGCTCTGCATCCTCCTGTGAAGTGTGTTTACAAGGTTTTTGTATGTGTGATCAGTCACAAGTGCTTCATTTTAAACAACAAAATAATGATAATTATTTGTTTTAAATACATTTTTATAGGGTCAATCATAGCTTATCCTCATGTTGGCCAATTTTATAAGCAACTTTTTTGCCATTTTGTGCAATATTCTGAGGGTTTTCTTCCCGTTCGTCCCCATGTTTCAGCTCAGGGGTGAACCGGAGGAGCATGTGGAGTTTGTGTGTAAGACGAGCCAATGTGTGTTTGTGTTGATAATGTGTGTAAAATATGTGTTTGACTGAGAGGAAGCTTCAGACACTGAACTAACCTTGCATTACGTGAACTGACCTGAAGGGGGCGCTGTAATCAAAGACAAAGCAACTGATTGATCACAGCAATTTTTAATTTGCCAAAATAAACGAAGGTTACTTCTTGTTGCTTGACTTGTTTTTATTTATTCTGTGAAAACTTTATTTAAAATGTTGAACTGTTGTTTACATTTTACACCTTTAATGACACAAACTCTTTATATGACGACATAAATCTTTAAACACACGTCGTTAATATGTCGTTTGAGTTTTAAAAGAGGCTCTGTCATTTAGGTAATAATGGTTGCACAACAGCAGAACATGGCGCCTGTGTTGGGGACTATTCAAACTCTTCAGCTATTACACAACAAGTAGGTCCGACCGAGCAATCTGATTGGTCAACTAGACGTTTAGAACGTGCTCAAATTAGCATGACAGCACACCTGACTGAAAAATATCACTCCGCCATCTGCACATGGTCACATCCTGAAATATAGAACATGTAAACAGGAAGTACTTTAATAAAGTAAAACATCTGAATTTACAATTTCAGCTTTCTTTAATGATTATTCTGTGTTATGGAGCTGTTAGACCGCCTCGTTAACACAGGTGTGCACCTCGTTAACACAGGTGTGTGCAGCAGTCAGAGATCAAACAGTTCAGTGAGCTCAGAGAAAATTTTGATCACATCGATCTTTGTTCAACACATTTTGACTTTTGGACTTTACAACGCTGTGGAGTTACTGGAAATGTTTGGACCATCCTCCATCAGCTGTGCAGGTGAGTTAAAAAGTTATATTAGATATCAGAGTCACTACAAGACTGAACTAGCAAAGCAGTTTAGAGTTTATATGTGAGTATTTATTCAGTTTGGGAAACTCCACGATCTCCAGAAGCTCTGATGGAACTAGAAAGGTCATTACTAAGGCTCGGGCTACTTGCTGGAGTAGTGAACTGTGTTCCATTACATACAGGAGTCTACTGCTGTGACTGATTGTTTTCCAGGTGTTAGTCAGGCCCCGTGTATCTCCATAGAAACAGAGATCAGAACAGAAACGGCGCGCAAAGAAATGTTTATTTTGAGAGCAAATTGCCCCAAAACATGAAAATCTTTTGATTCTATATTTTATTTAAGTTGCTAATTGCCTGAACGTCTGAGAGCAACAACAGTTGGGGAACGTTGCCTGAAGGTTCTGAGCTGTTACTGAAACTAATGCTCACTCAACATGTTTCACTGAATAAATCGTAAATTTATGGAAAATAAAAAAATAGTAATTATAATTTTACATAATGTAATTTAAGAAAACAGAAAAAAATACTGTATAAATAATATAGTAATTTTTCTGTACTAAAATTAGAACTTTAATTTATCACTATTAGCATCATACTTAAAATGGTTGAACGGTTAATTTACACATAATGTCAGTAGTTGTATGTACAATTACAAAAAAAAGTACTGTAAAAATTATTTTACATAAGTTTAAGTTTTTCTTTTTTAATTATAAAAAAATAATTTTGAATTTAAAAATTTAAAAAAATATTTATTTTTTTATGAATTTTTTTATATATACAATTTAAAAAAAAAAACAGAACACGACAAAAAAATTAAGTTTACATACTTTTTAAAATTAAAGTTTTACATACTTAAAATGGTTGGCTGTTAATTTACAGATAATGTCCGTAAAATTGGAGTTGTATATACAATTACAAAAAAAAAAAAAAATTACAAAATTAAGATTTTTTCTTTAAATTTTAAAATTAAAAAGAATTAATGTAAAATTAAAAAAAATATTAAAATTTCTTTAATTAAATTTTAAAAAAAAAATTTTATATACAATTTTTAAAAAAAAACAGAACACGACTGTAAAAATGAAAGTTTACATACTTTTTAAAGTTAACTACTTTTTAACTTTAAAAAGTTAACATATTTTTTAAAATTAAAGTTTTACATACTTAAAAGAAAAAAACAGAAAAATGTTATAAAGCATTTTTGACTGAAAATGTCAGTAAATTTACAGTTTATTTGAATTATAAAATTTTACTTTATTTATTGTGAACACATGCAGAGAATTTTACTCTGGTTTTAAGTTGCTCAGTTCAAGAAAGGACATTTTTCATTTTTTTTTTATTGTACAAAAAAGTACACAGTTCAAAATGTAACTTTTTACAGTAGTTTTCTGTTTTTTAAAATTGTAAAAAAAAACAAAAACAAACCATATTTAACCAAACTGATATTTTAATTATATTTTGTCAATAATGGTAAATTTGTTATTTTTCATTTTTGTACAGAAAAAACTTTATTATTTATAAAGCATTTTTGGGGAACGTTGCTTGAACGTCTGAGAACTACAGTTGGGGAACGTTGCCCAAACATTAGTAGAACAACACTTGGGGAAGGTTGCCTGAAGGTTCTGAGAACAACAGTAATCCGATCAATAGTTGTTGAGATATTTCCGTCTGAATGTGGTCGACCAATCGTTGGACCAGGTTTTCTGTCCGTAGAGCGGCAGCACTGTACACGGTGAATAAAACGACACGAACACATGTTGAGTTACCGTCCAATTGTTTTTATTCCACAGTACAGACAATGGAGAGAGAGCCAGGGGTCCGACCGGGCCTGAACACACATGAACTAGGAGACATCAGAACCTACTGTATCGTCTGTCTGAACACAACGTGAGTCTGATACTGGTGTCGTTAATCAAATACACAGTGTTTTTATCAGTGGTTTGAATAAATGAAACACTTTCCAATTAAAACCACAGAAGAAGAGCTCACGGCCGTCTGTATACAGCTGCTAACAGAATACAGAGAAATACTGTTAACACTTCCTTTAAAGCTTTTAGTTTAGCATTTATTAATAAACAGTTTCTAACACTATAATGTCCTGTAGTTATAATCATTTATCTGAAACATTAATAAATCTGTGAATAAACCTGTACAGTGTTCTATAAAGTAACTCTTTATGCACATGTACACATCATTCACAAGCAGGTTTAATGTCCTTAATTATATATAACTTATTAGATATTTATTATATAAATAAATACATTAAAATACTTCATAATCTCTTTAGAATTGCTTACAGCTACATTATAGTGTGTTGTAATCTGCTTATAAATGCTAAATAAAGAGGTTAAAATAAAGTGCTACTGAAAAACTTTAAAATTTGAGCATGAATCTAATTTCGAAGACTTCATATATCCAAAATATATATGAATTATTGCCACCATAAATTTTGACAGCTTAATATATGTCACAGACCTACAGCTCTGTAATATTTGTGATGTTTTATTTCAGTTTATTTTAAAAATAGAGATGAGAAACAACCCCAGTGTTGGGATTTATAAATAATTGTAAATGAATAACTTAATAATAAGACACCCTTATCAATAATTATTATAGATCAGTTATAAGATGTTAATATAAACACTTTCAGTTGGCAGATTGTGGAAAATCCTTTTGTCTGTTTAACTTTTTTTATTTGATTTGTTTATTTTTTTATATTCATAAACTTTGAGAGAGAAAAAATCCATAAAATTTGCAGCTATAAATGTGAATAAGTGACAAATATTAAAGGGTTTTGTAATTAATAAATGGATTTTGGTCCAGATCTTCTGCAGCCTTTTCTAAAAAAAATATTTTTCACAACCTGCCAAACTTTTCAAACTTTGTTCTTTTCTTCTCACTGATCTATGAAATAATTTATTAAAGGAACATTTTTATTTTGGAAAATATGGCTAAATCTGCTTTCTGGCAAAAAGTTGCAAAAAGTTTTTTGTATACTTATACATACCATTTTATTTTTATCACTTCAGTTTTTAGTCCAAATTTTTTATTTTATTGTATTTTAATTTTAATATTTTTTATCTTCTTACTGAAACTAATGCTCACTCAACATGTTTCATTGAATAAATCCTAAATGTATGGAAAATAACTTTTTACAGTAGTTTTCTGTTTTTAAAATTGTAAAAAAAAAAATGTAAAAATGATTTTACATAAATTGAAATTTTTCTTTTAAATTAAAAAAAAAATTGTGTTAAATTTTCAAATTTAAATTTCTTTATACGACGTCTTTAAACACGACTGTAAAAATTAAAGTTTTACATACTTAAAATGGTTGGCTGTTAATTTACAGATAATTTCCATAATTTTGGAGTTGTATACAATTTAAAAAAAAAAAAAAAAAAAAAAAATTATTTTACATAAATTTAAGGTTTTCTTTTAAATTAAAAAAAAAAAAATTAAATTTGAAAATTAAGAAAAAAGAAAATAACTAATTTTTACAGTCGTGTTTTTATTTTAAAAAACAGAACACTAAAAATTAAAATTAAAAATTAAATTAAACTAAAAGTAAAAATTAAAGTTATTTTCTGTAAATTTACAATTTATTTATACATTTTCCCAAAATAAACTATTCCTTTAACCTTTATAAAGGGTGTTTTATTAAAAACTGGTCCCACAAAAAGGTCTGTGTAACAACTAAAATTGATACTGGACTGTGTATTTTAAAAACAGAGCTGAAGATAAACCTCTGTAGGTCTCTAAGCAGATTTCTTCTCATCTTAACGTGGCAATAATTGTAATAATCTCAAATATAATCAGCAGAATGTTTTGATATATATTTCATTAAACAGTGAGGACATAGTTGACAACACAAACTGGTTTATTATCGTTAAGCATGAAAGATTAAGTAGTTTCAATCTGACTGGATGACATGCAACAGCTTGTTAAATAGAGCTGCTTCGTTATGGTTTTTTTTTTTACTTTTTCATGCACCCACTGACTGAAAAACCAGCCTCCAGTTATATTTCAAAGGTTTTGTAAAATACTCCAGTTTGAAAAATAGGTACAGTAAGTCCTATAAAATGCTCAGCAGTTGACTGTTGTAAAGAGACAGCAGAGGTCAACAGTAGCTCGAATACAAATAGTTTTCACGAGGTGTGAAACACAACTTGCAGGTGGTGTGTGTATGATTTCAGACTGTGAATTGCCTGTAGCTTGTATTGTGGTCGATTGTGCCCCTGCTGTGATAGTGGTTCTGCCTGGCTGTGATTGGAACAATAATATTGCACTGGTAAAAACATAAAACCTTTCCTGTGTTGGTCCGTAGCCTTGATGACCGCCAAAGTGACAAACAAAAATGCTACATATTTCAAATATATTTCACCTGAAATTTCCAGAGTAACATCATGATCTTTAGGTAAATAAATAACTCTCAAACATATAAGTCCTACATATACATCTTTACAGTATGTACACTGACACACCCACCGGTCCTGAACAGAATCCGAATGGGCGGACATTCAACTCAGCAGCCAAACGGCCAAAAAGGGAACGATGTGTTTGTAGCCAAAAACCCACGAGCCCACGACTTCTCGTGAAAATAGCTTATTGTCCACGATCACGGCGACACGCTCGACCTCTGCTCTCAACTCAAAGTTTAAAAGACATCTTCAGTTTTCTGTTAACGCCACTTTTCTTTCTCAGACGTGGACGTTACATTCAAAAGTCATTTCGTCAAAGCAGTTGACGCTCTCGGTACTCCGCTCCCTCTTCTTCTTCTTCTTCTTCTTTCATAAAAGGTTCGATGCTGTCTAAATCAGGGGTTTTCAAACTGAAGTGCCTCCCACAGGGGAGGAGGGGGGGGCAGTTGAAGCTGGCAGGGCAACAGGAAGTTCGTTATTGTAGTTTGGTCAGCAGATTGAGCAGCGGTGACTCATGGAGGCAATTAAGGTGCTTTAAAACTGTTAGCGCCTGATTGCCTTCTCTGAGTCATAACCTGAACAAATCTGAACATACAGACATTATATAGATATTTTTAGATTCAGTATGACTTTCACTTTCTAGGGATATCATTATCTCGTCTCCAACTCCAGAACCTGCCTCAGAAACATTCAGCATTTATAAGTTTTCTTTAGTATCCATGGGTACACTGCAAACAGGACCTGCTAATAGCTAATTCGTCTGACTTTTAATGGTACCAATTTGCCAAAATGTAAACAAATATAGGCTCCAATCGTAGCAAACATCTGGGAATTGTAGTTCCAAAACATATCTACCAAATAGACAAAGATTAATAATAGGAGGACCCACAGTGTCTTTTGAAAACCCCTGGTCTAAATGCTCCTCTAGAACTGTCTACTATCTGTTTTGGCACATTTACTTACATTATTTTGTACAGACATGTGCGTACCTGCACATACAGTATACCCTGAAATTAATAAAAAGTGTCATGCACTACAGAGGTGTTTCAAATGTAGCAACATGAGATGGTAACTACAGTATATTTCCACCATAAACTAGTGCAAAAAACAACAATGAGGTTACACAGTTGATTAACTACAGTATTAGAGAATGATTTTGGCTTTTCGTGGTGGGTTGAACACATTGCTGATCACACAGAGAGTGGCGGGAAAACAGACACTCTTGTGTCGTGTGGAAGCTGGGCGGCATAAAACAACAGCATAGTAAAATGAAGAGAACAAGAGGTACAACAGCTCCACACATCCGCATCTCCAAAAGCTTTCATGGGTTTAAAGTGTACTGAAGGTTAATAAGCTTCCAAATCTGCCTTAAAACAATAGTCAGATACAGTTTTGCTTGCTGTAATAATTCATCATCAAAGATTCTCATTGTTCTTCCACTGGAGGACAAAAATCTGCACTGCATGCTTTATCCTAAGATAAAATTCGGCTTTGATCGTTATAAAAATCAAGTGAATCTCCCAAACTTTGTCTTTTTAGTATGAAAATGTTGAATGAAAAAAATTTACGTGGCCACTCAGAGGGTTGCGATCTGCACCTACGCCACTAGATTGTAGAAAAGATGGTTAATTGTGTTTTTCCGCTTGGTTTGAAGTGGAAGTATACAGTTGGGTATCATCAGCATAGCAACGAAGAAGATTTACTTTATTTAATCTCTCAATGGGGAATTTTGATTTTCAACTTGGAATCACATATCACAGTTTGAGAACCGGTGATTTAAACCATTTAAGACCTCACCCTGAATGCCTACTACATGTTTGAGTATCAAAAATTAGTCTAAAGACAGCAGGAAGCCATTGTTACACCCTTAGCTGAGCTGACTTTTGAGCAAATTTCATACTTAAAGTCTGCAACTTTTGGAGATATTCACTTGATTTAACAAACTCAGACCAACTGCAGAGCTTCATATTAGATTATTACATTTTCGCACAGTAAGAGGTGGGTTTTGTCGGTTAATTACACTGGAATCGCATCAGAAATCTTTTAATGCGGCAGGATTACTGCACACAAAAGCTGTTTCTGACTGTTGTTCAAAGAAAGACTCGAAGCTAACCTCGGGTGGCATCAGCACGGTAAAAATCTGACTGTTTTGTGCACAACTCGGACAGGAAATGTGAGGTGGCTTCTTCTTCTTCTATCCAGTTCAGTCGACAGAAGCAAATGAAATGAAACGTTTGCTCTCATGAGGGTGAGACCTCACCAACAATCACCACCCCAAAAAAAGGATCAATCCAGTTTTGAATCACTTCCTGCCCCGCTCTTCAGTCCATTTGGTAAAAATACTGAAAGGTTAACAGGTCTCTGTGAGTGACAGCTATGTGGAAATAATGCCTCCGTCCCTCTCAGGGTCCTCAGCAGAAACACCAGGTCCATCCTGTTCGGTTTCCAACGAGCAAAAAAGAGCAAAAAGCTGTGGGCAAACACCGCCAAGTGTCTCCCAGCAGCAGCAGCAGCAGCAGCACATGTGGGAAACAGAACAACGCCACCAACTGGTGGATCAGAGGTATTGCAAGCAGATGAATATATAAAGGGATTGTTGCTGTGGACTGTACAGTGTTTCAGTTGTTGCTTTAATGCTGCATGCCCTGTTTATTTTCTGCTTTCTGTTCCATCTGTGGAGCAAGAAGTGTCTTGTTGGATATTAAGGCCTTGGATGGCCCAGAGGCCACGCTGAAAGGGATAATACTACAGAGTCTCACGCAGTGGGATGAAAACTGGACTGGCAAACTGCGAGTATTTAAATATCAGTGATGAACTCAATTGTTCTGTGACTAAGACAAGAACTTTCATGTCTGATACAAGTAATCTTCAGATTTTTAAAGGAACAGTTCACCGAAATTACAAAAAAAAAAAAAATCATACTCCCTCACCTCACCTCACCGTGGTATCGAGCCATGCAACGTTTTTTAAGATTTCTGCCTCCAAATCGATACAACAAGGTTATTTGGTCATAAACCAAAGTTTGGGTTTCAGTAAATGTTTGTGTACCAATTTTCATGCCAATCCTTCAAATAGTTGTTGAGACATTTGACTTGTTGACCTCATGGTGGCGCTAGAAAAATTTGGGAACACCAAAGTCAGTAGGATTCATCATCTGGGAATTATTTTGTGCTAATTGATCCTGTAGATGTTGAGATCTTTAATCAGCTGAGTCAAAACTTTGATGTGATGGCACTAGATGTTAAAAGGAAGATTTATCGTCTGGGTACCATGAACATCATATTTCATGGCAATCCATCTAAAAAAATTTCAGGCTTCACCGAGAACATCTTTAAAAAGGCTGCTCTACTCTGAGCTCCTCACCTGATCTTTAAGGCTGAGCCCGTCCACCTCAAGGAGGAAGCTCATTTCGGGCCGCTTTCATCCGCAATCTCATTCTACCCAGTCACTACCCAAAGTTCATGACCAGTGATGCCGGTAACGCGTTACTTAGTAACTCTAATATGACCATATTACTATTTCCAAACCAGTAATCAGATTAAAGTTATTTATCCAAGTCACTGTGCGTCATTTTCCTTAGTAAAAAGATATATTTGCTTTCTTCTTGCGTCTTGGGGAGTGACGTCATGTTTTCAGCATGAGGACAACTCGCGTGTAATAATAATACTGTATAATAGTAAAATGGGGGGGTTGGGGGGGGGGAGTCGGCAACTGCTGAATGTAACTAATAAAGTAACTTGTAATCTAACTTATTTACTTTACTGATTACTTGAATTTAACGTAGATGGACTGGAAAATTGAGAAACTTCTGAACCACAACGGTCCGGTACAATGTCTGCATCGCTGCTGACGCCGCACCAATCCGCCGGTTCATGTCACGCTCCATTTTCCCGTCACTCATGAACAAGACCCCGAGATACTTGAACTCCTTCGACTGGGGCAGCAACTCAAAACCCAAAACAACTCGCATGGCTCGATACTACTCGAAAATGAACTGACTCCCTCCCTTTCGTTTGTGTTATTGCCAGTCATTGCTAACATGTTGCTCAGCTGACACTGGGACGGAAACAGAAGTGAAAGTCATTGGCTTCCTGACATGGCTGCCAATCAACTTGGCCTCAAACCCGTGCTCGACTGTTTGAAGATGGATCTGGCTCTGCAGTTTGTCCTGAGCTCATGGGTGTGAATGCTAGGACGGTGTATTGTATAAGGGGAGGTGGGGGGGTTGTCCCGTTATACGAGATTAGTTTAAGGCTTACAATATTTCATTTAATCCCTCCTTGTCATTTTTTTTAATAGTTAGTGATGTGTCCTATAAAAGTATTACTGTAAAAGAGTCATGCTACAGAACTGTCTTTTGTTCGCTGGATCCCACCTGATTAGTCCACTCCTCCTGGACAGATCCACCTCGATCCCTATTCTCTAACAATGTTCATGCTCACCTCATCTACACCTCTAATTTCTATCTTTGTCCAATCCAGAGATCATGGTGGCTCAGGCTGGGTCCTTTAACACCACAGCTCACGTTTTGAACCTTATTTAGGGCCGAGTAACCCACCGCTGCCCTCCTTGGTGCTCCCGCTGCGACCCCAGCACCCTGCAGCTATGCTCATACTCCTCTGGGTCGCCGGTCCGACCCCTCGCTCGCGCTCCATCTCGCACTGGCTCAGCGTACGCTCAGTCCGACCCGGCTGGCTCGGAGAGACCGATCCGGCCCCTCCGGGCTGCTGAGAGGAGATGGTGCGAAAGATGTGATTGCGCTTGCGAAGGAAGTCGCCTCCGGCGGCGCCCAACCCGAAGCTACCCTTGCGTAGGACCATGCGAGTGCTGGCTGGCTTGGCGGGACGAGACCTCTGGTTGTACTCCAGCTGGGACAGGTGGGAGGCGTAGCCGTCCGGGATGAACTGGAAGGGACGTGAGGTCACTTTTAGAGCACTTTTACTGCATGCATCGAAGATCAAGATAAGAAAAAGGATTCGTTCCATACCTGACACTGGTGCTGCATTTTCTTCGTGGGTCTTCCCACGATGTAGATATGGGACGGAGGCAGGCCGATGGACGAGTACACAGAGATGTCCTTGGTGGAGCCGTAGGCTGCAAAGATCCTCATGTGGGCCTAAATCAGAGAGGGAGGTCAGCTTTTATAGACTTTGAGGATTTTATTAGAAAACCTCCTCAAACTCACGGTGGCCTTTCTTACCTCGTTGATGAGCCATTTGAGGAAGTTGGCCTTGTGCCGGAGCGGGTCGTGAACCAGCCCATCGCAGAAGGAGACGATGCCGTGAGGAAAGTTATGCTGCGAGAGCCAGGCCACGACACGCTGCTTCTGCATGTCAGGACGGCCCGTTACGTATACGATCAGATAACCCAAATCCTGCCAGTACCTGAGAAATGAGAAATAAACAGAGCACAACGTTGGTTCAACGAGGAAGAACCAAGGCTTAGTCAACTGTGATTGGAGCACAAGTGAAAGGGGGCGGGACTTAGGCAAATCTGTCTGTATAACCATTTATGGTGCAGAACCTACAGAGAGCCTCAGGTGTGATCCTCACCTCACCACATCCACAGCTCCAGCTCGAACCTTTGGGTCGCTGCCCATTATAGACACACTGGCGGCAAATGACCCGTCAATACTGAACACAACAAACTCCGTTCCTCGCGGTACGATGGTGAGATAGCTGTCTGCAAATGTGTGGTCGCCCCTACGGGATAAAAGCAGAGACAACGTTAGTGTGAAAGGAGGAGTAAAATATACTTTTTTATTACGTGGAATCATCTAACTTGGCGTACCTGACCACCATTTTGACAGGATACACCCCGATGCCAAGCCTTTTGTTCTCAGGGATTGCGTAAGCGATGCGTCCGCTGCTGTTTGTGAGCTCCGTGTCGAAGTACACCCACTCTCCGGAGGGAGGCTGGGTCATGATGTGAATGTCGATCTGCAGGAAATAAAACAAAGATCAACACAACTCGACGACGTGTGACCTTAAAGACAGATGACGGTGACGCGATTACATAACGAGTCTGTCACAGCTGGACGTCGTCATTACCTTCTCCCCAGTAAGGGTGACCATGTCCAGAGGGCCGTACATGAAACGTCCCATCACCATCTGGGCCCCGTCCTCCGTGAAGACGGCGTCATTCACGCGGTGGTTAGCCGTCACGTTCTGACGAAGACAAAACAGACTTTTACCTCTCAGGCAACACTGGGGCTGCCTTATCCTCCTGCTGGAGTTCTAAAATCTAAAATGTGACAGATTTCTATATATTTTATCACTAGATTGTTCCTACTGATGCATCAATGTTAAGAGGTACTTTCAAATACTTCAGTTTAATCCAGTGGGTCCCAACCTGAGGGGTCAGGAACCTTCAAAGGGTGGCCAGATAAATCTGAGGGGTCGTGAGATGATTAATGGGAGAACAAAGAAGGAAAAAAATGAAGCTCTGATACACAAATATGAGTTCATTTTTTTGTCTTTTCTCCAATCACAAACATGACACGAGGCTGAACTAAATTTTTCTGTAAGGAGTCACAAGCTGAAAAGGTTGGAAAGCACTGAGTCTTACAGCAGAACCCCACCGGGCATGTTTCCGTCACATCAACAGCGACTTCAAACTCCACCAGCAGCGTTTCAGAAGCGTGCAGACTTTGTTAACTTGCTCAGATTTGGTCATTTTTCTGGTGTTTCTAAAAAGAGAACCGTTTCTGGGACGCTTCTGAAACGGATCACGGCGCTTCTGGTGGGGTTTGAAATACTGATTAGAAAGGCCGCGATTAGCTAAACGCAGTGATCTTACCCTGATTTTAACATGAGTCCTCTTGCGGAGCCACTTCTCTCGAGGTTTGGACGGAGTAAATTCAGACACTTCTTTACCATCCAGCTCCAAAATACTCGAATTCTCATGCCTCATCATCTGTGGAAGAGAATAACTTTTAAATAAATGGACCAGAACCAGAAATTGTTACTGCAGGATTCAGTTTTTTAGGATTCATCCTCTGGGCACCATGAATGTCTTTACCCAATTTTTTTGGCAATCTATCCAAAAGTTGTGCAGACATTTCACGAAAAAAAACCCAAAAATATAAACCTCATGGTGGTGCTAGATTAAAGTCAGGGGATCATCAAAGACAGCATGATTCATCCTCTGGGGAGCATAAAATGTCCAAATGTAATCCTCAATGTAAAACAAATCAAATTCGCTATAGGATTCATCCTCTGGAGACCATGAATGTCTTTACCCAATTTTTTTGCCAATCTATCCAAATGTTGTGCAGACATTTTACTAAAAAACAAAAATGTTAACTTCATGGTGGCACTAGCTCAAAAGTCAGAGGATCATCAGAATCAGTAGGATTCATCCTCTGGGGAGCATTAATGTCTTTACCCAATTTCACTGTAATCCATCCAATAGTTGTTGAGCTATCTCAGCCCAAAGTGGTGGATCCCCATCATCACTAACACTACACAGTTAATTTAAAGATTAAATGATTATTTTCATAAAAAGAAAGATGATGAACCTGTCTGAGTAAGAAAGAGACGACGTCTGTGGACTCCCAGTAGGAGGCGTGGAAGAGATGAGGCAGAGCCACTGTGGGGAACGCCGTCAGGGCATCGGGGCAGTACAGGGCGTAGTCCATCCTCTTACTGCCCCACCACCTCGAAGCAACTACAGGAATGGGAAGAGACAGACAGAGAAGTTTAGGGATCAGTATCTTGATCTTTGTTTGTGGTGTCCGATGCAGATCTGCTCATCTAGGGAAGAAGAGTTTGACCGTTATCACAAGACGTCGAGGGTTTCACTAAGAGGCACTACACTCCGACTATCAGTAAAAAGAGGTTTGAATCGCACACTCGCAAGAAAACAGCAGCTCAGACTCGGCGAGAACTTTGTTTTTTTTCTGGTAGTCTTGCAAAGGAAAGTTCAGATGTTGTTCTCGTGAATCTGAGCTGAAGAGAAGTCGCACAAGATTACGAGTCTTGTGTTTCCTTTTTGGAAACTACTCAAGGAAGACTATCTGAGACAGGAAGATCCCAGAGGAGGAAGGAAAACGCACAGGGAATGAGGACGGAGCCTAGCATCCTTGCCTCATGTCCTCTCACTACAGCTCCCAGGGTACCTTGCTCTACGATCTTCAGCACCCCGGGCGACGGGGTCACCGAGCTGATGTCAGACGTGACATCGGTGATGTCAGAGCTAATGTCCGAGCTCAGCTCAGACTCCACGCCGTTGAGTTTTGGGAACACCTGGCGGGTTTTCTGCCGTAAGGACGAGCTCCGAGAGGCAAATCTACTGTAGGGAAGAGCCAGCTGGGACAGCAGAGTCGGCCTTTTAGCGGGCCTGACTTCACGTTTGTGTGCTGAGGGGATGTTTGGAGGGAGGAAATGAGAACGTCATCACTTAAACTGTCAGCTTGAACACCAAAAGACAGGAGGGTTAGGAGGTCAACTTACTCGTGGCGATGTTGGAGGCGGTGTAAGAGTCGGCTAAGCCCGACACCTGGCTGGTGAGGCTGGCCTCGCTGGCCCTGCGGTTGAAACGAAGGTGAGGGACCCCTGGAGACGTGGACACTGGGTACTGCCCGTCCACAAAAATATGTGAGTGAAGAGAATCAGCTGCAGAGACAGAAGAGAGGAGTTAACGTTACATTCTTCACTGCAAAGACGAACGACTTCAGTCAATTTCAACCAATATTTTTCAAGAGGGGTGAAATCTGGGGCAACCGGACGTGGTTGTAGATCCATGAAGACGTTTTACCTCTCGTCCAAGAGGCTTCTTGAGTTCCGATTAACTGCAGCCTAGGCGGGATCGTAGACCTGGTCACACTTATGACTTGGTCCGATAGAGCTAATTATTGACGACTGTCGTCAGAGTCTTAAGATCACGTGAGGTCCGGACGATGGTCGTTAAGGTCACCTGAGCTCTGGTGTTGGCCGGGTCTACGATCCCGCCTAGGCTAAATTCAGAACTGAAGAAGTCTCTTGGATGAGAGGTGAAACGTCTTCACGGATCTTCAACCAAGTCCAGTTACCCCAGATTTAACCCTTCTTGAAGACAGATGACCTGGACGACTGAGATATAAGTTTGAGGACTGTCAGATTGTGGCACCTAGATCTCAGCAATTAAAGGAATATTCTGACATAACTGATTAGCTTAGCATAAAGACTGCAAACAGAGGGAAACCTCTAGCCTGGCTCTGTCCAAACAGAATACACCTACCAGCACTTCTAAAGCTGATTAACACCTCAGATTTTGTGTTTATGCGTGGGACTGTTTCTTGACTCTGCACAGGGATTTCCTGGCTTCATGCTGTCAGCGTGAGCTTGCCAGGCGCTAATTAGCGAGCTTTAGAGGTGTAATACATAGTAGGAGTTTGTTACCTTTGGACAAAGCCAGACTACTGGTTTCCTTCAGTTTCCAGACTTTGTGCTAAACATATTTTCCCAAAAGTGAAACGATGGTCAGAACTTTGTACATTAAACTCAGGTTGCATCAGAAAAACGAACACAGGAGGGACAAAAGAAACAGAGAGCAACAGGACTGGTAGGCAAACAGATGCTAACAGATACACACTCTCTGTGTGGAGCTGCGAGCTCTGCCAGTTGAGGACGGGCACGGGGATCGACGTCTCATTAACGCTGTTTTCCTGGCAGCGGTGGGATGCGGCACCGGCCGACTCCATCAGAAGCTGAGGGTTACTCTGCACGGTTTCAACTAGGAAGCCAGACGAAGGGAAGACCAAAGACATACAAAAGCTTGAATGACGCATAAACAACAAGGACTCGTCGACATGTAGCGCAGTGTACAGGAAGTGAAACTGTTTCGTATGTTTGTCAGGGACTCACCCAAGAGAGCCGAGTGTCCGTCACCCAGAGGAAAGCGCTGGTAACGTGGGACGCTAAAGGGAGGCAGCAGGTGGAAGCGCTTGTCCAGGAGAGGCTCGAGGCGGGAGGCCGAAGGATCGGCTGGATGAAACAGGTTGTAAACCTGCTGACAGGCCGGACGCAGAGCGGACACTGGAGAGGACGAACAGACACAGTGAGACTCTGGCTGAAAGTCTGTTGCACCTGTAACCACACCCAGCAGTGATGTCACCGTGTACTGACACACCCTGGAGTACACTTCTACATCACTGCAACCAGGTGAATAATTAAACCACTGAAGGTCAACAAAAACACGATTTTCAGCAGTTGCTGAGTTGGTACTTGAAGGAATAGTTAGAAATATGCCTTCTTTTGGTTTTTCCCCCTGTTTCTATGCTCTATGCTAAGCTAAGCTAACCTAACCATTTTAGCATGCAGACTTGAGAGCGGTAACCATCTTTTCATATAACTTTAGGCAAAAAAGTCAGTAAGTATCCAAAAGTTATTGAAAATAAAAGAATGCCAACATATTTGACAATTATTCAAACTACGTAACTCTTAATTTAACTTTTAATTTTAAGAGCTACAACCTATAAACACAATATTCATATATAAATAGTCTATTTACACGTTCAGCAGTTACAGAGCAACATTATCATTTATTTGGAGTTGTCTCTGTGTCCACCTGATGAATTTAAGTCCCATATTTACTGTCTCTTTTAGCTCCGGTTTTGGTCTCCACCACCAAATATCTGTCTTTTTAGCTGCTAAATGTTCCACTGTGTTTACCAGGTCGTATCTAACTTTGTCTGTCTGCTGATTAACTTGAATTTAAGCAGCTTTAATGAACAAATCTGAAACTGTATGAAACAAAGCTTGGTAGGAATATTATAACTTTTGACTTATGGTAGAAGAACAGACAAAATAAGCTGCCTAAATAAATTTCAATGCATCAAAACAGTGAGAAATAAGAAAAGAGAAACATCAACTATTCTCCTTTCTAATTGAAAATTAGTGCACCAAACAGCTGCAGGTCAGAAACCTCTTCTTTAAACCCCCAAAGGACTCAAAAGAATGAGCTCTGACTTCAGTCACGTATTCGTCTCGTCTCAGCCAAAAAACTTCAAGATCAGAAACATGACCTCTGACCTCTGACACCTGCTCTCACACAGGAAAAAACATCACAGGCTACAAATAACCACTTCCTGCTCTTTCTCTCTTGCAGAAAACATCATTAGAATAAACCAAAAACCTTCCTCACCATCTAACGAGGGCACCACGGTCTTCCTCAGCGCGAGCACCAACCCCAGAGGAGAGCCGAACAGGAAGAAGTCGGTCACCTCGAAGTCAAACTTTCCCAAAGAGCCTCCTTCCAGCATGGTGCTGTTACTGGAGCGCCTTGACCCGGGCTCCCCGTGGAGAACGCTGGAGTGAAGGCTGAAGGCGGAGAGGAGACTCATGCAATCAGTGTTTATTGAGCTGAACTGAAGACAAAACGCCCACTCCTAGAAATAATGGTGTCAGCACTTGATTGCCATTTTTTTGCACATCCAGACGCCATAATTTACATTCTCCGGCCCAACCCTCGCAGGGAGCTTTCCAAGCGCCATGGGGGCCTGATTCAGGACTTTTTGCATCAGCCTGCGGCGCCTCACGTCCTCGGTTCAAGGCACTTTCCCTTTTTCTTCAAGGCCTGATGCCATTTCTTTGGCTCAGAGGAACTTTTTGAGGATTTTCCCGCCTCCGACACCGTTATTTCTGTTTTCAGACTACATTTATGGTTCCCAAGTTACATGCTATAAATGTTTTTTCACAACTAATGCTGATTATATGGGACAATACAAGTATGCAAACACAGACTAATATATTTTGTAACACAGAGTATGTTTCTGTGGAATTTTCCAGAACAGTAGTGGAGTAGAAGAAACCGCAGAAAATGGAAATACTAGTACAAGTACCTTAAAGTACTTCCTCACCTGGTCAGGAAGGCTTGGTGATGTTTGATGGTGTCCAGCTCGTACGTGGAGGAGTCGCTGCGTTTGCGTGGAAGTTGCCTCTTTGGGTCGTCGGGCCCCGAGCAGCGAGGGATGTCGATGTTGCTACGGCTGAGGTGGCGGCTTCCTTCGAGGGACGGCGACGAAGGAGAGACGCTGTTTATGACGATACCTGGAGACAGAAGGTCCGTGTCCTGAGAGACGGAGATGGAGAGAACAAGTACATTAGAGCTAAGCTTTAACCCCCGGTCTCATGCATGCCATGTCTGACAGTGATACCTGTACACTGATGGCGCTGCCCCGTCTGCTGCTGTTCTGGCTTTCCGACACCGTCACCGAGCTGCTGCAGAGAGCATCAAAGCCAAGGATACCTCCGACACAGTCCCCGATAACACACACCTGCATCAGAAAACACAGCGCAAACACATGAAGCCACTGAGGAGAACAATCTGAAGCATGCACCTTCAGGTTACACACTGACCTGCCCGTTAAAAGACGCTCCCTCTAAAGACTTGATGAAGTCGCTGTACACCTGATTGGCTCGTAGGATGACGGTGGCCACGGCGTCTTGGTACTGCGGCGCAGAGGTAGCCAAAAGCGGCAGAGCGGCCAGAGGGATGTGGTCCTGACTGCTGGACAGGCAGCCCTCGTCGTAGCTGTAGGGGCTCAGACTGCAGAGCAAGGGAAGGAGGACGTGTTATTATCACAGCAGGGCGGTGCATGTATCACAGCAGAGTGTTTAAATACCGTCAAATACTCGAGAGAGGTTTTCTCACTTGGAGACGAGCGAGAAGGCGTCGACGCACACAGCAGGACAGGGGACCATCCGGATGGCGATGCGGCCCAGCGCTGCAGGATAGTGGACCCTCATGACGGTCTCAAACGCCCCGCTCAGAGTGTTTACATCTCCCTGCTTGCTGTTCTGCTCGCCTGCAGACGAACAAGAATAAATGAATTACATAAGCTTTAATTACAAACCCTTTGTGACCCTTAAAAACGAAGCGACAGGTGGCACCCAAACCAAAACAAGTGTATCTGAAAGACACTAAAATGCTTCGTAGGTTGGTGTTTGAATTATTAAACAAATACTGATTATAGCTGCTAGAATATTGCTGTAGGATTTGGTTGTTTTTGCTGGGATAGGGTCTAACCCCCCGTGACCCTGATAAGGATAAGTGATCACAGGAAATAGATGGATGGATTTATTTGGTTGTTGCTGTACCAGAGCCGGTGTCCAGAATGTTGCCTCCGTGCAGAACCAGAACGAGGACGTGGATTTTGGACGGCTGGAGACACTGCTGAGACGAACAGTCCTACAGGTTAGAGGACAGGAAGCAAACAGGAAACAGGAAACAGGGTCGATAGAGATGAAGTGGTGAGGAGATAACAGGGAAAGACGGGACAGAGGGAGATAAATGAGCAACATGGAGGGAAAAATACTAAAATCAGTCGATTAATTTTAAGAGCTGTGAGGTATTTTTCATGACGATGACTTGTTAATCAACAGTTTGAACATGCAAAGTGTAAAAAGTTCATGTGCAGCACGCACAAAGAGCAAATGGGCAAACTGGGTGGAGTCGGATAAACATCAGAGGGTGTGGTGACTCCACATGAAGCACATGTTTGTAGCAGAAACTTTCCATTAAAACGGTGCTAAGAGGCTGAGTGGGCTCCAACTGTGAGTCCACGTTTAGGTTTTATGATGTTTAATAACCAAAATAGTAACAACAAACTTAAACTGGCTCAACGATATGAAAGATAAGTGCTGAAAAACTCCCGCCACCAAGTGCACACAGGTAAAAATAAGGCGCGACAACAACCAACCAACCAACCAACCAATCACACCCCCCCGAGCCAATTACCAGAAGTAAAGGTGACCTAAACAAACAAACTATACACACACATTTAAGCTTCTACACTGCTCATACGATTACATCAAGTCTTATTTGTCCTCCATTAAACATCAGAAAATATCATACATTTATTATTTTACATCTCCCTCGCTCTGCAGACAAACCTGTCAGCAGTTTTCTTTCTGACATTGTTTCATGTGAAGACGGATCTGAACTCGAGTGCAAACATGTTAAAGTCTAGAAAAAATAAACCTGAATTTGTGCACTTTGTCTTTCCTAACCTGTTACAAGATTAAGAAGAAGTTTGTTGTCTTTAATTGAATCAAATGCTGCCAGCGTGGTAAACTGACTCGTTTCTAAAATCAAGTTTCATTTTTCAGAACTCTACAGCAACAATCTGTTTTATTCTTTCATGTTTCAGACTGCAGATGCTTATTTGTGGAACATTTTTTGATTTTATAACTCAGTTCAGGAACAACGGCCACGCCTCGAACTCATCCCATTTCTGTATCTCAAGAACTTAAACACACCTCCTCGTTCACTCCCTCTTCGCCTCAGTTTTCACCCTCTTCTCATCTTTCTTTCATTCAAACACAGGAACCAACAGAGACATGGAGAGACGATCCCCCACCCAGAGTCTCAAATCCCTCCAGGTTCCCTCCCGTCTTCCCGACACAAACTACGAACTCCTCCATCTACCAACGATCCTGTTTTCCTCCACCATCCACTCGCCCCTCCACCCTCATCCCTACAGCACGTCACCTCGGCACTTCGTATCCATAACATGCAATAAACCTGTTTGAACTTAAATCCATGCTGCCGTGGTGCTTGTTAGTGAAACTAAAATATCATCGATGGAGTAACAGCTGGAGTAAAACACGATCAAAGAAGCTAGAGTACGTGTTCCTGATGATACTTGCACACTTTGATGCAAGACTTTACTTCAACAGTCTTATTTATTGTCTATCTCACGCTGCTTTCACACTGTAACACGACCCAACAAAAGACCACGACGCGCTGAGGAATCTGCATAAAAACGTGTCATGTTGAGGTCATGACGTGCAGGAAACAGAATATCCAGTTTTAACTTCCACCTCTCCGTCGCGCTCTTATAACCACAGAGCTCTTATAATCTTTGTTCCTCAGCTGATGGCTGCAGCCGAGGCCGCTTCCTAATTTCACTACGCTGGCAGGATGACGGAAAGCTAATTTAGGAGGAGGAGTGTTATCTACAAGCAATTTAATTATGGGTGTTAGCGTGATAGACATGAATGAAATTGGAAAAAAAAAGTGAAGACACTGTACCTCCATCTGCCGCTCCTCATTACTCATCACGGCGTACTCCCCACCCGACTCCTGATACAACGTTTCTGTGAAACAAAGCGACGCTCGTCCGTTCAGAAACAAAGACTTCAAACTATAAACGGTCCCATTCTCCGTCTGTCAGAGAGCTGATGTAACGCACGGTACAACCCACCTTGTGCTTCGTCCACCTCGATTGTTTCTATCTTGTCCATCAGATCGTTGGAGCTCCACTTGGTGATCTCCTTGGCGAACAGCTCCTCGTTGTCAGAAAAGTCCTCTGCAATGACAAACAGAAGACGTCTCATATGAATGAACAAAGATGACTCTTATTCAGGTTCTGTTTGTTTTTGAGGCGCTCGATGAGCTGAAACATCACGGCGAGCTGTGACTGTGGCGGCGTGAAACGTAAAATAGAATCCAGAAAGTCGAGTTTGAGCTACAGATACGTGAATTTTTATTTCATCTTTAGTCGTGACAGTCGTGAGGTAAACTACCAATGCAACCTACGCAGGACGGAAGATGTCGGTAACAAACACTGCAGCTGTAACTGGTGAAGTTAAACCAACGTGGAAAAGCCAAAAAACTGCAGTTCCTCAAACGTCCACTTGAGGCTGGCTCCAGAAGTGAGTCAGTCTCCATAAGTCCCCATGTTCAAATGTCCAACTTCACAGCAGAAATAAACATGTTTACAGCCTGGTACAAAAAACAGTTTTGGTCTCTATAGCTAATTTCCCCGTTCATGACAACTGTACTGAGGGTGAATTTATATACAACTCACCTGTTCAGATTATATTAAGGCTTAAAGTTATGCAGGATTAAGAGCGTGGATGCTTTGACTGACAGGTGGGTGTCATTACAGGTGGCTTGTTTGAGCAACCAGGCGTCATTCAGCCTGCCTCAGATCCACGTCTTTGACCATTTTTAGATTTAGAGCCATCACACTGAGCTTCACAAACCTGTGGGTGACGTCACGGAGACTACATCCAGTCTACACCCCTCCTTGGATACAAGATCTCCACCTGCCTCTGCATATTCAGCTCTGTTACCAATAAACAGTTCTAATCTGTGAACTAATCTGTGCTGTTGTTTAGACTTCTGTTATCGACGCCCACCGTGATGTTTTAGCCATCGTTGGGCTAAAGTCAGCCTGAACGTGGCCTTAAACTTTTTGAACGTGCTTCATATATAAAGTGACTTGGCAGCAGACTGTTGAATGTGAGTTTAATTCAGTGAATCTAATGTAACGACCTACAATCACTCCTCTGTGAGACGTTCACCATTTAATCTCTTAATGCATCCGTTCACGAGGAGAAATGTCCGTGAAGTACGAGGCTGGATGGGAGCATAAAGTAAAGGAACGAACCTCGAGGCGCTCTACAGCTAAATTTATCAGCCCGAAGAGATTTAATACAAGAAATCAAGACGATGTTTGCACGCTGGAATGAAGCAGGAGGCGTGAAATGAGCTGTTCATATGTTGTGTTTCATGCCGTGTACCATGAGCGTCGAAGAACTCGTCGTCCGTGCTGTCCTCTGAGTCTCGGGCGATGCTCTGCATCCTCCACTCTGAAATGCTCTGATGAGACGGACTCCCTGTGAACGAACCGGTGATGAGAAAACGTCCGAATCAGGAGAATTAACGAGGTAAAAAAAACACAAAGCTGCTCACCGCCTCTCTTCGAGGACCTGTTGGAGGACCTGGAGGATGTTGACCACTGCTTGGTGAGTTCCCCTCGTGTCTCCAGTGAGTCTCCGAGCTTCCCTCCTCCTCCTCCTCCTCCTCCTCCTCCTCCTCCTCCTCCTCCACCACCTCCTTCGGCCTCCACATTCGACCCCACGGTCTCAGCTCCCTGGTCCTGGTCCTGGCTAACGGAGGAGCCGTTGGTCTCCGTCCCCCCCTCTTCGCTGAGGCTGTACTGGGCCATCTTCTTGGCCAAAGCCAGCTGAGTCTCCAGCTCCAGCAGCCGGATGTCCTCGATGGTCAGGCCGTACCACTCGTCCTGCCAGCACCACGCCTGCCGGTGGGCTCGGACCATCACCTTACGGAGGCCTGGAAGGACAAAAACAAGGATTTAATGAGAGAGGACACAGCTAAGAACGACGTTCAGGTAAAGATCCAGACAAGAGGCACGATGAAGCTATTTAACATATCACACATTATAATGAATAATTCATTAGAAATGTGGCCTGAAAACGTGCTAAAACTTTAAGACTGAAATGAAGTTTTTGTCGTTGAGCCATCAAGTATCATCTCTACATCAGAACAATAAAATTACATATCGTTTAATGTAAATCAAACTTCATTTTTTAACATTTTAATGGTTTCTTTTTTTTATTTCTTCAGAAACATGAAGCGTCGTGTCTGCAGGGCTTCCTGTCGCACACAGCCTCCACCAGTGAGACGTTCAGGGCAGCCTCCATGTGGCCTGAGAGACAAAACCCGGGCCAGAAAAAGCCCACTAAGAACTTTAATAACCAGAGTCGACATTTTGGGAAAAACGCTTCTCTCTCTTTCTAAATATTGTTCTGAGCACAAAAACACCGGTCAAACCTCCACAGTCAGCCTGAAACGTCTCTGAAACGTATCAGATGAGTTCAGAAAATGACATGACTAACTTTGAAACACTCTGAGCTGAGATGAATTCATCTCTATCTCTCTAGCTCAGGGTGGCCTCAGCGTGTCATCGAGCCACCTTTAAGGACCGCCCACAAAATGCTGGACTGAAAACTGGTGAAAATGCAGTACTGTTACTTGTAACTGAGTATTTTTATTGTGTCATATTACTATTTTTACTCAGTTAAAGCCTTTGAATGCTTCTTTCACCATCGGTCCTGAGCATCACTTTGAAGGGGACTGTATACATTCACCCTGACAAACATGTATGGCGATCTCCCCATATGTAATCAATCATGCACTGACATTAATTAAAAGTGTTATATAAATATCTGAAAATAGAGACTGAAGGGCGATCTGTCAGAGGAGATTTAATTCCAATCACTGTCTTTCTCTTGATGAACTAAACAAGCAGCAGCTGCTAATAAAGCCTGAACGCTCCGAGCACGGCGTGATTAAAAACATCCAACCTGGCAATAAAAAGACAAAATTAGCAAACAGAGGGAGCAAATATTTTAATATCCAGAGAAAAGAACGCTGAATGAAAGATTAAACTGATCGATTTGAGCACAGAAACTCAGTTTGTGATAATATTCATGAATCAAACTGGACGCAAAGTCGAAACAGCCGCAGATAAAGTTCCTCGAAAGCGTGCGCATCGAAGAGAAAGCTCGTTTTGTGATTGAAGATCTGTTGATTGGACGACAGAGTGAAGACGGAGCAGCTGCTGCTTCATTAGGATGGAAGTAAATACCGTGAGGGAGCGAGCCGAGGCCCGAGCGAGTGTATAAACAGTCTTAAATCACAGCAGTGAAACAGAAACAAGCCCGACGCCGGCAGGAAATTAATCCGGTCTGCTGTGTTATCTCAGCGAGCCAGACACTCAAACGCTTCCTACGAGCGCCTCAGCCAGGTGACTTCCACTCTGATTTACCTGGACGCTCACGATTCCTCAAAACTCACCTGGTTCATCATGAATCATCGACACGGATCAGCTCTGCGCACAAAGATCCAGAAAAATCCTCGATATCGCTCGTGGTTAACGACTTCATTGGGTTATTCCAAAATGTTCAAGGTTAGCATTTCCAGGGTGATCCTGACTTTTAATTTTCCTCGCTGACTTTTTGGAATATTTCAGGATTATCACGACTTTCCAGGGTGACTCCTAATCACTTTTAATTCTTTATCTTTGCTCGTTTTGACCGATTTCTAGAGACAGTTCTTGACTTTTCAAATCTTTCAAGGTTCTTGAGGTCAGGATTATTTTCAGTTTTTCAGATTACCGTATACTCATGTAGGCACAAAGACTTTCAAGGACTTTCAAGGGTGTTTCAAGGTTCTCATGACTTTTCAGGATTATCCCCAACTCAGCATTTTCCTGAAGTTTTATCACCTTTTATGGATTATTTCCAAAAAATTCAGGGTCACTCAATTTTGAAGGATTACTCTCAACTCCTTTAGATTACAGTACATGTTATGGCTTTATTCTGGATCATTCCCAAATGTTCTTGGATTAAACATTTGAGTAATTTTAAACGTTATTCTTCACTTCACTTCTTCACGTTCACAGTGACTCTTTTAGGATTATCACAGACTTTTTAGAGTTACTCAGACTTCATGATGAATCCTGACTTTTTAGGGTTAATGTTTTCCATTATTATTCCAGATTTTGTTGGATTATTTCCAGTTTTTCACGCTTGTCTTAATATTTTTCATGGTTACCTTTTAGAGTTATTCTAAAACTTTCAAACCACTCGCACATTTTCATGGCTATCCCAGATTAATCATGATAACTCCCAGTTTTTTTCAAGGTTTTCACTGACTTTTAAGGAACATTAATTCATGACATTTCAACATCATCCCTCATTATTCATCTTCTCAAGGTTATTCCTGACTTTCCAGGGCTAACAGTAAGACTTCCCTGAAGGTGACGTGTATCACACCTGTGCCGCCTGCCGTACTTACCCACGTCGTGTATGAAGCGCTCGATCTTGGACTGCATGCCCCAGTATCTGAACTCCACTTTGCAGAGCTTGTAGGCGCACATGACGGGGCTTTGACCGGAATTCTGGTTGATCTCCTCGATCCAGTCGTCCGACAGCGGACCCCGTTTGGTCTTGACTGACTGATACAGCTTTGGGTCTTCTTCCACCAGGTACTCATGAGGAGGGATGTAGTCCTTCACGATGTCTATGGGGTCTACGGGGAGCATGAAATCATAATGAATAACACAATATGCAAATCCCGATGCAGAGGTGAGCGGCACCGGCCTCCCAGAGGTGTGTGTGTGTGTGTGTGGTTTTTATGTAATCACTTCCTGCACCCCGGTGAGTTTTAGTATTCAGACGCTCGACACGAGCGCGTACAGTCCACAGTCTGTATCACGCGGTCGGTCGTTCCCACTGCAAACAGCGCTGTGTAAATTTGATTCCTGATGCTGCTTATGAGGAGATGACAATCGACCCGTCGATCCGGAAAGGCAAAAATTTAATAAGAGTGCACTCTGGGAGTTTTCCTAATGGAAGCAGAGGGTGTGCACGGTGATAGACTTACCTACAGTCCTCTGTCTCTTTTCAGCTAAGGACATATTGAAGACATCCACCTGATTTCCAGTGTCTGGTTTATAATACGTCTCAATGTCTATCGAAAACTTCTCCACGAAGGGGCAGGTGTACCTGAAAGAGGAGAAGAAGAAATGTTTGCTTTTCGACAACCTCACACACAACTGGCATCCCATTTTAATTCAATTTTTTTTGCTACATCCTCATTGGTCCACAGAAGTACATCATGACATCACATATTTCCATCTGGCTCCGCCCACCACAGGTCAGTCAGAAGAGCTCAAATAAAAACAGAAAAATCTAAAATCTCTCTTGTAAAACGACCAAAACTGTTCAAACTTTGGCAGAAAATGACGTGTTCATGTACGACCCTTCAGCTCACAGGAAGACACTGACTGAGAAAATGTGTTTTCAGGACCTTTAAGGTGAAACAGGGGGTCTTCAACACTTAGTTAAAGACCTGCAAATCTAATTTTTAAGAACCGAGAATCAAAAGTAGCTCGACTTGATCAGTTTGGAAAAATGAAGTTATCCCTGGAGGACATAAAAAGTTGGTGAAGGTGTGTGCAGTAAATGAAAATGTGATTATTCAGCTGAAATTATTCCAAATAAAAAAAATAAAAAAAATAAACGGCTCCATCAGCAGTAACGAGCGATTTCATTCATCAAATTTATGAATCTATAAAAACCATTACAACGTTTTATTACTAAAAGTTCAGTCTCTCTACTTTAGATAATGCTCGAGCGTTACCACAGAGCAAATGTTGTGATTTCAGCGTCTACAGTACAGTTTTTACGTGGTCGTCTCACCGGGTCCGTGTATAGGGGTAGGCGTTCCAGGACTCCTCCTCCACTCGAAGGGCAGCTTGGGGCAGAATGGCGCAGAACCACGACGGGATGTGTTTGCCGATGTGATACACCTTGTGCGTGTACTGACCCGAGCCTCCGGGGCCGTCCTCGTAAGGCTTGTTCTCCAGGATCTCCACGCCGCTGCCCTCGCCACAGCTCTCCTCTCTGCTCTTTTTCTGCAGAGACACGACAGATACAAAAACTGTGTTAGTAGTATTCTGTAATGTTGTTTCACAGGCGTAGGTTCGGGTTCAGCAGTGCGGGCCGATGAATTCAATGTGAAAGACATTTAATTATTTAAACTCACATTTGGTTTCCTTAAAGGAGACGTGAAACTTCACGATAAGTAAACAAGAAACAGCTTTGTTCACTGAGATAAAGACACTTCTACTTTTTGTTTCTAAAGCTAAGACAGACTCCATTTTCTGCTTCTTCTTTTGAAATAAATAATGCACTGAGCTGAATTATCTTTGATTCATGGTCTAGTCTGACATTTCTCCGGGACCTAAAATACAAGAGCAAAAATGGATTAAACTGTTAGCTTACTAGCTAGTATTTCATGCTATGTTATGGTGTTAAATTACAGGTTACATTAAAAACTAGAAAATCTGTGACACTGAGACACCGCAGTAGCACAGAAACTTCAATAAAGTTAGTCAAAGGCAGGCTTGAGCAGCTTCAGCAGTGATATCGCCACCTAAGCAAAGCAACGTTAGCTCACGTTAGATTATTTAGCTAGCTAACTAATAGTCGTTATATGAATAAAGGACCCAAAAACTACAACAAATTTTGATGTTTTTGTGCAAAGAAATGCTCAATTTTTTATAATTTCTTAACACTGTGAACTGACACTGGAGTTGTGGAGGCGGTGTCTTTGGTAAATGTGCGTTTGAAAGCCAAATGAGCCGATACAAGTCATCCAGATTTAGCCCTGACACACATCCTCCCATCCTCCCTCCTTCCCTTGAACTCCCAATTAAACCGACCGGGCCGCCCTTACACAGCGCTCTTGTCTCTCGTTGAGGTGTTCAACCTTGTGAAAAGGTCGCTCACGGATCTGGATGGATGATGCAGCAGAGCCAAAGTGATGAGCCGCAAAGAAAAAAAGGCTGCCACATACGAGAAAAGAAAGAGAAACTGCTTTTCTTTCACTTCTTTCTTCGTCTCTGCTAAATAATCCGTGTTTAATGTTTACTGATGAGTTCAGGCGAGGCAGATTTAAAGTCAGATTCGCCGTGTAACAGGAGGGAGAATCAATTATTTTCCATTTCTTCCCACCCAGCGTGTAACTTCCTTTAATAAAAGGCGGCAGATGGTTCGACCCCACAGATCCTGTAAGGCTGAGCTGTGTATTAAGCCTGTTGCTCCACAGAGGGAGCCGTGGATTACTGCATCACTTTATAAACACACTACATCTCCTTAAGAGCCTCTCCATTTAGACTGTAACCGCCGTCTGGGTGGGAGCACTCAGCAGCAACACGAACACGTCGAGAGATTAGATGACTGCTAAATTATATTAAACCTCTCCCGGATCTGACACAGGAGCACATGTTTCATATTTATTTAAAGGAAACAACATCAAATATTCTCAGATTACAGGTCATGAATCGTGTAAATCGTGCTGGTTTTCCCGGTCGTCCATCTTGTGCGTGCAGGAAACAACATGTTCAGTTTTAATCGATACGTTTGATCAGCGTTTGTTCAACTCTGTTTGCTCTGTGTTCATTAACATACTGATTCAATCCCCCGAGCGAGGCCACGGCCTAAACTGAGCCCCAGTTCGTGCTCCCCTCTTTACATATGCACACTTTGCTGGTTAGAATCATTAAAGTTCAATTCAGTGATTCATAGTCACAGAGGATTTACCTTTTGTCCCTTCAATTGCACTTCAGTACGTACAACAGTAAGTGAACGCATCACCATTCTGACTGAAATATCTCAAACACTGTTCGGTGGGTTACCATGACATTATGTAGAGATTTGTAGTCCCCAGAGGATGAATCCTGCTGATACTTTGGTTCACATTATAGAAGATGGCACCACATGGGATGCACCCAGCCCTGACCTGTGTGTTTGTGTACCTTGTTCATTGTTTTTTTCTAAATAAACAGAAATAAATCGTAGAATTGAATTAATCCACAACTACACCACTAAATCCTTATTCCTAATTTGGCGGCATCTAGCTATGAAGTTGCAGACTGCAATCAACTGAATACCCCTCACCTCTTACTCTCATTTCAAGCATGACGGAGAAACTAACGTGAGAAACGCTCAAGGTTCTATGTAGGGCCGGTGTTTGGTTTGTCTCTTCTGGGCTGCTCTAGAAATGGACCCGCTCCCTCTGTAGATTCTAAGGTAACACAACATAACAATTGTTCATTTCAGGTCATTACACACCAGAGAAAACATAGTTATGAATATTTTATTCCATTTGTGCCAATAGATCCCCTTAAATGTGACACACTGGACCTTTCAAACTAGGGTTCGTCTACACGACGGGCCTCATGGTCAGATATTAAAAATGCAGGACCTGTTGTGACCTCTTCAGGTGACATCTTGCTTTAGTGTTGGACTCTGATGCTTCGGCTCACGGTACCTCCTGAAGTACTGATCCGATATACAGTACGCGCCCTCTGTTCCCCAAATTTAAAATCTTTGTACCTCGTCTTTGGCGGAGAACTCACGGGGCTCATTTTAAAGTGACATGAGGGACTGACAGTTTTATAATGAAACTGTATTTCATGTGGATCCGTCACGCCTGGCTGATACCCGAGCTGATCAAGGTCAGTACGGCTGTATATGATTGGTGTTATCTCTATTTATAACCACAGAGTGAACCTCGGGGGGTCTGGGATCCTCAGGCTGCTGCTCACTTTATCTTAAATCATTGTTTGCATACAGTAAGATACTATGTTCTAATCTCAGCGCTGAGTCACGTCAGGTGACCAAACTGTAGTTACTGTACTCCGGCTTCAAGCTGATGATTGAAAAACTGTTTTATTCCTTCCACTGTTAATGCGCTGCGAGTCGAGGAAGAGGCGCACAACGTGAATACAAATCATCGTGATCATTATTAACGCCAAGAGTGGGGTGCTCGGGGTCAAGAATGAGAGCTCAGATTGAACACGGAGCTCTCTCTCCTGAAGACTTCGGGGAGGTGGTATCAGTAATGAAGGTCAGAAGAGGCAAACAGCTGGAAAATTGCTGTAATCTAGCAGGTAATGTAATTTAGGTGAGGAGCTAAGGGCCTTAAATTACCCTCCTCGTGTGTGCAGCACCAGAACAGAGCAGAGCATCTGTATTAATGACACATATCTTTGAGCTCAGAGCAAAAGTGTCGGCTACACCCCCCCGACGGGGATGTGAGGAGGTTTATGGATCTTTATGAAAACATCAGAGGTGATTCGCTCCACAGGTCTTAGTTGTGCAGAAAGTTAAAGTCCGGCCCTGCAGCCAGCAAGGTTAATATATCCTCCACCCTTTAACAGTCATGGGCGACAATAGTGGAAGCTTTCCTGAACTGAGGATGCTGCTGAGGTGTATAAAACATGGACGTAGCCTCCATGATGTGGATCATCAGTGGACCTGAGGCGGGCTGAATGACGCCTCATTGCTCAAATAATCCACCTGTAGCAGCACCCACCTGTCAATCAAAGCGACCACGCTCTTAATTCTGCATAACTTTAAGCCTTAATATAATCTGAACAGGTGAGTTGTATATAAATTCACCCTCAGTACAGTTGTCATGAACGGGGAAATTAGCTATAGAGACCAAAACTGTTTTTTGTACCAGGAAACTTGGATCATCAAAGTCAAGTGGACGTATCCTCTGGGCACCATGAATATCAAAACCAAACTTGACAGCAATCGTAGATACTTATTGGGATACTTCAGTCTAATCTGATGTGGTAAACTGACCGACAGATATCAAATAATGAGCCGGAGGAGGTCGAATCAACGTTAAGAAGACGGACGATGCAAGTTCTAAGAAAATCCTACAAGAGTTCGTTAAAATCGCTACGATAAATGTCTCCGATAAGAAGCAGGTCAGCTGAACCTGCACAACTGTGAAACTGTGAAAGAAGGTTATCGATTTTAAATGTTAGTTAGTTCTTTCCATGAACTTTCCCGGGATATTATTAGGAAAATACAGACCTGTTAACGAAGTCTTTGAGTGTTTCACTATCTACGCGAGGAAAGACGAGCCAGAATCAGGCTGCAAAGCTAAAAGAGGCACTCACCTCGGAGAAAGAAATGACTAATATAAGATAATATATCTAATATCTGAGAGGAAAAGTTGAACAAAGCAGCTCACATGTACAATTTGTGAAGTGCTGCGAGCTCGTGCAGACACTCTGTGGAATTATAACGGGTCCGGCTTCGCTGAGGGTCTCGTTTCTGTCGGGCTGAGCCGTCCCTGAATAATTTATGTGACACTGCAAGGTTAGCATAAAGCACAGAGGGGGTACACAGCTCCCCACCATCCTCCTCCTCCTCCTCCTGCTGCTCCTCCTCAGGCCGAACGTTCAGTCCTGCTGGAGCAACAGTAAAACCTCATGCATCAAAAACGACTCATACTCCGCTCCTTCTTTTAACCGTTCTGCCATTTTTCAAAGTGCGTTTTTGCAAAGAGGGAACGCTCGTGCATCAAAGTGTCAGCTCATTCGTTAAATACAACAGAACCGGCGATGAGAGCTCGCACATGCCGCGGCAACAAGTGGACGAGATCATAAAAACAGAGCACGTGATAGATCATCTTCAGGTCCCGTTAACACTGATTAACTTTAACGCTAAGGTGCTAAACTAGAAAAGTCAGGTAAATATGGCGTCAGGTCCAAACTCTTCCAACTCAGATCTCCAAAATAAAGCACTTCCTGTTGGTCACCTGTTGATCTGAGAGTCCTCCAGGCTGAATTACTGTAAACTAGCGTTCCCCGTGTTTGTTTCATCGCGCTGAAGATGATGTCGGTGCAGTTTTCACGCAGCGTCGCTATGACGATATGATGAGTAGTAACTTGTTTTAAGAGATGTGAAACACAATAACAGAAACATGTTCACAGTCTGTGTGATAAATTCCTCTTTTCCGAAGCACTGAGCCTATTTTGTTGTCGTTTTTTGGACTGCATGTCGGTGAGGTCGGACTGAAATGTTTCATGTTTCTGAGGCAGATTTTTAAAACCTACTTCTTCATATATTTAGAAGATAACAAACTCTGGATTACGTATATTTTCTTTATACAAAGAGACGAGAAAACAGGAGATCTGAGAGCTCAAATTTCAAGCTGCTGATTTTTATGTTATTGTCAACAAATCCCATAAAAACAGCAAAACCTACATGTAGTCCATCTCTACGTGTTATCTCACTTCCCTGTCATGTCTGTGGCAGCTTAAACTCATTTAAAAGACATTTAATTTCATATTTTTAATCTACTTAACTTACTGAGACCGCTGCTGTATGTTAGTGTAAATAAACGAGGTGGAACACTAAAATCTAAATTATAACGTCAGGCTCTTACGTCATGTTACCGTGCCTCCGCCTCCTCCTCCTCCACAACATGAGCGATGCATGCAACTTAAAAAAAAAAAAAAAAAAAAAAAAAAATCCTGTATCCTGTATTTAGAGCCAGACATGACGTTGTCATGGCAACGCCGACTGCACCATCACGTCTGTCCTCCCTCCCTCCCTCCCTCCCTCCGTCGTTCGCTTCTCGCCCATATCACAAACAAATGATGGCAGCCACAGCCATGCTGCAGCTGATGTCACCGGGTTACCGTGGCAACCGGCGCTCAACTGTGACGCTGAGCGGGAGGAGGAGGAGGAGGAGGAGGAGGAGGAGGAGGAGGAGGAGGAGGAGGAGGGGTCCAGAGGTGGATGTGGATGTGTTTCATCTTCCTGTCCTGTTTATTCCCAACATCAACGTCTTATTACTGTTTTATTTTATTAGAATTGTCTGATTTTAATTGAGTTTAACAGCATTATTTGTCCACGTGTGCACATGAAACACCATAATAATGACAGAAATGCTGCCCTATCAATAACCTGCCCCAACAATCACCTAGAATTATTTGATTAAACGACTAAATGACTGTCAACAACGAGCCTTCAAACTGAATAAATAAATATAAATATAATCATTTCCATCTTTCCTACGGAGCGCTCTAACCTTTAACGCATTGTCTCGGAGTGATGCTCGGTTTTTGTGTCTCTGCAGGAGAATTATCGTGAAATAAAAACAGATTTTAATCACACAGGAGGAGGCCGATCTGTTGAGTAATGTCTGCAGCCTTCTTCTTCTTCCCCCAAAAAACCTCCAACGGGAGGATAACACAGTCTGCGCGCTGCCGGAGAGGCGTTTGTCTTATCGAGAACACCTTCCTGTAAAAATCTAACTGCAGCCTCCAGAATGATCGTACGGTTAAATCAAGACCTCTGTAAAGCATCTTAATTCTAACCTTCATGAAGGAAAAGATTTATTGGAGGACTGTGGTGTTAGTTTAAGCTAGGCATAGCTATAAACTGCCAACTGAGCATAATTAAAGAGGTGAAATCAAACTTAAATCACAAAACCCAGAAGAAGAACACGCCACCAACTATTTCACTACTTTTGGTAAAACTGGATCATACTCTCTTTATTTACTCTCTCGATTTACAGAGTTTCCTGATGGACAGTGAAGTAAACTGCTGCCAACTGTAGCTGCCGTTAGCTAATGTTAGCTCATTTGTTAGCTGCTGTTAGCTCAGTTTGTTAGCTGGTCTATGAGCTCAGAGCACTGGGGGAGTGTTAGTGTTTGTACCACAGACGTTTTGGACCACCGGGAAGAAGAAGAGGAGGTTTACAGGGCCAGGGCGCTGGGGAATGCTGACAGGGAGCGGAGCCAGTGTCGTGCTAGAACAGGAGCTGGGCAAGCGAGCAATGTAGCCAGGCTCAGCAGCCTCTATGGACATAATGACAGAGGAGAAGAGAGCAAAGAGGACGCTGACGGAGGAAGCTAAAAGGAGAGAGTGAGCGAGCAAGAAGCCGCCGTTCAAGAGTAAATCTGGGACTGACTTTTAGTGGTTGGTGAGAGCTTGGTGAAATAAAAGGCTGAAAGACAGACGCCGAGCTGGGCTGACTGCTGTTGGACTAGTCAGTAATATTAGCTGGCTGCTATGTCTGCTGTTGGTGACCTTGTTGATGTTTGGCCAAATACACAAATACTCGAGTACAGCTGATCATATTCACCACAGTGGGATTACACTCTGAAACTGGAGGCGCTAAATCACAAAAATACTAATTTCTGCGTAAAATGACACCAACAGGAAGTGAAAACAAACAAAAAATCACGTCTTCATCAGAGGGAGAATTTTTCTGTGTGTGTATTTGCACAAAATTATGAAATCAAACACAATCGTGGGGCATACGGATCACCATCTGCTCTGCAGAGCAACACTCGCCCCGGTGACCCTCTGAAAATGTTCTTGTTCTGGTACAGCATGACACAATGACACTTTAAACTCCACCTGACCTCCACCCGCCTGCACGCACAAAACCTGAACTCATGTTAGCACATGAACACTCCAGATTTCCAGCTACCTTCTAACACCAGACTAATCGCGTAATTTGAAATAGCATCAGCAGCTTTTAGTCAAAAATCACTCACCTGGATCATGTAGAGCTGAGCAATGCGGTACTCCTCCACGCTCATCGGCATGGGGATGCGATACTCCTTGATCAGCATGGCTGTGCTTGAATTGGGCCGACTCTTTGTGTGTGTGTGTGTGTGTGTGTGTGTGTCCAGAGGGGATGAAGTGTAAGAGGGTAGTCGCTCCTCTCGGTCGGCTTCGCTACCCGAGCAGCATGTTCAAACAGCGAGGATGGGAGTCATCGTCATTCACACCTGAGGGAGGAGAAAAGAAAAGACTTTCAGCGGGATAAAAGTATAAGAATACGTAGAACCAGAGGAGGAGTTAGCATGTTTGTCTCAAGGATTAAACCCCCGTACACAAGCCAACATATCCTGTGTGTGTACTCCAGCCCTCCTACGGATCTGTTACAAGGTAATCCACTGACCTAGCAACATCCCTGCAATCCCCCAGCAACCTAAATCCCAACTCGGTCTACACACTGAAGATTCAGCCAAGTTGTGGTCAATGTAGCCTTTAAATCCAGCAAAGCTGTTGTTTACTGTGCGTCCACCGCAGAGGTGGAAAGTAGATTCACTCAAGTAGAGTACTGAGGTACTTGTAGTAGTAGTACTTCAACCTTCTGCTAAGATTTTATATATAGAACATGTGAACAGTTTTCCCTCTGATGTCCTCCGGCTGCTCCGCCTCAACTCTCTGTGATTTACAGAGTTTCCTGATGGACAGTGAAGTAAACTGCTGCCAACTGTAGCTGCTGTTAGATAATGTTAGCTCAGTTTGTTAGCTGCTGTTAGCTAATGTTAGCTCAGTTTGTTAGCCAGGCTGCCCAGAACACCGGGGGAGTGTTAGTGTTTGCACATTTACACATTGAGTTACAAAGATTGTATTCGTGAAATAGCTTGCTAGTTGAAGAGCA